>JAJJHY010003831.1:16153741-16235684 GCA_021224005.1 Drosophila setifemur | reverse complement strand
CCCCTCAGCTAATGTTGTTATAATTTTTCATAATTTTCCATTATTCAAACACTTGAGGAATTCTCCGATTCTCTCGGGAATTTGCGGGCAGCAAAGTGCGTTTTTAACCTCAGGCATGGGTGGAGGACTTTTCCTGAAGGGGGACCGACGCTTTTTCCATGTTTGCTTTACAGTTTTGGCTGTCGAAGCGTGTAACCGCAGACAAATATTATCGCTGGGGGAGAAAATTGCCCTGGAAGCTGCATAAATTTACACACAAAAACCCAAGGATAAGTTTAGGGGCGTTGTGTGGTGAGAGGTCGGAGGTGGTAGTGGGCGTGGTTGTGATTGGACAGGTGCAATCCCCTTCGCTAAGCTCTTAAAAGGTCGCCCCGTGTCAACGATTAGCGGGTAAGAAAAAATCTCTTCAGATTTATTTGCATCTTTTTGAGGGTGAAAATACATTATTTTTCCTATGAAAAAAATTAAAACATCACTTTCATGGGTTTCCTTGGGGAAATCCGACCGGAAAATTCATTAGCAATAAAAGTTATTACTTTTAAATCCTGCAAAAAAGAAAAGCTCTTAAAGAATTTCGGTCAGCATAGCATAGATCCATTTAAAACTCTTTAACTCTTTTTATACCCTTGCAGAGGGTATTATAATTTTGACCAGAAGTTTGTAACGCAGTGAAGGAGACATTTCCGACTCTATAAAGTATATATATTCTTGATCAGCATCACCAGCCGAGTCGATCTAGCCATGTCCGTCTGTCTGTCTGTCTGTCTGTCTGTCCGTCTGTCTGTCCGTCTGTCCGTCTGTCGGTTGCTATGTAAACTAGTCTCTCAGTTTTAAAGCTATCGGACTGAAACTTTGCACCGACCCTTAAATCTGTTGCAGTTAGTATATAAGTCGGAATGGCCGGAATCGGAACACTACATCACATAGCTGCCATAGGAACGATTGGGAAAAAGTGCCATAAATTCGCCATTTTTTAAGATAATTTATTTATTTTTTAGGAAACTCTTTTAAATGACTATTTATACATATCATGAAAGTTTAATCAAAATCGGACTACTATATCCTATAGCTGCCATAGGAACGATATGAGAAAATGGGTCATTAAACATAACTGTGGTGTTTTTCAAGACAATTAATTCATTCTTGCGAAATACAGTTTTCATAGACACTAAAGCCTTTTTAGAAATTTAAAAACCCAAAAATCGGATAACTATATCCTATAGCTCCAACTAGCCTGCAAGGGTATTCTAAGCTTCGGGTACCGAAGCTACACTTCCTTTCTTGTTTTTATGATTATTTAAGCATATAAAATGAAAACAAGAATTTATCAAGGACTTAATAAATTATAGTACAATAAAAATAAACTGAATCTTCCACTCACCATTCACTTAAATGCAGTTTCTGTCTAACTTGCAAACACTTTCTGGTTGGATTCCTTTTTTCAAGCGAACTCGAAAGCAATCCCATATCTGGTCGGCTTTAATTAGTGCGAATTCACTTAACCCTTGTGAGCCCGTCCTTGTTTCACCTTTGCCCCCTTTCCCCGCTTTCCCCCCTTTCCCCCTTGAACCTTGCCACCTGAAATACGCGGGAAAAAAAGGGGGAATGTGCGTAACGAGCAATTTTCATGGCTGCGCGATTTTAATCCAACAACACGACGGAACAGCGTCAACAATTTTCCAAGAAAAGTGGGCGGTGGGACTGTCGGAGGATGCGGGGTAGGAGGGGCAGGAAGGGCGGGAAGGGTGTTCACCACTCCCCAGCCCCCTTGTTTTGGTGACGAAGTTTCCAACCGAATTGTGCTGCCAATTTTCACTAATTAGAGCGACTGGCAAAATGGAAGCCGCCATTTTGTGTTTGCCAGTGGGAGCGACACCCCCTTAACCCTTGTGAGTGGCCACCACCACCAACCTGAACCCCTTCTCTCCCCTCTCCCCTTCCCCATTCTCCGCCCTGCACAGGCTCCCCAAAAATGTTCATTTCGGCTTTTTTTGTTTGGGCTCTGGTCTGGCATTTCTGACATTTCAATGTTTTTTGGCTTTTGCCTGGGACAATTTTGCGAGCTGGAAAAACAAAGGAAAATTAGGGGAAAAGCGAGCAGGTGCAGCGATTAACGAAGCGCAAAGTTATCATAGCACTGCAA
Organism: Drosophila setifemur; assembly: GCA_021224005.1. Taxonomy (NCBI): domain Eukaryota; kingdom Metazoa; phylum Arthropoda; class Insecta; order Diptera; family Drosophilidae; genus Drosophila; species Drosophila setifemur. The sequence continues at coordinate 16,233,541 of JAJJHY010003831.1, read as the reverse complement.
CGCAACTATGCAACACACAGCGCACAGCACACATTGTGGCAACATTTCTGGTAATCCAAGCACGCAGTCAGCAGACTGGCCAAAAAACCCAAAAATAACACACACATCATGGTCAGTCTGCCACGCCCCCTCCCCGCCCCGGCGCACATACCCCTTTCTGGCCGCCCCTGGGGGAGGCAGAAAAAGAGCTGCAGAGGGGGTCGGAGCGTAAAGCGCTTTTGTAGTTAATTAAAAATCAACTGCCGAGGGTCTGTTTGTTCAATGGATTTCATGCACGTTTCCAATGTGCCGCTTTTCAGCCGCTCTTCCAGACCCCTGCCCCTGCCCCTGCCCGCCCCCGCCTCTGGCACTTACTTCTGACCCCCTGAATCCCCCTTTTGGCCACTCGAATTTCCTGCGGTATCAGCGATTTATGCGCTTTTGGATGAAAAATCTGTGGCAATATTTGCGGTGGCCAGTTCAGAGTTCAGAGAGATCTCGGCTCCAAGGCGAGGACCCATGCATGCCAATTCGGTTCTTCTGCGCAAAAACCTCTCGCACACCTCTCTACACTGCAAAAAAAAAGAGTTCTAATGCAGTAGGGAAGTTCTTGGATACGGCAAATATTTATCTTTGTATTGACAAAATAAATAAAAAAATACTTTTTTCTGAAAATTAAAAACATTTTCTCAGCTTACTTTTGAAATGCTTAATTTGTTGAACTGCTTTAAAAATGTTTTTTTTTTCTAAAATTGGAACTAAAAATTCCGCATTGAAATCGAAGAATTTAAAAAATGTAAGTTACCAGTTTAGTTTGATATTTTTCGCAGCGTTCGCTTGAAGTTTCGCCATTTTGTTGCCTTATTGTTGTTGTGAGGCCGACAGAAGCCATCAATCAACATGGAAAATCGCACTCCACACAATCCCCCGCTACCCCTGGCCAACACTTTTTTGCGCCGTTGTTTATTTAATTTGCCAAAATTTTCACTGCGATTTTTGCGAGCACGCGGCCAGCCAAAACGGCAAAAAACGCGCCCGCGGTTATGGCAAAATTGTTGTGCGTTAGTCAGATTTTAAACGCCGGGAAGGGGGCGATTTAAAAGGGGGGTAACTGGGAGCACACATGACCAGAACTCCGCTCGACTGTTGGCCGTGCAAATTACGGGATTAGCAGAGTGCGCGCGTTTTTTCCCGCTTGTGAAAAGCCCGAAAAACGCCTCTCCACCGCCCACCGCACACATCCTGCGGGGTGTGTAGTTCCGTCGGATTAGGGTTCAATGCGGTTCACTGGCTAACATTTAATTAAAATATGCAACTTTAATAAGCGCACAGCCCGAACCCAAGCAAAAAATTCAATCAGGCAATCAGGCTTTCGTCTAGCGGTTTTTTCCGCCCGCGGCAATTATTTGGCGTTTTTTTGTTTTAGAATTTATGGATTAAAACTGTTGCATAGGTAATTATCGCGCATGTGTGTTGACATAATTAAGCTGACTAAATCACAAATTCATTGCCTGCCACGCCCACATGGGCGATTTTGAAAAACTCGCGTGTTATTATACGTTAGTGTGCGGTTGTGGGTTTTGTTGTTTTAATAACTTAAGCTCATCAAATTATGAACATTTTGAAAATAAATAACTAAAATATACACGGGGGCTGTGGGGAGTAAGGGCGGAAATCTAATTAAGCTAAATGCCAAATGAAAAATGTATGAAAATTCAAAGTGACATTCGGAGCGGCGTTGCTAACTGGCGAACTTCAAAGGTTGTCAAAGAACCAACTTCCCTGGAAAATGTACAGTCGAATTTCTGGATCTCTAACTTTTATTTTCCAGAACTAAATTTTCAAATTCCGGAAAAATGATTTTTATTATTTCGAAACAATTTTATTTTTATACAAATTAAAAATTACTTACAAACCCGGATGGAGACGTATTTAAATCAATTCCAAATCTACTTGAGAATTTGAAGTTTAAGAACCCAGAGTTATGGAAATTCCACTGTATACGTATCCATCCTAAGCAAATAAGTCCGGAAAATATGGAGCGGCAAGAAAAGCAGCTGCAAAATTTTACACAAAATTTATGCGAACTTAAATGAGCTCAAATATGAAATTCGTGTTTTTGGCGGAATGGGGAAGTGAGTCCTTATAAGTTTATCGCATTTCCCGCTGTCATTTCCCTCATTTCCACAGCTACTTCCGCTTCAGCTTCCGTTCCGTTTTTCTTTCCTTGTTATTTCAACAAATTCAGTCGATTTGCTGCATAAACATTTCCCAACTCGGCATTTTTTTTGGGGGGGGGTCGGGGAAAAAAGGAAACTTTTCCCCCAAATGATAACATTGCGGAAAATCAACTTTTCCAGCGAAGCCCGTTTTGCTAATTGTTGTAATTAAACTTTTTCCTGGCTTGCTGGCGAGTTTTCCCTGCATTTTCCCCAGTATTTATTCAACAAATAATCAACAAACAGACGGACAAATAAACAAATAAGGGTTGCGAATTTGCCATTGCACTCGGATTGGGCAAATAGAGAATCAGAGCGAGAGGGAGCTAGGGAGAAAGGGAGAAAGAGTGCGGGGAGTCCCAGAGAAAGCGAGAGAAAACTCCGCCCCCGAGTTCGGATTTGGAGAAAGGATAATGTGGAAAGGAAGGGCATTTTTGGGGTAGCTTTGGGGACTAATGACAAGACAGCTGCGATGGGATGCGAAGGCGATGAGAGATGAGAGATGAGCTGAGTCCGTTGTCCACAAGGGCTGTTGTGATTACACAACTCAGCATCATCCGTGCCACCCTCCTGCCTCATTATCCAACCTCCTGGTGATGTCTAACCCCTAAGCCACTTCACAGCCGCCTTTTGTTTTAATTAACTAAGTAGCTGTGGGTCCTTCACCCACGCCAAGGGTTTTGGGATGCCAAGACGAAGGCACAGTCCTTGGGGGTGGATGGCCGCGCTGGGCGTGGCCAAATCCTAATTAAAAATCCAAGGAAAAAAGGGGAAACAAAATTAAGATGGATCTCGAAAATGGTAAGGAGATGGATACAAAAAAAACTATCTGACTTTCCCGATACCCTTTTAGCAATTAAACACTTATTTTCACTTATTAAAATGTTTACAATATTTCAAGAGCTGTAGTTCAATTTACAAAGAGCTAAGTTATTATGCAAATATTATAAGAAATTTACAAAAGAAATACAAAAATATATATTTAGTGGTTTCTTCACATTTTCTGAGAGTGCAAATGAGGGAGCCATAAAAATGTGGGGCAAAGTAGCTATAACTTCTGGAAAAGTTTTTAATTTTCCCCCGTCCCTCCCACATTCACAATTAATTACAATTACAATAAGTCATCTCATTAAACTCTGGAAAAGAAGGAATCGGTGGTGGGAGCACACTCGTCTCCCTGGCAACTGTCCAAAAAGATAAACGCCAAGATTGAGAAAAGGAAGCCTAAGCAAGGCTAACAAGGAGTAGAGGGTAGAAGAAAAAAAATTACTTAAAATATTTATGAGCAGAAATCCCAGGAAAGAAAAAGAGAAGAGGAAAATTCGGAGAAAAACGGATGAAAGTGTTTTTGAAGCCCCGCTTTCAAAAGTAACCTAGGCAGCCACCCAAAATCACCCAACCGCCTAACAACTATGGAAAAGGGAAAGGAGAAGGTCCAAAGCATCGCGAAAAAAATAAAGTTAAAAAAATAAAATGAAAAAAGTGAGAGAAAATCAGTTTTAGTATCTATAAATGCTCAAAATAATTAGTATAAGTTTAAGTGGCTGAGCAAAGAGTTGATTAATTTGATTCTATTAAGTTTTCCCCTATTAATCACATTTTACCCTTCAATCATTCCAGGTGTGGTTCAAGAACCGTCGGGCCAAGTGGCGCAAACAGAAACGCGAGGAACAGGAGCGGCTAAGGAAACTGCAGGAGGAGCAATGCGGCAGCACAACCAACGGAAGCAGCAGCAATGCCAATGGGGGAAGTGGCTCAGCCAGCACCACCGGAAACAGTTCCGGAACCGTGAAGTGCCCCGGATCCGATCACTATTCCACGCAACTAGTGCACATCAAGAGCGATCCGAATGGGTATAGCGATGCCGACGAGTCTTCCGACCTGGAGGTGGCCTAAAAATTAACAAAACTTAAAACTGCAGGAGGAACTGGTGTACAAAGTTAGCCATAAGCTGTAGAATATTCCAAGGGCCAGTTTAGTTTTAAATTAACAAGTAAATTTCATCAGTGGAATATCTAAAACAATTTATTATATTAAGCATCTGCCGAAGGTTGTAATTTCCTGGCGAAAAACCTTTGTTGTTGATCAAAGATAAAATTGATTAATTATAGTTAATTTTGAACTCCTAAGTTACTTCTACTGATTGGCCCTTAGCTCCTAAGTTTTGTTTTGTAAATAGAAAGAGCATTTTTTGTTACTAAGTTATTAAGTTGAGGAGCGAAAAGCGAAAAGCAGGGGAAGAAGACTTAGCTAAGTACAAGTATCTTGAAGTACGTTTAGTGAATTCTGTACAGTCATTAATTGTATGTCAATATGTAAGTGTGTGCGATTGTATGTATTATTATGTAAGCGTGAATGCATTTTATCTCAATTGTTTCCTGTGTCCTGTGTCCTGTGTCCAAGTCCAAAGTTAATTGCATCTAAAATACAAGTCTCCGTAAAGGATGAACCCTAAATATACAAAACTTAATATACATAGACGAAAGATAAGTGTAATTCCTCCAACGATTAATTCTAATGTTAAACCTAACTTATTGAAAAACGAAAATAAACACAAAACTCGCCAGAAGTCAAAAGAAAAATGCTAAATCAAACTTTCATTTCACTCGGGATGGAAACTTTTGTTGATAAGTGGGAAGACCCAGAAAGAAGCTTTCACACCTGCCACACCAGGTGTGATGGAGATGGAGATGGAGACGGAGGTCCTTGGGTGAGGATAACTCAAACGAGAGGGTAGGTGGTGGTCAGCCTGTTAGCAGCTTCGATGGACACTTTGATGGCTTCGCATCCAATCAATTTGCACACAGACACGGACCACACAAATAGCTGAAACAGAAGATACACTGCAGAGGTAGAGCGAGGGGGAGCGGGGCAGGAAAATGTATCTGTATCTGTATCTGCATCTTGACTCGTTCCACGGCAGATGTATCTGCATGTCGTCTGCCGGCATTTGCTCGCCATTTTCACTCTTGCATTGCGAATGCTGAGCTGTGCCAAAACAAGACAGCAAAATCACTGGAATCATCCCCTGCACAGAGAGAATCGTGTGGGATTCAGTTGAACAAATAAATAAATAAGAAGTTTTTGAAGTACCACTTCAGTAGAAATAATACAGATTGAGTATTTTTGCTTCTATTTGTTTTTATAAAAAATAATGTTAAAGTGATTTAAATATTGAACAGAACTGCACAAAAATATGTATACTTTTATTTATTGTATACAATAATAAAGGGTTCCAAATTAATTTTGATCCCATCAATTAAATCTTGTTTATTTCAGACTTTTATTTCGATTTCTCCCAGTAGCATTCCTGGTTGACTTATTTCGTCAACTGCTCGTCCTGTCCTCCTGTCCTGTCCCTTGGCCATCAAATTGTACTGACAAATTGTCCCAGAACCAGTCCTTGTGGACTGTATTGTGTCCTCTGTTCTTTTTTGCTTGTTTTTTCCCTACCAATTTTTTTGATGTGTTTTTCTCTTTGGCAAAGTTTCCATCTTGTTATTTTCCTTTGGCTGGAGCAGAAGAGAAGCAAGCCAGGGCCCAGTCAGGTGAGAGACTCCGACGACTCGAATCGATGGCCAAAAATTCAAATTCAAATTTATTCTATCTTGACCTGAGTGGGCACCCTTCTCCGCTCCCCCGCTCCTTCGCTCCTCTCCTCTTTGCCCAGTCTCTGACTCCCATTTATTGAGTCCTCTGTCTCGAGTCGCCATTTTGTTTAGCCAGTTGACTTTGTGCCCTGTCATTGCCCCGACTTTTATTTGCATAGGCCTGGTATTGGTATATCCAACCAAGTCCATCCCGTGCGATACGATCTCGAGTTACCCGCAATCTCCAATCCCGAATCCCGAATCTGGATCTGAATGTGAATCCTGGCTTTGTGGTCTTTGTGTCGGGTTCTGTTTGCTGCCCGTTAATAGTTCGTGTAAAAATCTACAAATATTTGCACTCTATTAATTTTTCTGATTTCTTTTTTCCCCTTCCCCCCCTACTCCATCCCCATCCCCCCTGTGCGTTCTCGTGTTTCTTTTGTTTTTCTAGTGCACGCTTCGCATAATTTTTTCCGTTCCTGTTCTCTATCAACACGAAATTTAATATATACTCCCCCCGACGTCCACAACCCGCCCATCCGTTGATATTTACTCACAGGACGCAGGGAGCTAAACGTTTTTTCATGATTTTAAAATAAAAATTGTACATTTAAACGTTGGGTAAACTGCGTTCCATAGTTGTGGGGGCAAATGAAGTCATGGGAAATAATATATAATAATTGTATTGCAACAAATTCTATGGCTAATTAATAATTTTAATTTTTTGTATTTTTTTGGAGATTTTAAAATATACTTTACTTCTCCATATTTTATAATATTTTTTTAATTTTTGATATAAACAATTCAGATCTTTCTTTATATACATTTGTATGTACATAATTTATATAAAAGAGATCGCTTTTAAAAAATATTTTTTTCAACTTGTAGTAATGTACATACTCCTATGAAACGCACTGTTTGCAAATACATATTTTTTATATAACTTTTTTTAACCATTTCCCGGATCGCGCTTTGTGTGTGTGTGGCATATGAAATATTTACCCATTAAATTTGCCTTTAATTAAATGTGTTTTCCCGCCCTCTGACTGCTGCTCCTTTTTTTTCTTATTTGTAGGAGCTCAAGGGGGAGGTCGACATTTCGTTTGTTGAAATAAAAATATTTTTAATTGCAATTTATTCACATGAACACCTCTCCGGGATCCGAACGAAAAGGCGAGAGGATGGGCGGGACGGCAGAAGTCATTTCAGTCGCATTCGATTTTAATATTTCATTATTTAACATTGTTGCGGGAAAGTTAAAGGGGGGGGAGGGGAAATCGAATGCATATGCATAATGAATAACTCATTTGGAGCCGACTGAGAGATTCATGAGTGTCCCGGCCCCAAACGACTAATTGGTAACGGATTGGCCTGGCAGGGAATTACCATGGTACATGGGGAGCACGGCTTCGGGGAAGGATTACAACCGATTCGAAACAGGTTATAATAATATTTTCCCATGCTTGCAGATCAAAGGGAAAGTTTTTTTTAAAGGCTTAAACAAAAGTCGAAATCATTAAGAAATTACATTTGAAAACTGGGATTAAATTCAAATTTATGTAACCAGTTCCCAGAACCAATGATCCCTTATGAGAATTAGTTTCCAGGACATTCCGCATTTCATCAGCCATCGCAAAGTCCTCTCCGGATTCCTTTCGCACCGCACCAGGCAGCAGACCAAGATGGACTCCGACCTATTGGCCAATCCATGTTTTGTCCCTGGGGCGAGAAGCCTGCCGTAGATTAGCCGGTGAAGCAGGTGAGTTTAATCCATAAAATGTGCGATTATTGCGTTTATGCGGCCCGGGGCGCATTCGATATAAAATATAAACAAACGTTAGAGAAATTACAGCACAAAAGCCGAGCAAGGAGCAGCTCTCAGCTCTCTCCCGTTCGATGTCCTTACGCCGCACAGGCACTCGCACACACACACATGTGCATATGCCAGACATATCCTGCGCCCCTTCTGACTCGTATCCTTTTCTTGCCGAGACCGACGACCGGCGCTTATTTGACTATCGATTAAAGTTTGTGGTCCTTGTGCACACAGCCCCGAGAGTCGAGCGCTCGAAAGAATACCAAAGAAAAGATTTTCGATTAATTTTAAATGTGCCGGGGCAAGGAATAAGATTTGGGAGTTGCAGAAACTTGTAAGCACAGCAGCACAGGGGCAAAAACCTATGTTTATTAATAAGAAAACAATAAACAAAAGCATACAGTTTCGCCAACATACAAGCTTTGGATTAAGATGCTAAAACTAAATATTCATAATTTGCCATAAAACATTGCACTATTTCTACGAATTATTAATAGTTTGACAAATTATTTAAATTGCTGTATAAATGATATATCGCTAGCAATATACATATGTATGTATATCTCGAATCTAAAATGAGTATATTGTAAAGTTTAACATTTTTTATGCACACATCCTGGAAGAGAGGAATTTCCCACTCCTTCGAAGGGGACTGCAAAAGCCAACCAAATTTCGGCGCGCATCGTTGCGTGGCCTCATAACAGAAGATTATCCAATGGCAACCGCTCCGCTCCGTTCCGCATCGCATCCCAGCAGCCCAGCATCCCAGCCAAGGTTCAGGCCATCTCCAGCCTTGTCAACCCCTGGACCGGGGATAATGAACTTTTTCGGCCGGCCTTTGTATCTGTGCGGGCGTGTGTATCTGTATCTGTGGCCAGTCCACCCGCTGCGACATCCACCTCAGCCTCAATTAGCTTATTGTCCTCGTCATTGTCAGCAGCAAAATGGCTGACAGCACTTCCCAGGCCCAAAAAAGAGAGAGCTGGATTGGGGGCAGGGTAGTGGGTGGCATTAGGCGGCCCTTGGCTTTGGAAAATCCACAAGGAGCTTGCCAAGGTGTTAAGCCAGCTGAGCTGGCTGTCCGGAACCCGAGCCCCCCTGTCCCCTCCTTTCCCGACAGGCCTCTCGCAGGAGTCTCTCCTTGCAGGCTTTGGCTTAAGTCCTTCAAGACCTGGCGGGTCTAACCGGACGACTCTTTTTTATGCCAGTGATCAAATCAATATACTATTTTGGTTAATTATTTGATGCGCTCAACCCATCTATTTAATGCAAAATATAAAGTCTCAAATATTTTGTAAAGACTTTAATTTAATTATTAAACTATTCCTTATTATTTGTTTTCAGATTTAATTTGATTTATCTAAAATTTCATCAAAATTGTTTGTAGCCATCAGATTTGGTTGGTTTTATTTCAAGATTCAATAAGAAACATGATTTCGTTGGTTATATATTTTTTTGTTTTTATTTTTAATAATAAAATATGTATTGTAAATATAATCCAAAAAATGTTTTTATTTTTCCCGAAATTATATTGTTGTTATTGATATTTAAATCTTGTCTAAAGGAAAGACTTCCTTTCAGGTCTCTTTTATATTTAAACTACCCAGAAACACCTTCATTATCCTCTCTTTGGAAGCCCTCATCCGGAGTGAGCTTTCCCTAAGCCGAGGCAGCTTTTAAATGGAGTGTAGGAGTCCTTCCGTCCGCTAATACAGCTTATGTCCTGCAGCAGACCACGTTAATAACAGTAAATGGAAATTACCATCAGCAGGGGATGGGCGGAGAGGAGCAGGAGAAGGAGGAGGAGCAGAAGGAGAGGTGGGGCTGAGGGACTGAGGGGCTGAGGGGCGGTTCGGCAATTGTTAAAAAGCAAAGCAAATGTTATTGCCGCACAAACAAAACCGAAACCCGAAATCCATTCAAATCGCACAATTAGTTTGCCTCTAATCCGAGCCACAAATAAGGTGGCCAAAGGAGAGGAGGGAAGGACCTGCCTAGGGGGGTTCCATTGTTACGCTCAGACACACGTTGTGGAATCCATAGAAGCTAATGCAGGTGCTGGCCCGGGAAGGGAACCCGAAGCCAAGCCGTAGTCAAGGATCTCACTACCGATGCTTCGAGTATTGAAATATAGTGAATTTTGTGTTGGGTAACACTAAGAAAAACATTTCAAATTTTATAAATCTTTAATTTTAAATGTACAGAATGTTCTTAAGAGTATTGCAAAAGATTCAAAGCTGGCATTTATGAAAATAAATTTTGAACTTACAAATTTTAGGTGAACATTTTTTGAAATTTTTTGTTGAGTGTGTTGGCCTTGTTGGGTCTCGTACTTAGACTAGGGCTTATCGACATTGACTAGAAAACAATAATAGAACTAGGCTTCACATTCCCCAATATCCCTTTTCCACCTCCATTCCAACATCAATTACTGCTACAAACGGATTAACTTTAGTTTAAGTTTAACTAAGCAAACAATTCGCCTAAGTTGGGTTCACAAGACGTCGTTGGTGATGCCATCACCAGGTCCACCTCCCCCTCGACCTCCCTCCTGGTGGTGATGATGCAGTTGCTCCACGAGATCAGCAATTCCCTCAACCCCAATGCTCAGCGAGGGCAGCGTTTTGTCGAGCACCAGCAGGGAGGGAGGCGTCTTCGGGTCACCATCTTCCATGCCAAAGGAGGACATACCGATCCCCTCGAGGCACAGCTCGTTGGCGGAGCCAACCAGCTGGGAGTGGCCCACGTAGGGCTGCATGTGGTTCTGCTCCATGCTGAGGATGCAGTCCGCCTTGAAGCTGTCGATCGTGAACTGGTCCACGCTGAGGAACTTCATCTCATCGTAGGCGGAAGAGCCATCGGTCATGTCTAGGTCCAAGGAGCCGGGGAACTCCAGTGCCTGCTGATGCTGGTGGGGATTCTGCTGCTCCTGGTGGGGATTCTGGTGGTGGTGATTCTGATGATGGCTTGGGTGACTCTGGTGCTGCTGCTGCTGTGGCGGGTGTGGCTGCTGTTGGAGTTGATTTTCCGTCTCCAGTTGACCAGTTTGTCCTGTGTTCTGGGGAGGATACGTGGACCATTCCATGGACAGACCTGTGCCCCCCCTTTCCAGGCCCAGGTGGTCAATGTTGAGATTCAGGAATATGTTAGGCGACAACCTCGAGGGCGACATCGTGCCGGTGCCATAAGGTGCCTTCAGTTCGTTGTCCAGCGAGTTGGAGGATTGCGGCGGGGTATCCGGAAGAAGGGTTCCTGTTCCTCCTCCACCTGGAAGGGATTTCAGTAGTTATAAGATCTGTTAAAAGTTGTTGTATATACCCACCCAGTGCGCTGTCCAGTTGACCCAGCACGGCACTATCATCGTAGGCCACATCCAGATCCAGGGCTCCCTCCTTGTATTCCCCGCTGCTGCCAATCTTCTCCTGCTTCCGCCACTTGGCCCGGCGGTTCTGGAACCACACTTGGACTCGCGCCTCCGTCAGATCGATTCGCACCGCCAACTCCTCCCGGAAGAAGACGTCTGGGTAGTGAGTGCGCTGGAATGCCCTTTCCAACTCCTGCAGCTGCAGCGTGTTAAATGTGGTTCTAAGGAAGTAAATTCAGAAGAAGTGAATTCAGAAGAATTAGTTAAATGCAATTATTTTACATACGTATTATAAATGGGATTTTTGGAAAAAAAAAATATATATATATATATATTTGAATTCAATAACCTATTTCTGAATAATTCAGGAAAAGTAGTTAAATATGTTTTATCCGTTTATCCGCTTTAATTAAATATTAGATTTTAAGTTATTATTAAAGTGTTGCTTTTGACTCCCAAAATCTACCATAAAACAGAGAGGAGTACCCTCGCGTTTTTCCTCACCTGTATCTCCTCTGCTTGCGCTTCATTGTGCCTTTGTCCATGCGAATCCTGAGTTCGGAGTGGGTTGCAGGGAATGGAGTAATGGTTGGAGGAGTGGAGCCCGCTTTGCTGGGATTTCTCCCAATCCCAATACCAATCCCAGTCCCAATTGCAATCTCAATCTCAATCGCTCCCCGATGGGTCTTCAAGCGCTTCGTGACATAGTCGCCGAGTGTTTTTCTATTTTTTAACGATTTTCGTTCGACACTTCGAGGGCTTCTTTCTATGTTGGGTCGCTTTTCCGCTTGGACAAATTCCGCAGCGGAAAACTGTACAACAACAACCACTTTAAGACTCTTTTGCAAGACAGCTGCAGCTGCAGAACTCAGCACAAATCCTTGGCCAGAGGAAGCTGCATCTCGAAATCTTTCTCCACGGTTTTGAGCAGTTTGAGAGCGAGCGGGGCTGTCAAACTGTGCGGCTGGGCATGTCAAACTGTGGGGCAAGGCAATGTTCCTGCCTCGGCGACGCGAATTCGACTGAAGAAGATTTCCACACTGCGGACAGTGCGTGCTGCCCCCGTCGTCGGAAGCCCTAAAAACTCTGTTATGGCAGAGGCGTTGCACCTGACCCAAGCTGGTCAAAACGGGAGGCGCAGTGAGCTCATAGCTCATAGTTCTGGCAGACGCGGAATCCATGGGTGTGCTCTTGGGTTTCGGGGTTCTAAACCAGATTTTATTTGCATCGATCGTAGTGAATGAAGATATTAAATAAATTTAAAAATATCTGACATGGAAATAGATTATCTTTTTATTTGTGAGCTATTAAAAAAAATCATTAATTTATTTGGATATATGACTATGTATTTGGAAACTGTCTATTTAAGATCGATCAATTCAAATAATTTAAAATCATGGCAGGAAATTCTTGTCAAAACTAAGTAATTTTATTAAATACACTAAATTACAATAAAAAAAATTGATTTTGTTTTATTCCAAAATGATTTAAATTTTACACCTAGTTTACTTTAGTTTACATATATATATATCTATATATCCAGTTTTTATAACATGTAGTTAATGAAGAAAGGAAATCCTAGAATTGGGCAATCAGACCCCAGAAATCGTCTTGAAAGGGAACCCACCCTGTGGTGGTCATCGAGTTGGGGGAAGACCCTCCTTTCAGCTTGCCCTTTGTCAATGCCGGTGCCTGGGCCTGGGCCTGAGACCGTGCCTGTGAGCCTGTGCGCATATGTCTGGGTCAGTGGGCGTCCTTTGGCCCCACTCCATTCCACTCCACTCCACTGCGAGCGCCATTCCAACACTTAAGGCCTTAAAGCCATTTCCCCCATTGAAAGCCACAAAAAGTATAAATAGCCAAGGGACTCAACCCCATCATCAACCCCGCCACTTGAGCTTGGTGTGCCCATTGTTGTGGTGTCAACAGTTGCGTCCATTGTTCCCTCCTGTCCAGGTGACGGTCCATAATGGATGCTGCTTCTCTCCTTGCTCTTCCACAAAAGGTAATCCGAGAGCCGGCTTTTGTCCGCTTGGAGTATAAAAGCCAGGCGACTCCTTGGCCAGAGCAGCAAACGGATTTCAGCGCTAGAGAGGCACAGATCGAGCAGGATGCCCTGGGTGAGTCATTGCCGGACTCTGCATAAGTGATAATTCTGAAAACAAAATAAGCAGCAACTTAAGAATATTTAATAAAAGACCAAACGAAGACCAAAGTGCTCGAAGACAGTGCTATCGGGTATATAAAGAAATCGTTAAAAAAAAATATTTATGCGTTAAAGTTAAATATGAAAGAGATACAATTTAAAATAAAATTGTTTCTAGTTGCCCATTTCAGTAGCGGCGCTGGCGCTGCTCAGTTTGGCGAGTGGAGGAGCCTCCAGTCGATTCCCTGGAGTCGACGGCGCGTTCGATGAACTGGTGGGTCTGAGGAGATGCGAGCCTCAATGCATTGAGGAACAGACGGAGGAGCAGCAGCAGCCCGCTAAGATGCTGAGTGCCCTCTTTGGCCTCGGTCCCAGCACACCCCATCCCACGGAGGCACCGATGGCCAATCCCCACCAGCTCCCGCCCATGTACTACAATGATTTCTATGAGGATCTGCTGGCCACCAAGCGGAACGATGTGCACTCCGCAGGCTGCGATTGCAAAGTTACGGTTCGTTGCGATCAAAGAAAATCCAATGGATGGTTACCTCCTCTTTTCTGTTAATCCTCCAGAATGAGCTCCTGGATTTGGGCAGCCAGCACTTTCCCCGCTATCTGATGAATGCCGTCTGTGAGTCTCGCTCTGGGCGGGATATGGCCAAGTGCACCCACGGATCCAACTGCCGCCCACTGGAGTACAAGGTGAAGGTGCTGGCCCAGGGATCCGAGCACTCGAGCAGCTCCAACGCCTGGATGACCCAGGATAAGGCCCAACCGTGGCAATTTAGAACCGTAACCGTAACCGCCGGCTGCTTCTGCGCCAAGTGATCGAATTGGAGGGGAGGAATCTGAGGAGGACCTGTTCATGTGAATTTGTGGTATATTTGTATATTAAAGCGCCAAACAGACGCCCAAATTGCTTTATTGCGGGGGAGTTTCAAGTTGGAACATATTTGTATATCTATGAGACTTAAATAAGGCATTTTCGGGTTTTCTTAGATTAAATTTATCTTAGAACGGATATGTAGAGCTTGTTAAATTGGGTAAAAGGTACAAATTATTCGATATGGGAATCAATTCCTATTGGTGAACTTTTACAAGTTATAGTTAGCATATTTTTTCTTAATTTTTTTTGGAGTTTTTAGGTTTTAAAATCCAAAGTCGAATGGTAAAATGGGAAAACTCAAAATAAATCTCTTTCTCGACTTTAAAATTGGAATGATTTGTTAAATATTAGATTTGCGAGTCTCTGGTAATACAATTATTAAGAAATCAATTTAACTTCATAATTAAAAAGAAATTATCTTCTTTTAAATTACTGTAATGTTTTCTTGAGGTTTCTAAACACATAGATAGTAAATTTTTGTTTTTTTTTTTTCTTAAAAAACATTTGTAAAATATTCGATTTTTTCGTCTCCCATGACTCAAATGGGCTTTAAGTTGGAATGTTGTTCGTATAAAATATTCGTTGAAGAAAACTTCTTTTGAAGATTCTACCAATAATTGGTGTATATCTCTATAAAATTTGTAAAACATACATACAAAGGGGAACTCGATTCCCCTGAGACAAGGCACTTGGACGATCTTCAAAACAAATCGAGGGCATACAACTTTTGTGGTGACTACTTAGCTTATGGACGGAGTGTCGAACTGATAAAACGGAGTGTGAGTTTGGCTTGGATTATCATTTGAGGCTAAGAGCGTTGGTTGAGCCAGGTTGCTACGCCCAGCAGAGTGATTCCAAGGGTGAAGGACAGCCCATAACCATGCGTTGAGGTGGCGCCACTCTAAAAGGAGTAGGGATTAGTAATCAGAATTCAACCAGAAGTGGAAAGCCTCTCTTACAATCACAAAGTAGTTGCACCGATCCCCCTGACAGCACTCGTTGCAGGCCCAGTCCTCGTACCATATGTGGGTGCAGTACAGCTGCATGTATCTCTTCCTTTTCGACTGGCACTGCTCTTTGGTCATGCAACGCTTGGACACATAATACTGTTTCAGGGCTCCCTCGGAGAAGTACGGCTGCGATCCCCAGCGAATCTCCGTGCCACACACGTTCTCGAAGGGCTCGCAGGTCTTGATGGTGTTCAAACACTTCTCCGTGTTTCCAGTTTGATTGGAGCACACATAGCACTCCAGTCCGGAGACAAAGTCAACTACGATTAACAATTGTAAGTAATAAATTTGTTATTAGGCATTATTGAGGTGTGGCTCAAAGACAGCAAACAAATACTAACCTTGTGAGCACAAATATACGGCGGCCAGCGCCACAAGCGCTATCTCCCAGGGTTTCATCGTTATTAGTTGTTGAGATTCTTTATTAATCCCAATTAGTTAACAGATAAATTGATAAATAATCGCGTTAAATTAACAAACAAAACCACTCCCAAAGCAGCAGCAACAAATTAGAAACCTCTTTCGATTTACAACACTGAATAACTATAATTCCAGCGTTGCCAGACTTTGTAATGGTGGGGCTACCACCCTGACCAACTTCGCGGTTTCAGCTCTTATTTGTATACCCTTGCAGAGATTACGATAATTTGTTATGAGGTTTGAAACGCTGTGAAAAGGGTATCACTAATCCTTTAAAATATATATATTGTCGACCACCATCAACAGCCAAGTCAATCCATTCATATCTGTTTCTTCGACTGTCTGTTCGTATGTAACTACTCCTAAATTGCAAAGCCATCGAGCTGTAACTATGCACAAACCCCGCATTCTGTTTAAGGTAATATTTCTGTATGACAGGACACAACTTAGTTATTTTTTTAAATATTTCAATTATTTTTAAGAAATATACTTTGTATAAGGATTAAAGATTTGTCAAAATGCAAAGCTGCAAAAACCCGAGGTGAGTGCCTGCCAGTCTGGCAACTCTGTTTTTTGTTGTGTGGTTTTGAGTGGAATATAAATTCCGCTCAATTTAAAGTAGACACCGACCGCGCCGGTTGTGCTGCTGCTCCTCCACACAAGATATTTCTCCTGAATACCCACCAACACACACATGGCAAGGAAGGAACAGGAGCTGGAGCCACCAAGGCCCAGGAGCCGACCGGCCCTCCCGGTAGGATTTTGCCAGTTGAACACACAGGTGGCCGGGCACACGTTCGAGGAGACCAATGCGGAGGCAGTGGGTCTGCTGCAAGACCCCTGCGCGGGATGCGTATTAAAGCCGATGGGCAAGCCGGAGTGCGGGGAAAGGGAGCTGAGATTTTATGAATCATTAGCAGGTGCTGGGGCTGGCGCAGGTGTTAATGACCTTGTCCTGCTCCGCGGTCACGTCCCCCGGTTTTATGGCCCCCTCAAACTGGTTGTGAATCAGCGCGAGCGCACATTCCTCCGCCTGGAAGACCTTACGCGCGGGATGCTCCGGCCGTGCGTCATGGACGTGAAGATGGGCAGAAGGACCTGGGACCCGGAGTCCTCGCCGAAAAAGCGGAAGCTGGAGGAAGCCAAGTACGTGATGTGTAAGCAGAAGCTGGGCCTCTGCTTGCCGGGCTTTCAGGTTTATCTGCCCGACGAAAAGGATGACAAGGAAAGCGTAATCCTTCGACATGGCAAGGACTACGGGAAGAGTCTGAATGTGGAGGGATTTAAGCAGACAATGGCATTGTTCTTCAATGCCAGCACCAATGATTCCAAGTCCAGAAGAGTGCAAACGGAGATTCTCCTTAAAGAAGTGCTCCGCCAGCTGGAGGCGATCCTCTCCTGGTTCCAGAGCCAAACGCTCCTCCACTTCTACGCCAGCTCCCTGCTCATCTGCTACGATTACTCCCGCCTGGACCCAAGTTCTGCTCCAAAGGACAAGAACCTGCTGCTCAATGGACACCATCACAAGGAGGAGACCCCCTCCGACTGGGTACGGGTCAGGATGATTGACTTTGCTCATGTCTACCCTGCGTATCAGGCCCTCCCGGATGACAACTACATGTTTGGCTTGAAGAGTCTGATCGAAGTCGTTGACTCAATACTCCACCGATGATGGGGATGCTGCTTCGGGACCAAACCAAGATTACTCCAGGCTGAAGTTCCAATCTCTTTAATGAGACACTTTTGTATTATCGCCTAAGCCAAAAGATCTAGTCCACAGTGAATCAACCACCCATTAGATGTGTGATGGCGACTAGCTCCTCGAAAACGTAGAATAAACCCGGTTTTGTACAATTCGTGTTTAAAGTATGAAATATAGTTGTATCTAGTTGGATGCGGGATTGCTGCAATACGAAGTGGGTAGGTTACTCATAGGATTACCATTAATTGTGAAATCAAACCCAATTGAATCAACAATAATGATGATAAATCAGGCTAGAATAGGTTGCTCCATTGATTAAGTTACAATTTTTTTAGAATCGTGCGCACATCATAATCTACGAGACTGAAACCTAAATATTTACAGAATCTATCTAATCTAAAGCCACAGTATATCCCCCGCCATAAAGACCACAATCCGATATGGTGTTGTATATATTTGTGTCTTAGAGAATCGAATCCTACGGTTACATCTTAGAGCGTGTAGTCCATTTCGTAGCGCTCGTACTGGTTTTTGGGATCATTGGAGATGCGCGGGTAGCCGGCAATCAGTGCATCCTGCCCTCCGATGTACAGCGAGTTGTAGATCTTCCAGTAGACATCGCGCACCTTGCGGGCGGGGTGGAAGAGTCCCTGGAGCGTGTACTGCAGGATCTTGATGGGTCCGAGGGACACCCTCAACCCGTCCACGGAGTCCATGAAGGCCTGCACCAGATGCGGCGAGGTTTCGAAGATGTTGGGCCATACGTAGTTAAGCAGATGGGTCAGGGCATCCTCGCACCCGAAGCCGTACACCCCAAGGGACATGTGCTTGATGGCCGAGCAGGCGGTTTGTCTGTGCACCAAGTCCCGATCCATGAGGGCATCTTCGAGGAGCGGGCACACGGCGTAAATGTAATCCTTGCCCATCTCTCCAATGTATTCGAAGAGGAAGGAGAGGGACTTGAGAACTCCATTCTGCACGTTCAACTCTGGCACTCTGTACTCGTTCATCAGGGCGGGGAGCACGGTGAAAGGACGGCAGGACTCGGCTACGATAGCAATGGCTACAGTTGTGCAAACGCGATTCTGCCGCTCCTGGACCTTAAGATTGTTTAACAGGGTGGCTAGAACATCATGGGGTCCAATGGCCTTGGCTATGTAACCAAAGGTGTTTACAGTGGCTCTCCGGATGGCCTTCTTGTGGGCCTTGAGCAGCTCCAGGAGCTCGAAACAGATGCGCATCCATTCGCGAGCTGAGACATATTCCGGTCCTCGATCCGCAATCCTTCCCACTAAATCGATGCAGTTCTCCTGCACCTTCTCGTGGCGATTCTTGAGGATAGGTGTGAGTCTGGGTAGGAGATCCTTGATGGGGGGCGTCATCTTGGTCATGCCTATTACATTCACAATGGCTTTCAATGCGCCCAGAATGCTGCCCAACACCTCCGGGTACTCCTCACCCAAATATTCGTAGAGCACCACTCCCAAGTGACCCATTAGCTTCTCCTCCTGGCAAGTCTTCATCACTACTGCAATTCTCGAGATCAAATCCGCAGCCTGCTGACGCACCTTGGCGGACTTGTTGTTCAATCTCCAGAGGATGGTACCGCAAATCTGGGGTAAGTACGGCTTGACTCTCTTTCCTAGTTGATTAACAATAGTGCCAAAGCCATTCAGCATCACCACATCCTCGGTTGTCTGTTCCTGGAAGGCGTACAATATGCCATCGATGAGCTGCTCCTCTAGTCGGGAGTCTATATCTGCTGCTCCCAGGTTGCCCATGATCTTCTCCACCGTCTCCATCACCATCTTACGGTACTGCTCGTTCTCATCCTTGAGGTCATCCACCACGCGATTGATGATCTCGGAAGCGCCCACCTTGTTGGCTATCTCCACGGTGGTGTCCACAAGCTGTCGATAGTTGCGCCTATCCAGCGCCATCCGGTGGTTCCAGAAGAACTTGAAGAAGTGCGGCAGGATCTCTTCCTTGATGTACTGCGGCTCCACACCATCTGTGGCGCAACATTGTTTGACCACTTTCAACACGATCTTCTTCATCTCCTCATCCGGAGACTGAAACTCTCGGATCAGGATCAACATCACTTCCCTGGTGTAGTAATTGGCGTACTCCGCGTCCATCAGGGGAATCAAATAGCCAATGGCTTTCAAAAAGGCAGCCAAACCCTTGCCTCGATGCGTGCGAATACCCTTCCAGAGGGGTTTCAATACGGAATCGAAGGACTCAATGCCATAAGGAGTAGCTGCCTCCGCCAGAGCAGCAATGGCCAAAGCCGTGATCGTCCTCACCTTCTGCTGCTCGTCCACCAAACCATGCTCTATAATCTCCACGAGAGCTTTGAGATGTGGTAGGATGGCACATCCCATCAGGATGGCAATCTGCTGGACAATCTTAATGCCCGTGTGCCGGGCTTGCCAGGACTTCTTGGATTTACAAACCGCTTTCAAGAAGGGCAGCAACGAGGGAATACCCAAAGCAGAAGCTACCACCGCAAAGGCTCTCGCTGTGGTGTTCCTCACATACTCATCAATGTTGTCAATATCCGGTCGCATGGTGGAGATCATCGTGGCCAATCCCGCAGCCTTGGCCAGGTTGGATATGATCTCCCTGCCCTCAATGCGGGCATAGTGATCTTCGTCAATCAACAGGGGTTCAATGACCACAAGGATTTTGTGCACATAAGGGCGCACCAAGTCGTCCAGTTTGTACAAAACACGATCTATCACCTTCACCAGCAAGTGCCGCTCCTGATCCTCCAGAGTTGGAGACATGAGCAGAGGTAAGATCTGGTTGAACAGAGGTCCAGCTCCAAATTCCCTGGCTTTGTCAGTGATCTGTCTCAAGGCGGACTTCCTCATGGGTGGGGATCCATTCTTGATGGTCAGCAAGAGCTTCATGATCTTCCTCTCCTTCAGCTCCTCGGGCGAGAGAGAATCCTCATTTACATCCACCAGGAGCTTGTCAAAGTACTGAGCGTCCTCTGGCTTCATAAAGGGCAGGTTCTGCCCCTTGGGCTGGTTGTCCATAAACTTGGCATTCTTGTCCTCCACCTGGATGAAGAAGCCAGCTGGGGTCCCAGCGATGGGTGTTGGTGTGGCCATCAGTTTCCTGCCAGGAGTGCGAAGGGGAATGTAACCCGCAGGTGGGGGCAGGATTTTGTATCCCGGAGGGAAGATCTGATCCAGTTCCTCATCCGTGTAGGGCCTGTTTCTCTCATCGATTTCCTTCTCCCAGCGATAGGCTTGGAGTTGCTCTGGAGTCATGGCAGCCAGGGCTCCAGGTGTCGGAGTTGCCATTGCCATGGCCTTTACGCCCACGGGAGTGCTGCCTCCTGGGGTCATCATGGGCGTGGCATGTCCTGGTGTGGCATGTGGCGTCATACTGGGAGTCATGCTCGGAGTCATAGCAATCGAGTTTGTGGGCGTTATAGCGGGAGTGGCATTTGAGGGCGTCTCATCCCAGCGAGAGCGACGCTTGGAGGCTCCCGGGGTGGACTCAATTGAGATGCTCTCGCTCCCGGCTCCACTTCCCGAGCGGTCTGGCTTGGGTGTCTCAGCCCACCCACTGTGTCCTGGAGTCTCGCGCTCCGTCTTTGGTGTCTCGTCCCAGCGGTTTCTCCTTGCCGACTTCTCGTGTCCGGGTGTCTCGTGTCCCGGAGTCATGGCATGCGCGGGAGTAGCGTCCCAGATGCGGGTGCCCAATCCGGGAGTGGCTCCTGGGGTCTCGCTGCCCTTGTGGCCAGGGGTCTCGTCCCAGCGATGATCTCCAGGGGTTTTCTACGGGAGAGGAAGGAGTGATATTAATAAATTAAATGAATTTGATATTTTTTCTATACTCACATCTTCCCAAGTGGGCGTAGCAGCACTGCTGGGTGTGGCCGCCACCTTTGCGGGAATGAAACTCTCGCTAACCGTCTGATCCCAGCGACCCCGCTTCCTCCCTCCATCTTTTGGCGCAGCAGCCTCCCCATTCGAAGAGGAAGAGGTCTTGACCAGAGTGCCATCCTTGGACTTCTCCTGGATCTTTCGACGCAGTTCTGTTTCTTCACCCTTGAGCATCTGTTCTCGCATAATGTCCGTGTAGGTACGGGAGCCCACATCTGGAGTCTTGCCGCCATCCGCAAAGGGATCCGCTCGCTCGGGTGAAATGATGATGCGTCGTCGCTTCTGACGGTACTCATCCTCGCGATCGGCGATGGTGGGTCGACGTCGGTCAGCCAAAGGATCAACATCCTCCTTTCCCTTGGTCACGTCTTTCAGCACCGATTTGGGAGCCGTGTAGGTGGTGCGCTTTTGAGGTACTGGGAAGCCATCGTCTTCGTCCTCGTCGGCCTCATCCGCATCGTTGGCTGCAATGGAGGTGTTGTAGCCCTCGTAGCGGCCTTTTCCCTTTCCCGACTGCTCCTCATCGTACAGATCGCTGTCAAAGAAGCCTCCGCTTTCCAGCAGACCCACTCCCGCTGCAGCCGCAGTGGTCTTGGCCAGCTCCGTCTTCTTCTCCTGGATCACGCTGATCTGCGCCTCGATGTCTGGGAAAGGCGAAAAAATAATAAAGCAATCGTAGCTACAATAATTGATTTTCAATGGGGGCCATCCGGGAGGTAAACCGGGTTTAGTTCTTTGGCATATTCACTTGCCCCAAGTGGCCAATTTTACTGCCCCGGTGTACCCCGACCGCTGGTTCAACCATTTCACCTGTTTATTTTACTTACCCTCGTGCGTCCGCGGAATATTATCCATTTTTATAAGAAATTTCACAAAGACGCGTACATGAAAATCGTTGGATCAAAGAGATGGACCTTTTGCGATATGCGGTCTGAGAAACGAATAAACGATATACATATCGATAACATCGATAAATCGCTGATTTTATTTTATACATATATGTAAGAAGGCGCAAGTTAATTAAATTCTGGGGAATAACCAAAGCAAATAAAATAGTTGAAAATTTGTCCTATATTAATTTGGATCATTGAATTAAAGTCAGTTTATGCATTGCTGTTTTCATCCGAAATAAAGTTTATGAAAAAACCATACGATCAAACGATTGAAGAATTCATGCTTAGAAGTTTTATAAGAATATAGTATAATATAATTTTTGTTTTTCACATTTTTTACTACATTGTTTCCATTATATACATAAACTGTATTATACTGCTATTTAAACTTATTGCATCGGAAACAACATCATACGATTTGTTGAAAGAGTTTTAGCACGATATATATTTCGCACGAATATCTATAATTTGGGAGCTAATCGAAACTAAGTACATTGATAACTTTGGTATCTGATTTGCTAGTTCCACCTGGTCACACTCTTGCGCGGCACGTGTTTATTTTTGTTTTGAAGACAGCGAAATGTTTGCCAAGAAACAGAAAATTAGCACGGAGGTGGAGATGGAGCCTCCAGCCACACCTCAGACGATACAGGCGCGCCTGATTTCGGATACGGGAGAGGAGGCAGGACCACCTATAGATCTGCCGTCAGGGATCACCACACAACAGTTGGGCTTGATCTGCAATGCGCTGCTAAAAAACGAGGAAGCTACCCCATATCTGTTCTTCGTGGGCGAGGATGAAATCAAGAAGAGCCTGGAGGACACACTGGACCTGGCATCAGTGGACACAGAGAATGTTATAGATATTGTGTACCAACCACAGGCCGTTTTCAAAGTGCGTCCTGTGACGAGATGCACCAGCTCCATGCCTGGTCATGCTGAGGCCGTAGTTTCCCTCAACTTTAGTCCAGATGGAGCGCACCTAGCCAGTGGGAGTGGAGATACTACGGTGCGTCTCTGGGACTTGAATACAGAGACTCCTCACTTCACCTGCACTGGTCACAAGCAGTGGGTTCTGTGCGTGTCCTGGGCTCCCGATGGAAAGCGCTTAGCAAGCGGTTGCAAAGCGGGACAGATAATCATCTGGGATCCGGAGACGGGCCAGCAGAAGGGTCGCCCCTTAAGCGGACACAGAAAGCACATCAACTGCCTTGCCTGGGAGCCGTATCACCAAGATCCTGAATGCCGGAGACTGGCCTCGGCCAGCGGGGACGGGGACTGCAGAGTATGGGACACCAAACTGGGACAGTGCCTAATGAACATTGGCGGACACACGAATGCAGTGACAGCGGTCCGCTGGGGAGGAGCGGGCCTCATCTACACCTCTTCCAAGGACCGCACGGTGAAGATGTGGCGGGCTGCGGATGGAATCCTGTGCAGGACTTTCTCCGGACATGCTCACTGGGTTAACAACATTGCGCTCAGCACGGACTACGTGCTGCGCATGGGACCATTCCATCCGGTGAAGGATCGCTCAAAGAGCTACCTCAGCATGAGCGGTAGGTGTTCTTGATCCTGTAAATGCTAAGGAAACTAAAATTACAAATACTTTCAGATGAGGAACTCAAGGAATCGGCTCTGAAGCGCTACCAGGCCGTGTGTCCGGATGAGGTGGAGTCTCTGGTCTCCTGCTCCGACGACAACACCTTGTACCTGTGGCGCAACAACCAAAACAAGTGCGTGGAACGAATGACGGGGCACCAGAACGTGGTCAACGATGTGAAATTCTCCCCGGATGTGAAGCTTATTGCCTCTGCCTCCTTCGACAAGTCAGTGCGTCTTTGGCGAGCCCAAGATGGTCACTTCCTGGCCACCTTCCGCGGTCATGTACAAGCTGTTTACACGCTGGCCTGGTCGGCGGATTCCCGACTCATTGTTTCGGGCAGCAAAGATTCCACACTGAAAGGTGAGCTTTCCTTTGTATATATTTTGTGGCTCGAATTTAACCCATTTTGTTCCTCCAGTTTGGAGTGTCCAGACCAAGAAGCTGGCCCAGGAGCTGCCTGGCCATGCGGATGAGGTGTTTGGTGTGGACTGGGCGCCCGATGGCTCTCGAGTGGCCTCCGGAGGCAAGGACAAGATCATCAAACTGTAAGTGTTATTTAGTCTCTATCTAACATTCTAAATATTTTTTTATACAAAAGCGGATCTCAGTTTGTAAATTAAATTTAACAAATTTATTTACACCATTAAAAAAGATGGTTTAAAAATTAAAAGTCCTTGCACATATAATGAATTAGCAACTATCCCTGAAAATGGATTCCAAAAACAATCTCATCACAACAATCCGTTTAATCTCATCTTTCAGATGGGCCTACTAGACGCATCTTCATTTGACCATGAACACTTTAGGAATACACTTGTGAATAAAGCAAAGCTCCTGAGTAAATGCCAATCCCCTCGTGCTCGTGTTCTCTAAACGATCTGCTGGTGGATGGTTTGCACAGTCTGCTTGCAGCGGCTCTCGAATGTGTCCGGATTGGGAAAGTAAGTGGCGGGCACCGCCGACTCCGATTGGAGGGCACGCTCGGCGGCCACAAATCCAAATGCAACACACTCGGTTAGAAGGCGTCCTTGGAGCAGGCCGGTGATGAATCCCGCACAGAAACTGTCGCCCGCTCCAGAGACATTCACAATGTTGCTAACCTGCGGAGCGGCGTAGAAGCGGGTGCAGTGCGGCGAGGTGGACTTGTTGAGATCCAGGAGCACCCTGGCATCTTCATCCGCGTCGGGACGATAGCTAAGGAGCACTCCGTGGTTGCCCAGCGTGGCAATGATGCAGTTGAAGTGGGCGTCAATCTTCTTGATTAGTGATTTGGCTTCATGCAGAAGCTCCGATCGGGGTAGCTTGGAATTCGGTTTCCATTCCACAGTTTCGTTTGTGATGGCCTCTACGATGGTCTTTAGCTCGTGGAGATTGGGCTTGATCAGGCGGATGTTTTTCGTTAGATCAGGAAGCAGTTTAAAGGGTTTGCCAGCTATGAACATATCCGTGGGTTCAAAGAACACGGGAATCCTGTTCTTCTCGGCTAGTTGGAGTATGCTTTCCATGGCCTTCTCCGATATGTTGCTGTCCATGACAACGAGAGGGGCCTCTCGGAAGAACTCGTGATGGGCTTGGAGCGTTTCAGGGGTAATGCTCTGATGGATGTCCATGTTGCCCAAGATGAGCTTGCAGTCCCCGAACTTGTCGAAGATCAGGGAGCAGAGAGAGGTGGCTTTAGTTTCCTCCAGAATGAGGCCCTTTTGCAAAGCCTGCGGCATCATCTGGAGAAGGGTCTGCCCCATCTGGTCATTGCCCACGGCGGAGATCAGGTTCACATCCCCATACAGCTTATAAATGCCTTCTGCGATGTTGCGACCCACGCCTCCAGCTGCCTGTTTGGCTATGGCGGAGTAGGTTGCTCCATCTAGGTGCATGTCCCCCTTCTGATCAGCTACCTTAAAGGAGAGATCAAGGATGGAGGCTCCCACAACCAGCGGTTTCTTCTGGATGGTTTTTCCTGCATATTTATTGTTTCCCGTAGAGGATTGGCTGAGGGACACGGCAATTTGTGCGGCCACTTTGGCGTTGTTTTTGATCAGGGCAATGTTGGACTGGAGGCTGCTTCCCTTGGTTATTTTGGCAATTGCAGAAAGCAGGAAGGGCGTCACATCCTTGCCAGAAATTCCCTGTTCCTTAGCTTGAGCTGTCGCCTCTTTGATGGCTTCTTCGATTTTTGTTTTATCCGCAGCAAACTCCACGGGAAGGGGAACTCCTATCACGACTCCCGACTGTAGTTTCAGCTCCTGCCAGGATCGCAAAAGCTCCGCCGCTTCTTGGGGATTAGCCAGGTTATAGGGCACCTTGCAGCCACTATCCCGGGTGTAGAAGTCTGGAAAAACGCCTCCGGGACTGTCGTAGGATGACACACACACTCCCTGAGTCTCCAGATACTCCAGAGTTCTGGGAATATCCAGTATGGACTTAACACCACTGCACACCACAGCTACAGGGGTCCTTCCCAGCTCACTGAGATCAGCAGAGACATCCAAGGAATCGTGACCATCCCGATGCACTCCTCCAATGCCTCCAGTGGCAAAGACTTTAATGCCCACCTCATGGGCAATGATCATGGTAGCAGCTACAGTCGTACCTCCACTTTGTTTTTTCGCAACCACAAAAGGCAGATCCCTCCGGGAACACTTGATAACCTGATCCCTGGGCTTCTTCGCCAGAGTAGTGAGTTCCTCCCGGGTCAGGCCCACCTTGATCCTCCCATCTAGGATCCCAATGGTGGCCGGAATGGCTCCCTGACTGCGCACCTCCTCTTCCACAGCTAGAGCCGTGGTCACGTTCTCCGGCATCGGCATTCCGTGGGTGATGATCGTGGATTCCAAAGCAACTACTGGTTGGCGCAGCTGCAGAGCCTCCCGGATCTCCGGGTGGAGCACTATGTGACCATTCCCGTGGTGGAGGTTCCTTCGTGCCAATCGCACGGCGGGTAAGAGGAGGCATCTCCGAAACAACATTGTAAACAAATCAAACGCATGCGACTCGCCTGCTGATCGACATGCAGTCCTGCCAACTCGTTTTTATTCGATAGCTCTAAGAATACAACAGGTGCAGACAGTGTGCACTATATATTTAAATTGTATGTAGGTACTTTGATATTTGTAAACAGAATGTCTATAATGGCCAAGTCTTAAGATAATTATCTATTTTCAGTTTAAATGTCCAGATCATTTAAATATTTGTACATATAATCTACATTTCTGTGATAATTGGCAGTCCTAGAAGCGTGCAGTAGAATTTTGCCTTTATTCGAGCTTGGTAACACTAATTTCAAGTTGCGCGTCTTTTTGTTTACAATCTGTGATTTATAGTTAACAATTTAAATATTAACCGATTTCGCCAATTAAAACTCACATTCACCTAACATGGACTTCCATCAGAGTGCCTACGATCTTAAGTTTTTCAACTTTACTGCCCAGCAAATATCAGCAGAGCGTAAGCCTGATTCCCTAATTATTCCCGAAGGAGTTTCTTAAGTTGTTCCCTATTTTACAGGGGAGCACCTGATGCAATGCATCATTAGCAAAGCCATTGGAAGTGCCATCACAAAGATCGAAATACCAGCCACATCTGCGTTGCTGAAAGCCAAGAAAGAAACGGTTGTTAATCGCTTCCAAGAAGCCTGCAAAAATATGTTTATATCCTTGAGGGATCTGGACCAAAAGGTGTTCCACATTCCAACCAATGTGTTGCAGGCGCAGGATTTTCCTCTCGAGGCTCAGTACAGCAGCGATGATGAGGAAATAAGGAAGACCAAGCTGGAGGAGTTGAAGTCGCGATTTAGAGAGGTTAATATGCAATTATATACTTTTCTTATTTTTTTTTTTTTGATTGCAAAACAAGGAGATTCAAGACGGTGTCTGTCAGATTTGTTTGTAATTTGTTTAAGAGGCTTTTGTTCTGCTTTAAATTTGTTATATATATTTCGGAAGAATATTTAAATTATCTTATGTTTTTAAAGTCAGTCGACAAACACTAGTTTTATACTAGTGTGCATTAATCAGAGTTCAACGAATTATAATAAGTTTGTTTTTTGTTGAATCTTGTTTGTCTTTACTTTCTAATTTTCCTATATCAACACATGACGGCCAAATGACTATAAATAAGTTTCTTAAAAAAAGGCCAATCAAAACAATTCTTGTTTATACTTTTATGTATTTCTATATGTAGGCGCAAACATTCTTTGATGTTTACTAACTATTTTAAAATTTTTTTTTAACAAAAACAAAAGAACATGGCCATGTTGGCACAACTGCGGATGGAGGAAAAGAAATACGCCGAAATGGAGGATGTCATTCAGCAGGAGATTGAAATGCAAAATCAAGTCTACGAAGCTTGCTCCTCACTTAACCTGAGCAAGTTCACCCAATTGTGCACTCGTATTACCAGTGAACAAAAGAGTCCCATGCAGGCTTGATTAGGATTGTGGTTAGTAAAAAAAATTTGTTAATAGGAATATTTGAGCTTACAAATTAAGCCATTATCTAAGAACATGTTTTTGGAGAAACATATTGAAAAGCTATTTGCGTTCTTATGTTATACTTTTTTTCATGCTAATCCAATTAATTTTACTATATTATAAAACTATCATCTATACCCATTATTAATTTAAGCTTCATTTTAATCTTTCAAAACATTCTACAATAACATATCCTGCTGAAATTTGATATGGCTTGAAATAAAGATAATGTAAGCAATCCCAAATTGAAACCTAACATAAGATAGTTACAATTTTACTCAAAAAGTTGTATTTGCATTCTCGATTGTTTATATTGTTCATTGCCTCTTTAACATCTCTGATGACGAGAGAAACATCCATCAGATTGTAAGTGAGAAAAGTTCGCCATCTATTTTAAGGAGTCTCCCCATCCCAACACAGCCCATACCATGTACCATCTACCAACCCAATCCCATTCCCAGTCCCGTGCCATCTCGAGAGGCGTCTGCGGTTCAACAGCCGCTTGGGCAGCCTCACGCCGAGATGTCGCATAAACTAAAGCAAAGCAAACTGAATCGAAGCATCGGTGTAGGAAATGTGGAGCTATTTTTAAGCACTGGGGCGAAATTTTTCTTGTTCGCTCCTCCTCGCTGTGCCTGTGCCTGTGCGAAAAACAAATATGTGCAAAAAGACGAGCAAATAACAAGAAAATAGAAAAAAGAGCGGGCCGCACGATATTAATAAAGGCAGCGCTGCTTCTGCGTTGGGTTCGGTTGGATTTCGGTTCGGTGGACTGCTGCATTCGTGATTTCGCCCGTGGAGTTGCACATCGTGTCGCTACCAGAGTCTGGCCAGAGTCCGAGGTGAGTTCCTGGTTCCCACTTTATGTAATATACATTCCAATTATATATTACCTTGTGCAGCATGAATGTGGAGAAGCTGAAGCGCCTGCAGGCGCAGGTTCGGATCGGGGGCAAGGGCACCCCGCGGCGCAAGAAGAAGGTCATGCACCAGACAGCTGCCACCGACGACAAGAAGCTGCAGAGCTCCCTCAAGAAGCTGTCGGTCAGCACCATCCCGGGCATCGAGGAGGTGAACATCATCAAGGATGATCTCACGGTGATTCACTTTAACAACCCCAAGGCGCAGGCCTCGCTATCGGCAAATACTTTTGCGGTCACTGGGCATGGGGAAACCCGGAAGGTGGTGGAAATGCTGCCGGACATCCTGCCCCAGTTGGGTCAGGAGACGGTGGTCCAGCTACGCATGTATGCCAACTCCATGAACAACCAGAAAGGAGCTCCTGGCCTAGGAGGTCCGGGAGGAGCTGCTCCCATTGAAGAAGACGATGATGTGCCCGACCTGGTTGGGGATTTCGATGAGGTGGCCAAGGAGGAGGCCACCAAGAAGCATCAGGAACAGCCCCAGAAGCCTTCTGAGGGAGAAAACAAACCCAAGGAGAAGAAACAACAGCAGAAGCAGCAGGAACAGCAGCCCAAGAAGGAGGATCGCAAGAAGCAGGACCAGAAGCAACAGCAGAAACCAGCTGAGGCCCAAAAAACCAATGAGAAGCCAAACGAAAAACAGGAAAACAAGAAGGGTCAGGCAAAGGACGGTAAGAAGAACGATCAGCCGGGCAACAAGGATAAGCAAAACAAGAACAAGGACCAAGCCAAGGCTCAGCCTGCTCAAGCCAACCAAGAAAAGACACAGCTCCCGGAGCAACCAAAGCAGCAAGCTGCGGAACCGAAGAAAGATCAGTCGAAACCCGCTGAGCAAAAGATTGAAGCCAAGCCAGTGGAGCAGAAGCCCGAGCCACAGAAGACAGCTCCAGCAGAGCCTCCTGCCAAGACTCAGTCTCCTCCTGCAGTTCAGACTCTCGCCCAGATTGTAGCCTCAGAGCCGCCCAAGCAGGCTGCTCCCGCTCAAAAAATTGAGGAGCCAAAGAAGGAAACACCTCCGCCAGCCTCTGCTCCGGCTGCTGAGCCAGCTAAGGAAGCTCCTAAACAGGATTCGCCACCGAAAAGTGCGCTCGAGAAGCCGAAGCAGGCTTCTCCGAAATCTGTTCAAGAAAAACCCAAGCAGGCTAGTCCGCCTGCCGAGAAACAAAAACAAAAGACTCCACCACCAGCAAAGCCTGCAACACCACCTAACGAGGCTGCCAAGATTGTCCCAGAAGCTGCTAAGGCTCCAGAACCAGTGAAGACTCCATCAGCAGCTCCTACTCCAGGTCCTATCGCTGCACCAGCTCCTGTCGCTGCACCAGCTCCAGGTATTGTTGCAGCTCCTGTAGCAGCTCCTGCTCCGTCACCAAAGCCCCAAGAGCCCGTTGCAGCTGCTGCTGAACAACCAAAGCAGGCCACTCCACCAGCGGAGAAGACAAAACAAAAGACTCCACCACCAGCCAAGCAGGTTACACCACCCACTGAGGTTGCTAAGATTGCTCCAGAAACTGCACCAGCTCCAGCTCCTGTTGCTGCTTCAGCTCCTATTGTGGCTTCAGCTCCTGTTGCTGCTCCAGCTCCTATTATTGCTCCAGCTCCTGTTGCTGCTCAAACTCCTGCTCCTGCACCGGCACCGGCTCCTGTTGCAGCTCCTGCTCCGGCGCCTGTTGCAGCTGTTCCGGTGAAGCCTGTCGAGCCTCCAAAGCATTCTGCAGAAGCTAAAGCTTCACCTAAGAAGGAAACACCACCTCCCATTAAAAAGGAATCACCACCTCCCACCAAAAAGGAGCCACCACCAGTTCCTACTCCTACTTCGGCGGAGGCGCCTTCTCCATTGGCTCCATCAACACCACCCTCGACTCCCACCTCCGCTCCTCCTTCAGCAGCAGCTGTGACTCCGCCATCACCTGCTCCGGTAACTCCGCCTGCTGCAGCTACTCCACCCCAGCAAAAACAGGCACCGGCACCCGCCAAAAAACAGGATCCTGGGCAGAAACCTCAGCAAAAGCAGCAACCAGCCAAGTCGGGCCAACAGCCAGGGCAGCAGGGACAGGGCCAGAAGCAGCAACAGGGAGGAAACAAGCCCCAGCAGCAGCCACAGCAGAAGCAGGCCAATCCCAATGCCAAGCCAGCAGTGGCTCCAAAACCCGGGGCTCAGGGCGCAGGAAAACCATCTCCTCCAAAGCCCACCAATCAGCCAAACCAGCAGCAGCAACAACAGCAGCAGCAGGCCAAGGGCAACCAAAAGGCATCTCCGCCCAAGCAGACCGCACCAACAGGAGGCCAGCAGAAGCCAGCGACGCCCCCCGCGAAGGCAGCGCCCTCGCAAAAGGCGGCCGCCTCCCCGAAAACCGCCTCCCCGAAGGCTGGGACCCCAACCACTCCTGCTCCTAACCCTGCTCCAGCTCCAGCTCCCGCTCCTGGAGGCCCCAACTAATCCTCGAACTGATCTTTGCTCTCCTTCAATCGGTTTCCTTGCATTTCGAATTTACCGCGCATTTTCAAACTCTGGTTTTCGGTTTTCCTCATTAGATGGCCATTTTACTAACGAATTTTTCAGACTATTTTGTGACCTTTTACTTTGAATAAAAATTATATTTTACAAAAATCTCGTCTTTTAGTTAATTTTTTATCAAGATTGATTATATATTTTAATTTTGATCGGAAACGCCTTCCTTGAGTAATCTTTAAGTTTCAGTACAGTTAAAATTGTAATTTATTTGAGCGCTATACAATTCGATTTTAAATCTTAATTTACAAACATCGAAAAAACGATACGTAGACACAACGAGTTAATTTCCCCAGTTGGAAAGCTTTTCCTGCTTCGCTTTTCCGGAATTAACTTAGCTTTCAAATAGTTTTTTAAGTACCGCGCGTGTTCAGAAAGCTTTGGGTAGACAAAATTGATCGATAATAGATACCTCCACGTAAACCATGCCTTAATTACTCTTCAGGCAACTCATTCACCATTGAACACCCAGGAGTACCTCCTCCTAAGTTGCCTTGTTGTGGCTGCTGGAGGAGGGCTTGTCGTCCTCCACCTCCTCCAAAGTGGCGCCCTCCTTCTGGGGATTCAGCTTCCACATGGCGTAGTTCAGAGCAGTGGCGAATCCCAGCCAGGCAAGGTAGGGTACAAAGAGCAATCCGGCTACTTTGTTCACCCGGTAGAAGAGAACTCCACAGACACCGGCAGTAGCCGTCAACGCGACTATCTCAATGAGTCCCTGGATGGAGTGGAGCGGTTGAAGGGGATTAGCGATAAGGAAGGGCTGGAATAGATAGCATTACTCACGCCCTTGATGTTGTGCTGGCCAAAGAAGATCGGCGACCACGCCCAGTTCAAGGCCAACTGCGTTCCATAGGCAATCAATGGTAACCTGGCAGCTTCTCCCGAAAATCCTCCACCATCCCGCCACACCAGATACGAGCCATAGCCCATTCCCGCGTACAGAGATGTCCACACCGGAGCGAATAGCCAGTTCGGAGGCCTGAAGGAGGGGAAGTTCAGGTGGGCATACCAGTTCTGGATGTGCTTCCTGGTCAGGTACCCATTGTAGATCCCGCCCAGGTTGGGAAGGATGACGGCTCCGGCAATGCGGACAATTTTTCCAGCACACGGACGATCGGCCATTTCCAGTTGTTTCGGTCTCAGAGTTTGCTTAGCAAGTGAGGCGCAGTATCGGATAGGGCCCGCTTGACTTTGGCTCTGTTTTGTTTGCCGGTGATTTCATGTGTCTTCGTTGGTATTGCGTATACGCGTTGTGTGATGATAGTGTGAGTAAGTGCTGGCGATGCGGCACTGGCTTTATTCCAGCCCGATGTTTAGAGTGTTTCAAGCTAGATAGAGGAAGTAATTAATTTAAGAAGGGATTGTAAATATGACTTTTGGACTAGAGTTTGATTAATAAAATCGTGTCCGTTTTAAAATTACAATTTAAAAAGAATCTAGCAACTTTTCACCATTGCAACATTTTAAAAAATGAACTCAAATTAATTTACTGATCCTCAGTAAAATGGTTAAGTTTTTATTAAATTCCGAATTATTTTCAATTTTACACTCTTAGAAAAAAGATGGACACATTTCAGAACTCCAATTAAGTAAGTTAATGCTATAAAATTTCAAAAAAAATATTCGACAATTAAAAAACAGTTTTATTACAATAATATCAATTAAAGCTTCTAAAAAATTGCCACCACTGACAAGTGCACTTGCAATTGTTTATGTGTGTGAATTGGATTGTGTCACATGCGTAGAGAGGGATAACTATTAGTAAACAAATTATTGAGTGATGCAACCATCAATAGTTCATTACCAATAGTTTTATGAACTCCAAGCAATGCATACTATTAAAGTTTAAATAATTGTAATTGTTTTCCTTTTCAGAAGTACATGAAACGCCCTGTTTGTATGCCAGGGATGGAAAATAACCGTTTCACAGTTTAAATTATGACTGAACAAATGATTTGTATTGATAAATGGTAATTTCACAATGCCACACCTGTTGGTCACTGAATTTGATTTTACTTCGGAAAAGCTGACCCCTAAAAATGTTGTTTGTGTGGGATAGTAATTCCAAGGGTACAACCACTTGGCACAAAAATAGATTTGTTGAAGTCAACACCCAAGGTATGATGAAATTTAATTCAGTCCGTTATCATTTGATAAGCTTGTTGCATTTGTTTACAGCTCTCCCCAAAGTACCCGAATCACCCTTATTCAAATGCAGCCATGGAAACCGTTGCTATAGGACAATTTTTTGCTTTGTTTTGGTTCCGGCCGGAAAAATTCAGGTGCATTTGATTGAGAAGCTCCAAGATGACGCTGTATTTTGATACGAAAATCGAGTTCCTGGACTCGGATGCAGTGAGCACAATTAGCAGTTGGCATCCCAGTGAGCCCTTGTTTGCAGTGGCCTCTTTCAGTCCGGATCGAGGTGGTTCTGTGACCATTTTTGCAGATACTGTGAGTACTTCTTTACCGAAGAAAAATCTATACAATAGTTTACTGCAAACCTGAATTATTAAATGCTACAGGGTGAGCCCCAGCGCGATGTCACCTATCCAGTGCACGTTGCCTCGCAGGCCACAGCCCTGTGCTGGCATCCGGAGAAGGCCCTCCTGGCCAGTGGTTGGGAGCACGGGGACATCCATGTTTGGTTTGCAGGGCATCGGGAGTTTGCCAGCGTAAATGCCCCTCACAAGGCGGCTATTGTACTCCTTCAGTTCAGTGAACAAGGAGGACGAATGGTCACTGCGGATGCCATGGGCTTGGTCACGGGATGGAGGTGCGATGGTCAGTATCAGTTCCTCACCATGTTCTCGCACGATCTGAGGGAAGTGCTTCTCCTCATCTGCTTCCGGCGCACTGTGGAGAGCGAGGTGAGGGAGGAGATGGCCAATCTAGCCAAGGCGGCGGTAGCTGGAGATGAGAACGCTTTGGATACTCTGACCAACTGGCGACCCAGGACTGCAGCGAGGAGCATGACCCACTCGGGAGTGAGAGACAATCATTGCTTCTATGCCTGCACCCAGGGCGGAGTGGTGTACTACATCAATCAAGGGGGGGCCTGCGTGGAGGTGATGAAGTGCGGATCCCTGCCCCCCATTGTCCAGATGCTATGGCATCCGAAAAAGTAAGAGTTATTTGGCATCCTTTCTTGTTACCCCTCATAATACATCTAATTTCAGGGACGCTGTGATCTGTCTGATGGAGGACTTGACAGTGACTTTGTTTTTGGTGGAGTCAACGGGAATACTCACAGAGCTGGATCGGGTGAAGATGAGCGGACGAGGTGGAGGCAGACAAGGAGGCATTGCCTGGTCGGGCAACAGTCTGGCCATCATTACTGGTGGATAGAATTTTAATTATACCTATAATGGTTTACTAAAAACAAAATATTCCTCAGGCGACCTTTTTGTGCGCATTTGGGACATCGAGAGGAGCGACAACTACCTCCTTAAAATGGACCTGCCCAGTGGCAGCCAGTTAATTGGATCCTCACAGACAAGCCTGAGCAATGGCACCATATCCTCCTCCAATCAATTCTTCAGCCAGGACAGCACGGAGAGCAGCAATATGCCCAGGAAAGCTCAAAAATTCGGACAGATGAATGGGGAGATCTTCACGTGCTTGGCCTACAGTTCCTCGAATCAAACTCTGTGCGCCGGAACCTCGTCGGGGAATCTCTACACCTGGAAGAGGAGTGGAAGTCGCCTGGTTAGTGCTCCGGAGGAAGCCTGGCAACTGACGAACATATCCTCTGTAAGAGGAGCCATCCGGAGCTGCGAATGGGGCTTCAATGAGCTGGCCAAACCCTGCATGCTGGTCAACTGTTTGTCCAATGTTTTCATGCTAAAGGAGCAACCTCTGCTGGCCTTCCACACCCGGGAACTGTGGGCAGTACAGAGATCGGCCAAATCAGTGCACTTGATGCACTGCAGCGGAAGGGAGACTTCGATACAATCGGAGTTCCCAGTTACGGCCTTGGCGTTGAACGATCTCAGTCTGGTGATGAGCAATGGGAGGAGCATCTCATCTTACAGCCTCCAGAAAGTGGAGAAGAGCTTGGATGAGTTCGACGAGATCCTGGAGGCAGTGGAGGGCCAGGGTGCTTCGACCACCACGACTGCACCCACTCCCCCTCCCCTGAGCGTGAAACTCCTTCAGACCTTTCCCGCTGAATGCCTCTCCCTGAACCTGTTCAACCAGAACATCTTCTGCCTGGCCAGCAGCGACATCATGGTGTACTCCGTTGGAGGAGTGGTGCTCCATCGCATCCAGGCCAGCGACATCGAGGGGAAGATCATCGGGATGGACTTGAGTGGATGCTATCTTTCTGTATTCACCATGAATGGTAATGTGAAGGCCTACGATGTCTCGAGACATGATCCCAAGCTGCTGTTTCCCAGTAAATCGGGTCACGACATCTTCGATGATTTTGGAGAGTTCATTATGGTGAAGTGCAACAGTAATGGGAGCCATCTGGCCTTGGTCATTGCCAGCAGTAACTTCACTCCCATATCAACTCTATTCTGCTGGGACTTCGAGAGGAACAATCTCTTTGAATACGGCTTAGTGGAGGACAGTCGAAGGAAGGACAGCTCCTCCTCCAGCCTGCCTGTGCGGATTTTCTGGGACTCGGATGAAGCGAGACTCCTGGCCGTGGAGGTCAAGTCGATGATGCAAAAGACTCTTCCCCAGCACCACCAGCAAAAGAACTCCCAACAACAACAACCCATCCACTTTGTTCAGTCCAAGATACTCTTGCTATTTTACTCGGAGAAGGGCTGCCTCAATGTTCTGGAGTCCCATCTTATGACACCTGGTTCCCAGTTACTGAACCTTTGTGTGCCGAATGTAATTCGCATGAAGATCAATGCGGTGGAGGAACAGCCTCTCCAGGACTTCGCAGATCTCCAGCAATGCGATGCCGTTACCAGAAAGCAGGTCCTGAACTTCAGTCTTTATGTGGCGGAGGGAAACATGGATCTGGCTTATCGGAACATCCGTTCTATACAGTCCAAGGTTATATGGACCAACCTGGCCAAGATGTGTGTGCACACAAATCGACTGGATGTGGCCAAGGTGTGCATGGGTCACTTGGAACAGGCTCGATCCGTTCGTGCCCTGCGGCAGGCCATGGAGGACGATGATCTGGAGATAGAGGCCAAGGTGGCGGTTCTGGCCATAGAACTGGGAATGATCGAGGAGGCCAAGGACCTGTATCGAAGGTGCAAGCGTTTCGATCTGCTCAATAAACTCCTCCAGGCCACCGGTCGCTTGGATGAGGCTGTGCTCCTGGCCGAGACAGAGGATCGGATTCATCTGAAACACACCTACTATCAGAAGGCTCAGGAGCTACGGGAGAGGGGGGACTTAAAGGGTGCTCTGGAGTACTTCGAGAAGACCCAGAATCCCGCGCAGAATATTACCCAGTTGCTACTGGAGAATCCCTCCGTCATGAAGCGATATATCCAGAACACCACCGATCCCAAGCTGCTCAAGTGGTGGGGTCAGTACATCGAGAGCTCAGGGGACATGGATGCTGCTCTACTTGTCTACCACAAAGCGGAGGATTGGTTTTCGCAGGTACATAACTTTGCATAACAAATAAACAAACAATCTTATATACCATTTCAAATCCCCCTTGCAGGTTAAAATCCTGTGCTACCTGGGCAAGATCTCCAAGGCGGACGTTATTGCCAGGCAGTCGGGGGATCGGGCTGCCTGCTATCACCTGGCCCGGCACTACGAGAACGTCGGCAAGTTCCAGGAGGCCATCATGTTTTTTACCCGCGCCCAGACCTTCAGCAATGCCATTCGCATCTGCAAGGAAAACGATTTCCAGGAGGAGCTCTGGACGGTGGCCAGTTCCTCCAGGCAGAGGGACAAGGCCATTGCAGCTGCATACTTTGAAGAGTGCGGTAACTTCAAGCATGCTGTGGAGCTGTATCATCGGGCAGGAATGCTGCACAAGGCCCTGGAGATGGCCTTTGAGTCCCAGCAGCCGGAGATCCTGGAGATCATAGCCTCCGAGCTAGTTCCGGAGTCAGATGCTGAGCTGATCAATCGGTGTGCGGACTTCTTCTGCAGCATCGAGCAGTTCCAGAAGGCCGTCCAACTTCTGGCCAAGACCAGGCATCTGGAGAGAGCCTTGAGCATCTGTTTAGAGAAGGGAGTTCCTGTGACCGAAGAGCTCTCGGAGATGTTAACCCCCGAGAAGGGGGAGTTCGAGGAGACCACTAGGGTCGGAATACTCATCCAGTTGGGTGAACTGCTGCAGCAACAAGGCGACTATCACTCCGCAACCAAGAAGTTCACCCAGGCCGGGGACAAAATGCGCGGCATGAAGAGCCTTTTGAAATCCGGAAACACCGATAAAATCATCTTCTTTGCTAATATGTCCAGACAACGAGAGGTCTACATTATGGCTGCAAATTATTTGCAAGCCCTGGACTGGCAATCGGATGCCACCATCCTTAAACACATCGTCAGCTTCTACACAAAGGGTCAGGCCTTCGATTCGCTGGCCAACTTCTACGCCATCTGTGCCCAGATCGAGATCGAGGAGTTCCAGGACTACGGCAAAGCCTTGACCGCCATGCAGGAGGCTTCCAAGTGCCTGGAGAAGCTCAGCCATGCCCAGCATGCCTACAACAATCTGCAGCGCACGGTGGCGGATGTGAAAACGATCCTTGAGATACAGCAGGCCATCAGGGATGGGGACAACCAGCTGGTCATCGGATCCTGTCGCAGCATGTTGAGTAAGAAGTCTGAAAAATAACCGAAAAAAATATTTTAAAATTGAATACAATCGTAATTATTCAAATAATTAATTTCCTTAATTTGTTTCTATTCTGTGTGTTGCAGTTAAACCGGAGCTCCCGCCCATCAGACATGCCCACATCCTTGCCATGCTGATCCGCGCCCTGGTCTATGCCAAACAGTATACAGAGGCTGGAAGAGCTCTAAAAGAACTCGCGGTAAAGGACAACTCGTGGAGTTCATCGGGCCTCGTGGATCGTGGTGTGGTGCAGAAAATCGCCAAGGAGTGCGACCTGGACTTCGATCTCATCTGGAACTCGGGTCGCCAAGTGACAGCCTCCACGAGTGGGACGGCAGTTACTGGAATGACCAGCACATCTGCCATGACGACCAGCGACGATGACGAGGCCGATGACGAGGAGATCACCGAGGAGCTCCATTAGATGATCCAATCGTAGGAGAATACATAACTAGTCACGGACCTATTTATTGTTTCTAGTAATTAAAATACAGATATGACCTTATATGGATCATTGGAAATACTCATAGGGTTAGTAGTAGCTTTGCAGATTATCCATAAACATTATATCAACAATAAAACAAGATGTCGCAACACTCTATACACTACAAAGAGAAATATGAATTTGTTTATTTATTTAGGTGTAACAAGTTATATTTAATTAGAAAATACCAATGACAACCAGGAAACCCCCAAGGAAGGAGACAAACAAAAGTCACAGACTAATGGAAAAGTGTGGCTTACTGATCCGGGAAAATGCCTTTAATTAGAGCTATTTCTAAAAACCCCCTGCTTCGAACTAAGAACCACTAACTAATCAACACTACGAGGTAAATGATATGGCAGAATGATATAATACCATGACTATTGATAGTTTTCACGCCCTAGTGGAAAGCACCCATTTCTGAATTAACTACTATCTAATTCAACTACGTTCAAAGTTCGCCCTCAGCTAGCACAACAAAAGCAATGAGCAATTGATATATTTCGCCAGATTGCTCACAGCAGATCCATTTCCAGTCCCTCTATCCCATTAACCCGCGAAACCCCATCCCCTACCCCTTCCCCTTACCCTTACCCTTACCCATCGAAACCTTTCCGCAATTCATCACAATTTCATGAATGAAACGTACGATATAGCGTAAAAGCTCCCCCTAACAATCGTACCGTGGGCCCGAACGCGTCACATCAAAACAAATATAAACAGCGATATGGATTCCGATTCGTATATGGATTGTCGTATTGCCGGCGCCAGTGGAAGGGAGAAGGAGAGCGAGTCAGCATGAATCACTTGCGCCGAAAGCGTCTTTAGCTATGATTTCAGAGGCGATTCCACGAATCCCGATCGGAACGAAACTCAAAAAAGCCGAAGAGCGTAATTGCAATCCGAAAGCTACAAATTTGGGAACATCTGGTAATGAGAGAGATTCCCAAGCACCGTAAATAAATCGTAGTTCGATTTGTCAGTGATTATAATGATATGTGGAAAGCTTGAAGATTTTCTTTCAAGTGCCAGATGATATGCCAAAAGCTACTGGATGAGATAAAAGTATATAGAATTATCGTTATCTTAACGAATCCAATGATTACTAAAAGAGACTGACTCATTGGATGATTGTTCTATAATGAATACCCCGATCCTCCGTGTTTTAATAAGATCATTTATAAAATATATGTATAGTAATACCTTAGTATCAATTATTGATTTATTTATAATTTTTACATTTACAAGTGGAAATGAATCGTTTTAATGCGGACTCACCTAATTTTTGAAACTATGTTATACTCACCTTGATACTCACTTAATTTTCATTTACTTCAAACTGATCATTTCTCTGAGTGTGAGCATAGAAATGCGACCTGTTGCCAAATATCGCAGAGATACCCAGATACTTATGGATTGGACGCCAAACGCATACCATAGTCCCCAGACGATCGCCGAGTCATGCGAGTTTTCCAAGAAAAATGACGGGACAAATAAGAGAGCGAAGGAAAACAAGCCTCAAATCGATGAATGAATTTTCGCTGGCGAACAAACCAGCCCCAAACGACCTTACCCCGCCCCCCGTCGATCCCCACCCACTGGGGAACTCCAGCCATCGGCGATTTGTTTGCCCCCTATTTTAAGTGAGTCATCCGAGTACGCTAGTTCCACGACGTCATGCTTAAGGTTGTTATTTGTTTGCCGATAAGCGGAGCGCGCATCAGAGAGCGAAAGCTCGCGATCCGAGTGGCGAATCCAGCGCGCAAACCGGTAATCGTACGCAGAAGCTCTTCGCAATCGGCCAGTTGATCAGGGGGCACTCGGAATCCCGAAGAGAGCGCAAAAGCTCGCGAAACGGCGACTTCGTCATTGCTTTATCACAGTCCGCCGGCGCTGATCATTAATTCGTCACTCGCGAAGCGGTGCGGACGCAGAGGCACACGTCCCGAAGTCGGTTCAAAGATCAGGCCTACACATATAGGAACCTCCTTAGCCAGATCGTGTTTGGTTCAGTAATCGGTCAATGCAATAACGGTTATTAAAAGTTTCCTATCGCCGCAAACTTTCCGCAATTCACGGCACGTGGAAAGCCTGGAAATGGATCTCAGAACCGAGGCTGATTCCACTTGTTTGGCCATCAGGTGAAATACCCTGATCGCGGGTGAATCATCCAGCCGGTGCTGGACTCCGCATCCTAAATCCGCTTCGTTTTCC
Organism: Drosophila setifemur; assembly: GCA_021224005.1. Taxonomy (NCBI): domain Eukaryota; kingdom Metazoa; phylum Arthropoda; class Insecta; order Diptera; family Drosophilidae; genus Drosophila; species Drosophila setifemur. The sequence continues at coordinate 16,192,635 of JAJJHY010003831.1, read as the reverse complement.
CTCATCCCATGCAACCGGTTGATAATAAAATAAAGTGCAATTCCCAGAAAACCACAGTGATTTTGAAACGTGAAAATAAAAGTCTACCGAAGTGGAGGGAATCGATGAAGTGCATTGCAGTTGATTGATCCTGATTGCATTTTAATTGAAAGTGAAAAAAGAATTTTATTACGAGTGCCCAAAACAATAATACAAATATTTTGTTAAAAGCCTAAACAATAATAACAAGAATTTGGTTCTGTTGTCATAATTAAATGAGTTTCGACTTTTAAATTCCAGGAAAAGGTGGTGAATAAATGCAAAATAATAAGGTGGATTTGAAATGATTAAATGATATAAAAATATAAAACATTTTAAAGTTTTTTATTACAAACAAAAATATAAAGAGCTAAAAATAACGCGTGCCGGATCCAAATTAAAGTATAATTCCAAGAATTCCAGAATTCATCGAAAAATAATTTTTCAATTTACGGTTAATTTAATGCCCGAATGTGGAATAAAATGTGTTTGACTTCTTATCGGTTCCAAGTTCAGTAGCATTTAAAATCTAATTTCCAAGAATACTATGCTGACCCCAATCCCAAATAAAAAGCTACCAAAGACCAGTAGCTGATAAAGATTAAGTGAAAAAGTGTGCAACATTTTGCGGGACACCTGCCCCTCTTAATGGCCATTCTGCAGAGTCGCCACCAAAGCACCAGCCAAATACAAAACCACTTACAAATTATACAAAGTGTTTGGTGCCAACAGAGGCCAATAGATGCCATGCATCAGGATGTCCGGCAAAAGAGCGTCGGATGCGGAAAGGAGGCCGAACTGGAAGCGAAGGAGAAGAAGATTGATCCAGGCTCGGGATCAGGAAGCACTCCCAGCACGAACAGAAGGAGGAGAAGGAGGCGCTGTAGCAGCAGTTCCACAAGTGACTCCAGTGAATCCTCCTCAGATTCTTCCTCTGACTCGGACTCGGACGGAAGCACCTCCTCCACATCCTCGAGCAGCAGTAGAAGCCTTGCAGAACCCGCCCTCAAATTGCCAGCAGCCGTGTCCGTGGCCACGCCCACTACACCCGCCGCCTCCTCCCCCTCTCAGCCGCCTCAGCAACCACTGGTTAGAAGAGACTCCAGCGAGTCCAGCGACTCCACGCGGAGCATCTCACCGGTGGAGGTGCCTGTGGATCCGCACGCCTGGTCCTCCGAGGACATTGCCAGCTGGGTGAAGTGGTCAACGCGAAAGTTCAAGCTCGATCCGGAGCCGGATCTCACCAGGTTTCCCAAGGATGGCCAAGAGCTGTGCGAACTGACCAAGGCGGATTTCTGGGTCTGTGCAGGATCGCGTCGAGGAGGCACGCTCCTGGCCAAGCACTTTGCCTTGAGTTTGTACCATGCAACCGGCAGGGAGACGAGTCCTATGCTCAACGACAACGAACCAAGTGAGTAACTGGAGTTATTTATTTAATTATTTATAATTAATTATTATTATAAAACTAAATCCGTACAGATGAAGTCACTGTTTCAATATTAGTTTATAACTTAAAATATTTGAATTGGATTACCTATCTTTATTATTGTTTGCAATAAGTCATAGTCGTTGGTTTTGGGGAATTAAAAAAGATTATAGATATAAACCCCATACTATAGAGATCTATCTGAATATTAGGAGAGTGTATAATTGCGCAATCAAATAATCTTAGAACTTGGTTTTTTCTTCGATATGAAAATACTATGTTTAGGTTTAGCTTAAATTCATTGTACCTAAATCGAGTTTGGAGTAAATAAGTGATATTTTTCACACTGGCCAACGAAAAGCTAATCTCGGACCACATAAATCTGGAGCGTCCAGGGGCAAGAGATTGAGCTGCTTGGTAATTGGGTTCACGTGCTATTCCCAGTGGTGCTATTCTGGGATGCTGGAGGCGTGAGCAGAGAATCCTTTGTGGTCAGGCATCAATTGAATCCTTTTGACCTCTGCCCGATGTTCAAATGGCAACTGATTAAGATGTTGGCTGGCTGATAAAAGCGTTACTTATGTGTTTCATTGATTGTTTTCCCACTCGCCCACTCCCACTCCCACTCGCACCCCCTCAGTTGCTCAGATGCTCAGTCGCTCCGTTAATGCCTTGATAACGAAAAAAAGTGGCCAAAGGTGGGGCTGGATGCCAAGCATCCCCCCCCCACCCCCCATTCAGGGAACAACCTTTTAATTACCTTTCCTTGGCTTCGCCAACTTTGCAACTCCGTGAACATAAGTCCCTGGGAAAATCTCTTCGCGACAGCAGCAAAGTATGCAACACTTTTCCAGTTATTAACTGCTGATGGGAAAATCCGGAGAGGGGTGAGAAAATCAAGGAGGGTTCCCAGTGCACAGAGCACAGCTTAGTGGGCGGTCGCGTCAAGTGATGAACTTAATAATAAACGATGTAAATATGATAATTTCTCGCAGGATGTGGCATCTAATAATAAAATCAAAATAATCCCCTGCCAGCGACAAAAGTCGCCGAGTCAAGTTCCAGTCCGTTGGGGAAGAGTGGGTTGGCCTGTGGCTGGTTGGGTGGTTGGGTGGTTTGGGTGGCCTGGGTGGCTTGTCAGCGACAACAGCTCTGCGGGCGGTCAGCTTCAGATCTCTGCCAGAGCTCCAGCTCAGCTCCGGGCACAGGAAAATATTCATTCGTCGCATCCTTCCTGTAGCAGAGGAAAGCCTCCTGATTTGGGTCTGGCATATGTTTCGTTGGTTGTGTTTGATCCCGAGAGCAGGCGACGTCGATTTAATTGATTTGTTTTTTATGCCAAAGAGGATTACACGTCGTCGCCGTCACGCAGATTACAGTTCGCTGTGCCTCAGATCAAGTTGTTGTTGTTGTTGTTACTGCCACGTCTGAGTCACCGCCCCTTTTAATGCCACAGAATTACAGCATCTCATGGGTATATCAAATTCGAGGACATTGTAATATGTAATATTTCTTGCTCTAAAATTGTTAAAAGAATTTTACAAATTAACTATCCACATTACAGCATAAATTCCTTTCCTGGTTGATTTTTCTCAATTCACGAATTTAATAAGTTTTGAACCGTAAAGCAGTTAAACTATTAATTTTGAGCAGCCACTACTTATTATTTTCTGCGTGGGAGTCATTGACATCCTTCTACATAGCAGTTTCCTAAATTTAGCAATTCTCTAGATTATAAAAAATAATCAGAATTCCAAGATTCCGAGATATATTCCCCACGCAAGCAAGAATTGTTTACTTGTTTTTATGACAATTTATAAATAACCAAATGACTTCTGGTACTGGGTATTTTTGCAGTCGAAAAACTCGACAGACGTATTTATCGTTGTTTATTGTGTTCTTGTGGGCGGAGTGGGTGGTGGGAGGCTGGAGGTGGGTGGTGCCTGAGTGGCTGCACGTGCCCCCTGACTTTTGTGACTTCTCCGGCGAATGCCGAAGCAGCATTTACCACCAGCTGCGCAGGTGAGCCGTAACCGTAGCCGTAATCGTTGCCGGAGTCGCTTTGTCCTCGGATGTCGGATGCTGGCGAAGATGCGATGCCGGGCTTCAGCCCTAGCTCTTCCCCGGTGTTAAGGAGCGGAATCCGAATCCGGCCAGCGCTGTGCGATGAAATTTCAGTTGCCAAATGGCCAGCGCCCGGAACGGTTCACACGCTCCCGAGAAAAAAAAACTTAAAACCAAACTATTACGAATTGGTAATTCCGGTTAGCAATGAATTCAAACTTAAGTGTAAACTTAAAAATGAAATACTTAATAAAAATGTAGTGATGGCTTAATTGTAAATCAATAAAAAGTACACTTAAAATGTTATTTGGAACACAAAGTGCTAAAGATATATCAACCAAAAAATGAATTACAAAGCCAAATCCAGAAACACCAAACATTTTTTGAACAAATGAAAGAACATTAACCTATCGGATAAGGAAAGCCAATATTAAGGCCTAACACAATTTAAATTATCTAAAAATAAACTACCAGAAAAACAAGCACAAGTTAGAGCTTAACTAAATTTAAATTAGAAAAACTTATAAAAAATTAAGTTGCGAGAAAAGGGAAGCAATAATTGAAATCAACGATCACAGAGCAAAATGTCTTGTTGGCTATTACCAACAGATTGCTAAGTGAAATACTTAATCATCGAAAATCGACCAACAAATTGATGCAAAGACTTGGGTAGGATCCAACATCAGCCACAATGAGCGTCAGCGTAGACGTGGGCGTAATGTGGCGCCTGTCGGAGGATTTCAACCGGCGGTTCGGCCTCCGGATGCAGGCGGCGCCTTCAGTGGCCCAGCATCCACATCCGCACCACACGGTGCACCACTACCATCACCACCACCAGCACCACCAGCATGCCCACACCTCGATGATCTTCAATGGTAAGAGAGAGAGATCGAAAACTGACCGAAAATTCATCGGAATTTCCGCTGAGGCCGAGAAATGTGAATGGACGCCGGCGAGGAGGCTGCTGCTCAATGGTTGCTCAAACCACATCGCGTCGATTGAGTCGATCGCTGGCATTTCCGGCCAGCGGTGCGCCTAGAAATATGAATGGGCCTAAGATGGTGGTACTGGCACCAATGTTCATTCACTGACACCGTCTCGCAGTGAGATTCTTGGCGTCGGCTCCGCTTGATCACAGGGGGATGAGTCACCTCCACCGTCGTTAAGGCCTTTCGTGACTTTTGCAGCGGCACTTTGAGGGGATTTTCCGTGTAGTAGGAGCACAGAGCAGACATCATTTGCAATGTGGGAATATCCCAGAGTTATCCGGCATTCACCTTCGCACTTTTTTTCCTGGTAACAGAAGGGGCTAGGTTTCCTTTTTATCGCTGCACTTTGCACTCAGGATTTATTCAGTCTTTGCAATTTACATTGTTTGACCAGGTGAACTTAAAGTACTCCCAATCAAACATGGATAAAATATTTTAAATTATATATTATTGGAGGTATTATTTTATAGCTTAATTAAACGTTTTATTAAAATATGCATTTATTTCTGATATTTTTGTAATATAACATATGTAGATAAAATATCTAAAATAATATTAATTGAATAGTTAATAAAGTATTTTTTTGTGTTGTTCCAACAATTCTATTAAAGTATTTTATTCCATTTATTAATTATAATTTTCATTGAATAGCTATAAATATATTTTGTTATTATTTTCTAACGATTGTATTTAGGAATTCTATGTGGAATAAATCCGTTTCGGTTTTAAAGTTGTTCTCTTTAATTTATCATTGCACCAAATCTACATACAATACCGTTACGAAACACTTGAAATAAATTGTTAGACCGGTTTTTCTCTCTGTGTGTGGCAACCGCTCCAGGATTTATGTCCGCTTGCGGTTGACTTTCCGTGAATCCGCCCCGGCTTATGGCATTCAATTCCATTTGGCACTCATGCCACGTTGTCTTCTCCCCCCAGAAATCTCGTTTGGCTGGGTTGGGTCTCATTCGCGATTCTCTCGCTCTCTCCGCGTATCTCCTCTGTCAAATGTATCTGTGTATCTGCGAACTCATGCCCCCCTGTCCGTTCTGCTCCTCTCTTTCAGATCCGTATCAGCTGCTGAACGCTGCCTCGCACCGATTGGTCGCCCAGGGCTCTGGGGGCCAGATTCAGCTGTGGCAGTTTCTGCTGGAGCTGCTCGCCGATTCGTCCAACGCCGCCTGCATCAGCTGGGAGGGCCAATCGGGCGAGTTCCGGCTCATCGACCCGGACGAGGTGGCCAAGAGATGGGGCGAGCGCAAGGCCAAGCCCAACATGAACTACGACAAGCTCAGCCGGGCTCTCAGGTGAGTTTCTCAACCCAACCAATGCAGTTGCTAAAATTGTCATGAGCTTTTGTTTGATATTAGTGCATTAAGTTAACTTCAAATAAGGTAAATCAGAATTTTGAATAATGTACAGAAAGTGTTGCAGCTTTTTATATGATCAACAATATATTACGGGGTAGGATTGTGAGTGTTATTACTTTTTTTATTTTTTTTGTTATCAATAATAGAAAGACATTTTAAAACAGTCAAATTATTTATTTTAAATATAATTAAAAATGGTTTTAGTTAAAATAATTAATATAATATATAACTTTGTAATTGTGTCCCTTAGATACTACTATGACAAGAACATCATGACCAAGGTGCACGGCAAGCGCTATGCCTACAAGTTCGACTTCCATGGGCTGATGGCCGCCTGCCAGGCCCAGGCGCAGGGCGGAGATCCTGCCGCCAGTATGCTAGGTTCCTACAATCACCACGCAGGTGGGGGGATGCAGTTGGCCCGCCACCCACCGACGCTGCACCCCCACTCCCACCCACACAACCATCATCAGCACCACCAGCACTCGCATCCGCATCATCAGCTGGGACAGCCGCACTTCCTGCATCCGCACCACACGTCGCCCGCCTCGACGAGCTCGAGCCTGGGATTCCCCTCCCCCTCGACTGCCTCCTCACAGCCCTCGCCGGGACAGGCGCCCACCTCCTCCTCCTCCGCATCAGCACCGGCCGCCGCATCCTTTTCAGCACCATTCCAAGGCGGGTCAGCTGGAGAACCGGCCAGGACATCCACATCGGGGAACTACGAGCAGGGCAACCCCAATACAAATGCATTTAATTGAGCCCGCAGCAACCCCAATTTGTTGTTGGGGTAGTAAAACCCGGAATTCCGAGGAGAAGGAGGATGCGCACGGACCACCCACTGCGCACAGAGAGAACCTGGAGTTCCACTCTCTCCACTCCCTTGGGCACGGGTCAGGACCTTTGGCCGTAAAAAGGTCATTTCGCATAATTCCAGCTACTTTGGGTTAATTGAGGAATTGTGATAACCTGGAGCACCGCACCGCACCGCATCGCAGAGCAATACTCGGAAACGAGAGCCAATTTGTTACTTCGCCTGTTATCCTTCGCTTCTAGTTGTAAGCTTGCATTCGGCAGAGATCCTTTATTTCCTAGAGGGTCCCCTCATCATTATATAATTCTAAGTTCGCGCACAGAGTAAAATACATCAAAGATAAACGAATATACAAAGGAGAATGCATCTTGACCTTGAATATGTTTTTTGGGTAGTATTTGAATTAACATCTTATTCATTTATTTAAAAACTCAAATTTCTTGGGTGAAAAAAATAAAGGTATCAATGAATTTTTTAAATTTTCAAATTTTGGTAAAACAAAGAACTTATTGAGGGTTCAGGTGCATTAAGTTTAGATTTTGTACTAAATCCTAGACAGCACACCGGATGGCCACACCCATGAAGGTCAGACCGTAGAGCACGAAGAACACGCGATCCACGGCAGTAGCAAGCAAGGCCCAATCATACTGGATAGCTCGGGATGGGGGCACCTCGGTGGGATTGATGTCCAGCGGATTGGTGACATCCTCTTCGTTGCCATTATCGTACAGGTGCTCGTTCATCTCCTTGGTCTTCTCCGCCTGCGGCTCTCCGTTGATGGTGAAGTGGGAAAGGAGCAGCCAGGTGCCTAGTTTGCCATGGAGGAGCTTCTTCAGGACCTCGGGTATGCGCTTCTTGTGCTTCGCAGTGGCCAGATACAGGACCACCACCTCAATGATCGTCGAGATGCTGAGCAACAGCAGTGAGGTGCTGTAGAAAATCACTTGAAGATTGGAGAACATAAGGAAAGCGGTTTTAGGTTTAAGAGCCACTGAGTTTGGGTTTAAGATTCACTGGAAGACATGGACTCACCAACAAGCGGCGTCCTGTTGGCCAGCACGGGCAGCAGTTGAGCGAAGTACATAAGAAATGCTGCGATCACGATTATGAGCAGGCCATTGATCATGATCTTCTCGCCGCCCATATGAGGGGGTAGCCAGAAGGCGGACAGGGCCAGGATTACAATGCAGGAGGCGGGCGTGTAGATGATGGAGGTGTACATGGAGGACCTTCGCTGGGCCGTTATAGTGTACTCCATGTAGCCGTAGAAGTCCTGGCTAACGAACTTCACATTGGAGCCCACGATCTCCCATTCCGTAGACTGCACCAGCTCATCCCAGTCCAGCGAGGTGGCCTTGCCCGTGAAGTTCTCCGCCTCGATGTGCTGCAGGCCCCAGGAGCCGATCTTCAGCGTGCAGGTCTGTTGGTCGTGCGGCCAGTTGAGCATGTTCAGGTTGCAGAACGCCGAGTACACGGCTGGGGGCACCCACCGGAACTCGCCATCGTGTCTGAGGATCGCCGGGGTGTCCGACGGAAAGCCGCCGTCGTCGGAGTTGAAGAGCGTGATGGATGGCCTCCACACCTCGCCAATCTTCAGGTGGATCTCTGAGATGTTCTCGTACTCCGACGGCTTCCACGTACGCATCTCATCTTTCCAGTGCTACAAAGCGGATAGGTTTAATAGGTTTAAATTAGTATTACTTAAAAGGAAAGAAAAATGGCAAATAAAGTATTACCCAAAACTACTGCGAGAAAAATGAATTATAAATATTATTAAATTATATTTTCAGCTATACCCAAGCTGAACAAGAACTTTAATCTTTCCTTTACAGAAGAAAACAAGTGAGAACGTTACAGTCGAGTTTCCCGACTGTTTCCGACCCTGTACAAATTTGGTTATAGGCAAAATAAATCAAAACCAAAAAATATATATATTCACACCGAGTCCGGTCTGGGATTCGAACCCAAGATCTTCGCGTATTAAATCGAACGTCGTAACCATTCGACAAACCCAAACTTCTTGAACCGACAGCTAATACAGTATAAATATATTTAAGACGCACATTCATACATACATACATACACATTCGTATTTGTAGTGGCAGCGCAGCTACAGCGGCACTTCCGAGAAAAATCAACCACCGAACGCAAGCGATTTACCGTTTGTTTGCGCAAATAAACAGATTTTTTGTGTTTTTCGCCTGTAAATTTTAGGTATTTATTGTGCGCTTTCTAATTAACCAATCTTGATGAAATTTTCAGGATCGGTAGAAATCTATGCTCCAATTGCATGTGTATTTTTAAAAAAATTTTAGCTTAAAAATTGTGCAGTGCAGGGCAGTGCAAAAATTGAAATACAAATTGCGGGGGCGGTGGGCGTGGCACCGACTTAAAAAAATAAACTCTAATTTACTCAGTATTAGGAGAATCTACACTGGTAATACGGTTCTTCTAGCTCTTACAGTTGCTGAGATCCGTGTGTTCGTCCGGACGGACGGACGGACGGACGGACAGACGGACAGACGGACAGACGGACATGGCTATATCGACTCAGCTCGTCATGCTGATCAAGAATATATATACTTTGTGTGGTCTGCCACGCCTCCTTCTGCCTGTTACATACATTTGCACAAACTTAATATACCCTTTACCCTTTGGGTACAGGGTCTAAAAACAACAAAGAACCAAAGGAGAATTAAAAACAAAAATCCCCAGAAGTCTTATCTACCACCGATTGTTTTTGGAGCTATATCCAGCGATTTATGAGTTTTCGGAACGCAGTATACTTTTCTATAAATCTTACGATATTCAGCCAGACGTGGGTGGTGAGTTTTCCGTTCATCTCGTCGATGTCTATATAGCTAACCGATATGCCCATTCGCACAGGTGTGGGCTTTCCCTCGAATTGAGGCTGAATATCCGAATCGTAGTTGAGGAAGAGCCCGGCATGGAGACGATCTTCGGCCTTGACATTGCTATTACCGGGATCTGTGTCGGCTGGTGGAATATTTCGAGATTATCGGGAATTCATGTACAAGTGTGTGCACACAGCGGTTCAGGGACTCACAAGCTGCGCCTGGCACGGAAGCCGTGATCAGCAATAATATACTCAGTAGCAGCAGTAGGCCGGAAATAAGTGGGTTTATCTTCAGGCCTTTTGTCATCGTAATGGCTGGTTGTGTTTTGGCAGAGTGCAATGCTTTCCTCTCGAAGTCTGGATTGGAACTGAGCTCGGTTCTGACTATTGCACATGGCTGCGGCTTTGATATCTCCCTCTGCTTTGCTCCGGAGTGAAGATAGCAGCAGCTCACATAGGAGATATTTTTTTATGGGTGTCTGTCGATTTTTGTTGGTCTGTACCACGCAGAGATGTTTTTCTTTTCAGAATTAACGGTCGATTTCAGCATTAACTATCTAAATTTAAATATATATGGATGTTGTATATTCCTTGTTTCTTAAATATTTTAAGATTTCATTTTATGCAAATAATTTAAACCTATCGATTAACAATAAATGGAAAATAAAATGCAAAGTAGATATGAGGGCCAACTAAGAAGCTGCAATTCGCCGCGAAAACAGCAAAGTAGAGGGATTTCGCTTTACCCAAATCCACAAATTTTGTGATTAATTTTTATAAATTTGGTGTCAAACTTAAATAAATTGTTTATATTATTAAGTAAAATGTAATCAAATATATGTGGGCATCAGAAAACGCGAATTCGCATTATCCAAATGTAAGCCAAAGTTATTTTCGCTCTACCTAGGCGAAGAGCAAATGCGCCCCCTAGGTGGGCACTAGAAGCAGCGAATTCGTTCTGTCCATAGAACAAAGTTGGCAACGCGGGTTTCTTATCACTCCCACTCCCCAAACGGAGTGTGACCATTCTCCGTTGGGAAGATTCGCCTTGCCTTCGACTGGCCACACTCAGCGCAAAGATTGTTGACGTGTGCAGCTGCGTGTCACTCTAAATTTCACATTTCACCCCCGCAGGCCGGCGATTCGCTTTGGAAACGGGACAGGAACGGGAACAGGAACAGCACCATGGCGGAGGCACTGATTGGAACCGTGAAGGAGGCGATCAAGGGCATCCTCGAGAACGTGACCGCGCCGAAAAACGAGACGGCGACGGCGTCGCCGCCCGTGGAGAAGAAGCCCTCGACGCCGGAGGGTATGGCGGTAGCCTACGGTAGCTTGGTGGTGATGGCCATGCTGCCCATTATCTTTGGCTCCATACGCTCCGTTAAGCTGCACAAGCTGAAGAAGGTAAATCATTGTGGAACATCGCCTTTAAAGTGACTCTAACACTTTACCTCCCCTTCCCCAGTCCACCGGCGAGAAGGCCGACACAATGACCAAGAAGGACGCCATGTACTTCCCCCTGATTGCCTCCTGCGCCCTTTTCGGCCTGTACCTTTTCTTCAAGATCTTCCAAAAGGTGCACATCAACTACCTGCTCACCGGCTACTTCTTCGTGCTGGGCGTAATCGCGCTGGCGCACTTGCTCAGCCCGGTGATCAACTCCCTGATGCCCGCCGCCGTGCCCAAGGTGCCCTTCCACATCCTCTTCACTAAGGGCGAGGGCAAGCACAAGGAGGACATCGTCAACTACCGTTTCTCCACGCACGACATCGTCTGCCTGGTCATCTCATCGGTAATTGGCGTGTGGTACCTGCTGAAGAAGCACTGGATCGCCAACAACCTGTTCGGTCTGGCCTTCGCTATTAATGGCGTAGAGATGCTGCATCTGAACAACTTCGTCACCGGTGTGATCCTGCTTAGCGGCCTCTTCTTCTACGACATCTTCTGGGTGTTCGGCACCAACGTGATGGTCACCGTGGCCAAGAGCTTCGAGGCCCCCATCAAGCTAGTCTTCCCCCAGGACCTGCTCGAGCACGGTTTCAACGCCTCGAACTTCGCCATGCTGGGATTGGGCGACATTGTCATTCCCGGCATCTTCATCGCCCTGCTGCTGCGCTTCGATGACAGCAAGAAGCGCAAGACGCGCATCTACTTCTACTCCACGCTGGTCGCCTACTTCCTGGGACTGCTGGCCACCATTTTCGTGATGCACGTCTTCAAGCACGCCCAGCCCGCGCTCCTATATCTGGTGCCCGCCTGCATGGGCACACCCCTCCTGGTGGCCCTCGTCCGAGGCGAGCTGAAGGTGCTCTTTGCGTAAGTACACAGAGATCGAAATCTGGAAACTCCTTTAAGTGTGTCTCAAAGAACGTGCCTATGGAAGATTTCTTAAATACTTCGTAAAGTATCTAATATAAATTTTTCATAGCACCTTCTTTGACAAAGAGATACATTATCCTCTTCAAAATATTCCTAATTTATTAAACCCTATTCCATTTCTTCAGCTACGAAGACCATCCCGAGGAGAAGCCTGAAAAGAAGGAGAAGAAGGAGAAGGAGGAGGGCGTGAGCTCGTCCAGCAGCAAAAAGAAGGAGTCCAAAAAGGCCAAGTAAGCCCCTGCAGGACGCCCCAACCGAACAACAGCAACAACATCTCCAATCGTTCCATTGCAAACGTCTTCTCCGTCTTCAGCTAGCCAAGCATCCTTTCTGTTAACGCTTTCTCCACATCCCACATCTCCTACCCGTATCCGTACCCGTACCTCCTACGGTACACAGCTATAAAAGACGATTCGCTATATTGATTTAGTACGTTCCTTGGCCAGGCACAACAACCTTATTTAGTTCGATTAGGTTATCGCTCTATTTCTAGAAAATGTAATTGTCAGATTTTGTACCAGCTTAAATATATATTCCAATTTTTGAGATGCCTCGAAAGCTCTCTCCAATAAATCTACTAAAGGATCTCTATGAATAAAAACACTAAATATTGGTTCAAATACGAGCAGTTTTCGAAATTAATAACAATTAAAAAATGTTTGTGGGGTATGAAAAAAATCATTTAATTTCATTTTTCTATTTACTTTTATTTGAGCAAACCAATAGGTAAATTGAAATGAAAAATATTCCTTAAACTAAAATATAAAAGTTCTAATAAGAAGAATATTCCAAATGGGTCTTAACGAAAAATGTAATAATTCCCAACTTCCTCCCATTCCTCGACTGGTCACACTGTGTGTTACTGATCCAGCCCTGTATGGGTTTCCTTTTAACCAACACTTCACCCGATATATGGCCCTACTAATCAAGCTCGCTGTGCCGAGAGTGTTACCGCACTCTCATGTCAAATTTAGTCTCTTTTCTAAGGCAAGCCATCGAAAATTGCGCTAGAAATTTGCACAAAAAAAACGGAACCAATTAAACGGAACCGTGAAAACGAGTGATTGCCAGCGGAAAAGTTTTGCAATTGCAAGCGGAGACACCCGACCAGGTAAGGGCACAAGAAAATCGTGCGAGGGGAGCGGGGAAACAGGCTTTTCCACCGAATGCTTTTTTCACACACACATTTCCATGGCAGACGCGCGTGTACATTGAGCGATTGACATTGGCCAGAGGCGGAGGATTCGCGAAACAGGAGTAGGAGTAGTTGGAAAGCATGTCTGGGATTGCAATCACACGGTTGGGCGAGGAGCGGAAGGCGTGGCGCAAGGATCACCCGTTCGGGTTCGTGGCCCGCCCGGCCAAGAATCCGGATGGCACCCTCAACCTGATGATCTGGGAGTGCGCCATTCCCGGCAAGAAGTCGACACCGTGGGAGGGCGGTCTGTACAAGCTGCGTATGATCTTCAAGGACGACTATCCCACCTCGCCGCCAAAGTGCAAGTTCGAGCCGCCGTTGTTCCACCCTAACGTGTACCCCTCGGGCACCGTCTGCCTGTCGCTGCTGGACGAGGAGAAGGACTGGCGCCCGGCCATCACCATCAAACAGATCCTGCTGGGCATCCAGGACCTGCTCAACGAGCCGAACATCAAGGACCCGGCCCAGGCGGAGGCCTACACCATCTACTGCCAGAACCGTATGGAGTACGAGAAGCGTGTGCGCGCCCAGGCCCGTGCCATGGCTGCAACCGAGTAATCCGAGTCACTCTGCCCCCGGCCTCTCCCTTACACCCTTAACCACATAGACATAAAATGATCACCCAATACACATACACATACACAAAAACACAAAACACACGAAACATCTAGGCGGGGAGCGTTTTAGGGAACGCTTCCCACATCTTTTACTTCTACTAAGTCGATTTAATTGAACGGAACACCCAACTCTATCCAACAACTCTACAAGGATACGAAAGCGAGGCTTCCACGGCAGGATTTGCACCAACTGAAAACATATATCGATCCCAGCTGTCGTCTCCATCCAATATTTGCATACATTTGAATTAGTTCCGTACGTATCTGCGAGGCTTCCCGGTTGGCCACGTGGCATGCACCCCAAATGCTAAACTGACGTCAGCGGAAGATTATGGAGGTTCCCTTATTTCTTTATTTTCATTATTAAATGTAACGAGATGTTTTGATTATTAAATTTAATTATTAAATTTTACAAGCTATCGTATGTACTCCTTCATTTCAATAAAAATGTATAAGCTCTAAAGTAGCTCGGGTGGTGTTTCGTTTTTGATGTTTTAATAGATCCCAATGACAATTCTTTAAGATGCATTTAATGCTCACAGAATTCAAAATTTGGGTTTTTGTGGGAACGGATATCCATTACAAAATATATGTTTGGGTATACTTAATAGAAATAATTGTACCACGCAGATTTTTGTTTTTACTTTAAGTGGTCGTATCAATCACGGACTTTTTTAATGACATAGTGGATAATAATATCCACAATTATAATCCCATACGCTATTTTAACGCTGAATGCCGATCAATCATATGACACCCAAGTTAATGTGTATTATTTTTGATACAACATTCTATACAAGTTCGCCAATACACCCATTTTAATGCTTACATCAAAACTTTTGTAAGATTTATGATTGAAGTCTCGGCCGAGACAATATGCAAGCACTTTTCTATGGTTGCATATATATACAAGCAGTAATTTAAGCAGTTTGGATAAACATATTGGAGCATGTACGAGTAGATCTGTTTACTCTGAATGGGGCAATTCACTTGTGACGGGTATCAAATAGTCGGGTCACTTGAGCACATTAAACCCGTTTCCCCATCGAACGAAATGATAAAAACTTAGTTGCAAAACGCGATGACTCACACTTGCAGCAAATCAGCTTATACAGAAGAAATTATAGTATATTCCATACCGTTCTATATGATATGTGAATATGAATGTGCGGATTACTTGCGCGTAATCTCTATACTTACTCGTGTGGGTTCCCCAAATATTAAACAAGGAGTGATTTAGTTTGAAACCTACTCCATTTCTATTGATCGTTGTTGAATAAATTAATTACTTTTATTGTCGCACACACTTAATAAATAATGTACTCAGTTAAATTACACAGTTTGAATCGTCCGCTTCTTCTGAGTGGAACTGCGGAAGGCTTACAATATAATAATGGATCTACATAGGATTACAACTGCCCCTCCAATCTCTTCCCAATTCCCCAATCTTCATCATCTTCGTCTTCGTGCTCCGTTTCGTTTCCGCTGCAAACTTGTAGTTTCTTGCACTCGATTTAGTTTCTGTCTAAGTGGTAAGCTTTGGCATGCATTATATGTCATGGTTCCCACTTCATGGGTATGCGTCTATGTATAACTAGGTATCTAGGTGTATAATATATATTTAACTCATTATGATCCTATATATGCTGTGGGCTATCTGTGTATATCTACTGCCATCGATCGGTAAGTCGGCGGAGTCAGTCCCCAAGTGGCGTTTGGAAGTGGAGGGCAGCGACAGGGAGATTCTCCAGGAATACTGTCGTCGATTACAGATTGCGGGCTTCAGTTTCGGTTTTAGTTGTAGTTGCAGTTGTACGATATATGCATAGTTTACAGGTTAATGGGGGCTAAGTTTAGGATTCGATTTGATTAGGTTCGGTTGTGGCTGCTCCCTAGAAGCACTTGTAATACCATTCCAGCTGCTTCCGCTGCTCCTCCCACCGCATCTGGCTCTCTCAAATGGCCGCCTCCTGCAGGTTCTCCTTGTTCTTTTGCTGACCCCCCACCATTGCCCCCACCATCCCCAGACCCACTGCTACTGCTCCCCCGCCCAGGTGGTTCGGACTGGGACTGTCGTTCCCCTCCGGACGCTGCGGCTTGGCCTTGCAGTAGAACTGCTTGTGGGCCAGGAAGGTCTTCACGTAGTTGAAGGATATGTCGCAGGCGGAGCAGTACTTCTTCATCACCTCGGCGGCGGCGGCGGCTGCTGCAGCAGCCACACTGGCGTTTCCCAGCGGAGAGGATACGGGTGCGGGGGGCAGTACCAGTCCAGCTGCGACCACATCCATTCCAGTGTCCAGGGGTTCTGCCTTGATGTGCGGCGTTGGCGTTAGCACCGGCACCGGCACCGGAGAGTTGTTGTTCTCGTGCACCAGGCTCAGCGTGGAGGGAACATCCAAAGGCTCTGTCTTTATGTGGAAGCTGCCAAAGGTGAGAAGAAATGTTTTCAGTGAGGGTTTGGGAATTTAAACGGAATTGCTAAGTAATTTTACCCTACTAGCTACTGCTTAAAAAATTAAAATTTTGCTGATACATTTTAAGTACTATAAATATTATAATTCGACATAATTTAATTTTATTTTAGTACAAATACTATTAGTAAATATATAAATACTTATGTATGTAAGCTCACATTTGCAATAAGTATAAAGCATTGCAATTATTTCAATTAATGTAATATAAATGTTTAACAACTTTATCAATAAATCGGAATGATATAGAAATATGTAACTTTATGGACTGCTAAATATACTTTCATGGACTACACCCTCCTCCCTCGTCATTATCAATATTAAAATGTTCTCACTCGGCTAGTTCCTAGTTTGTAACAAAACTATCCGGCTAGAAGATATCCAGCTAAAGTAACAATGTTTACCTGGCTGCCTCGCCATTGGAGCCGTCATTGGAGTGTTGATTTGGCGTGGAATTGGAGACCACCTCATGCTCTCGGGACTCGGGGGAAATGGAGGGTGAGCTGATGGCCACATGCGGATGCAGCAGTTTCATGTGGCGCAGCTGAAGGGATGGGGAATCGAATGAATTACATTATTACAAACAAATCTTGGAATCTGATGTTGCTGTTTAGATTACTAACCACATTGCCCTTGTAGGTGGAGGCGTAGTTGCAGTAGTCGCAGTTGAAGAGCTGCGGAGGATGGTCCAGGGACTCCAGCGAGGCGGCAGCTGCAGCTATGGCTGCTGAAGGCAGCTCCTGACCCCCGGTGGAGCCCTCGTCCTCGAAGATGCAGGTCATGTAGTGCTCCTCGTTCACGTCGCTGGTCTTCTTGTCGAAGTGCGTCCGGATGTGGGTGCGCATTCCCCGGAGGGTGTTGCCCTTGTACTGGCAGATGCTGCACCTGAAGGCCTTCACCGTTCCATGCATCTCCATGTGCTTCCTGGCCAGCGCCGCCGTCGGACTGACCACTCCACACACAGGACACTTGTTCACGCTGTTGGAGGCGGGCTGGGAGGAGGAGTTGGAGGTGGGTGCAGTCAGCGGAGCGTTGGCGGGAGCTGGACAGGGCAGGCCAATCTCGTGCAGGGTCTTGCACTTGCCGCACTTCTCCTTAATGATAGCGAGTTGTACGGTGTCCGTGGGCGTTCCTGCATTGGCAGCATTTGCAGCAGCTGCAGCAGCTGCTCCGCCTTTGGGACAATAGTAGTTCTGGTGAGCTCGCAGGTTGTCCAGGGAGGTGTACTTGATCCCGCAGGCGGCGCAGATGAGTTGTTGATAGGCCACTGGAGTGGTTTCTACGGACGAGGCAGCGCCTCCTACACCTCCTCCCCCGGAACCCCCTGCGCCCGGATTGGAGGGGGAGACGGCGGACTTGGAATCCCCCTCCCCCGAGCCCTCCTGATTCCTGGCCGAGCAGTAGTGCTGCTTGTGGGCCAAATAGTTCTCATACTTGCAGAACACAATATTGCACTCCTTGCACTTGGACACGCCCTGCTTCACATAGATCTGGGGCTGCTGGGCGCCACCTGCCGCTCCACTGGGCACTGAGTTACCCCCTCCCTGTTGAGCCGATGGAGGAGCAGGTTGCAGGGCAGCAGCTGCCGCAGCAGCCGCCAGTTTGAGAGCCAGTTCCGGGTTGGTCTTGGCCAGCAGCGATTCGGAGAGTCCAAAGTCAGCCGGCAGCATGGAGCGCATGTCCAGGAGATGGGGCACAGCCACATTCAAACCGGGAGGCGACATGGAGGCTGCACTGCCTGCCCCGGAACTCCTTGGGCTGATGACTCGCCTTTTGGGCGAGGGACTCATCGAGGGACTGCTGGGCAGGGAGGGAGCACACACGATCTGCTCGGGGGTCATACTTCCGCCTCTCCTCGAGGTGTCCACGTTCTCCTTGCCCGCTCCTCCGACTCCTGCGAGAAGCACCTCCTCCACATCCAGGAGAGCCGTTCGCAGGTGTCGCTGCCGCAGGCTCAGGGAGTTCAGGGAGATCGGAGATCGACGCAAGGAGAGATCCAAGGGTGCAGATTCACTAAAAGAGGGAAAGGGCAATTGTTATATGAGAAATATTTATTAAAGATATTTCTAGAAGCTATTTAGAAATTTAAATAGAAAATTAAATTCAATTTAGATTTTCCTCTGTTTCCAGTCACTTACCGAGTGCCTCCCGCCTCCTTCCTTTTGGGTTCCTGTGGACTGCTCTTGGGCTCATTCGCTTCAGCTGCAGATGAGGGCGCTGAGGGGCGCTCCGGTTCCAGGGCGGGAATGGGCAGGCTGGCCAAATTGCCCGTGGGATTGTTCAGCAGGCTGACATTCCCTGCCAGGGCAGTGCCCAGCAAGGCGGTGGCCAGAGGCTTGATGGTTCCATTGTCCACGGTGTAGCAGGTGGATTCCGGATTCACTATTCCCGAGGAGGGTGTGGGCCTTTGGAGGGAAACACAAAATAATATAACATCAAATAAATTATTAAATTATTGATCATTCAAAATTATACTTACAGTGGTCCCGGAATAATGCTGGCTGCCCGGATGAGGGAGCAGGGCACGATGATGATGGGGTGGGTGGGCAGGGCCAGGAAGGGTTGTGGGGTGGCAGCTTGGAGGGAAGCAGCTGCAGCTGCCGCAGCCGCCGCTGCAGCCACCATCGCCGGAGTGGGAGTCTTGTTCCTGGCCTGCGGGCTGACCTTGCCGGGAGCAGCTGCCTGGGCAGAGACACCTCCGCTGGCTGATCCCCCACTGCCGCCTCCTGATCCTCCTCCCCCGGCTCCTCCCCCAGATCCAACTCCTGGCGAGGCATCTGGCTTGGGGGTGAGCTGACCCTCCGACCTCCTGGAACTGCAGTAGTGCTGCTTGTGGGCTCGGTAGGTCTTGATGTTGTTGAACCGGATATCACAGTCGCTGCAATAGCGATCCGTCTGCTGCTATTGGGGATGGGATGGGATGGGATTAGCACACACGAAACTGGGCCACTTGGCAGGTCACTTTACTCACTTGACTAGAGCTCTCCTCCAAGGAAGTGGGGGCCACTCCGGCTGGGGGCAAACCATTCGGGACGAGATTCGGCAAGCTGGGCAGGATGGGAGCAGCAGGCGAGGTCTGGTGCATCCTCATGTGCCTGTTCAGGGAGACCTTCTTGTCCGCACTGTAGGAGCACTGGGAGCAGGCGTACTGCTTTCCCGTCCTGGCCATCTTAGCCGGGGGCTCGGAGGAACCTCCACCCGCTCCTGCACCCGATCCCGCAGCGCCTGAGCCTGCTCCTGCTGCTGACTTCTCGCCACCGCCCGACTGATCCTCCTCCGTCTCCTTAATCCTGTGCGAGCAGTAGTAGGCTTGGTGGGCTTCCAGAGTCGAAGGCGAGCTGAAGGCGATGCTGCAGGGCAGGCACATGAACCTGGCCGGCTTCATCAGAGGCTCCACCATCTCTGGCTGGGGTTGCGTCTCCGGCTTGATTAGAGGCGGAGGAGCCAGCAGGCGGGCCTCTGGCAGATTCAGCTCCTTGGCATCTGGTTTCAAGGCAGGATCTGAGGCCAGGAGCGCATTCAATCGCAGTTTGGGTAACTTGGGCAGTTCCGGCTCAGGCTCCATCTCCATTTCCATCTCCATCTCTGGGGGAGTGGCAGGTTGTTCCAACTTGGGAATCAACTGGGGCGAGGACGGACTTCTCGGAGGAGTGCTGGGGCTGTTGGGCATCAGCTCATCCAGATCCCGTTGCCGCGGCTCGTGATCCTGCTCCATCTCGGTCTCCCCCAAATTCTGATCCTGTTCGGGATTAGTCTCTTCCGGCTGCTCGGAGACTGCGTCCTCGTCTTCATCCTCATTATTAATATTATTATTGTTGTTGTTCTCATGGTTGTCAGTGGAGTCCTCCATCTGATCCTCCAGCTGCTGCTGCTTCTCCTCGCCCAGCTCCTGAGCGGTTAAATCTTTGGAATCTGCAACGGAGGAATACATGGAAAGTTAAGTAAAAAAGAAAAGATAAGCAAATATTGTAATATATATAGTACACATCTTTACCCGATTTCAAAAATATCTTTAAGAAGTACAAATATATTCCAGAAATCTATCCCCCATTTCAAGATCTTTCTCGTGCTGTTAGAACACTCTTTTGGCCAATCTAAGCATTTCTGGGAATCGGCTGCGGGGTCAGACAGTTACATGGCAGTTTAGTGCCTCAAATTGGCTTCCCGGAATACCAATCCCAATCCCAGTCCCACCCCGACCCACCTCGTCCTCCGAGAGATCTATGTGTCAGCCAGCTGCTTTGGCAATTATTATCGAACAAATTGTCAGTGGTCAGAGCTGTGAAAACAATGCGACAAGAGCCAGCGGGAGGGGAACCGCAAGAGAGGCTTCTAGGCAGGAGGAGGAACTGGTGGAGGAGGAGCAGCAAGAGGAGGTTTATCCCGACTGGCCATCTGTTACGTGGAAAACGCTGGCGGTTTTTGGGGAGGGGGCAATGGAAAGGAAAGGAAAAGAAAAGCGCATGGTGGCATCTCAGATGATTAGGGCCCGCGGATCGCTGTTCGCAGAGTTCGAAGTTGGCCAGAATCCCGGGCTGACATCTGATTTGTTTCTGTTTTGGCCTCGGCAAAATATTATAACGACCCATTGGCCGATGCGATGCTGGCCGAGATTACGGACGGTGCGCAGCGACGGCAAGCAGAAGTGGACTTGCACTTGGACGTGGACATGGCACACACATGGAATGGAGATGGAGCCCCCGGATAAGAGGCAGCCCAGCTAGCAGTTTGCATCTCTCGCTTCGCTTCGCCAGAAATTCGACATCTCGACTGGGCCGAGAGTTGGCAGCCAACATTTGCTCTACTCGTGCGGGCCACGGCTCCCAAAAGCTGCTCCTCCTCATCCGCCTCCTTCCCCTACTGCTCCTCTCCATCTGGAAATCCCCTTTTTGGGAGGCTGGGGATGATGCGCGTTGACCTGTCAATTGCTGGCTATTGAAATGTCAGCACATCGAGAGCGACAAAGCTCCATCCAACAGAGAAAGAATCGCAGGGTGCAACTTTGGAACATATCCAACTCCCATCACTTTCCCACTGGGAGAGATATGGATTGGGATTAATGGTTCTGCTATTCTCCCTGCTATCCTTATTCAGGATAATTAAAATATTTGTTTAGTTAAAGATATGTAAAAGCTTTAAAAAGTGAAGTAATACGCATTCAAAAATAAGTGAATTATTGAATTATTTAATTAATTTAATTTAAAACATACATTTTATAGTAAATATTTTCCTACTAAAAAATACAATTTAACGTATTTCACAACCCCTAGTTTTTCTCCGTGTTAGCCAAGTTCGTCGCCTGAGTCTTTTGAATGCCTTGTGATTGTTGCCTTTATTGTGGCTGCTGTTGTTGTTGTTGCTGCTGCTTTTGTTGCTTTAGTTGCCACTGCAACAAATGTTGCAACTGTTGCCAAACTATTGACGGCCCGCCCTAATTGCCGCCGTCGATTTTTCACGAATTCACACAATTCTGCACGTGAGCAATCGGTTAGAAGAATCAGTTCCACCTCTCCTGCCCCTCATCCCCTCCAACCCGCCACCCCTCCATCTCCTCCCCTCCCGCTCCGCAGCAAAAGGGCTCTGCTGGCATTCCGAGGCATTCTGCTTATTTGTAAGATATTTATTGCCTTCGATTGGGTGGCGATAAGCCGCACACGTAAAGTGTTTTGTCCGGGAGAAGCCTCCACACAAAGATGGAGGAGAGATCGGGGCATGGAGCTGGGTGCAGGGAGCAGGGAGCAGAGAGATGGCCGAGCAGTGATAGAGCGCGAACGGGAGACTAACAGCTAACAATGGCTTTGGATTTGGCTTGGCTTTGGCCCTGGCTTTGCTTTGCTGTGCTTTGAGTCCAAGATCCCAGCTCTGCCCCCAGCGACAGCTGCCTCCGCCGAGGATTAGCCCACTGCTGGTGGATCTCTCTCTGGAGTGGCGGAGGAGCGGTTGGTGCAGCAGATCTCCTCCAGCGATTGTTTCGCGAGTGCCATCGCAACACCCTCTCCTCATTTCAGAAGAGGTTCCGGCCAACGAAATCGCAGCCGAAATTAAGTTCAGGAGGTTTCAAATGTAAAACAAGAAATTAGTTGTATTCAAGATTCTATATTCTTATTATATTACATACATAAAAGGTTTTTTAAATTATAAATAATTATTTGAGGTTTTTTTTTAAGGATCAGACAGTTTAAAACCCAAAATGGGGTGAAATGGAATTGTAGTTTCATAATATCATATCATATTTACAACAATAAAGCTACCTTCTATCCATAGGATCAAATGTTTTTGCTTTTTAGATTGGATTCACCAATAAATGGCAAAAGATTGTTTATGATCGAAAAATATATTTTACCCTTTTCAATCTTTGGCTTTTCGTATCCCTTAGTGCGTGCCGGAATTCCAAGGTTACGCACTGGCATACGAAATCGATTTCGGATCTGGGAACAGGCTGTTTTTTTTTTTCTTTCGCTGAAACCGCGATCGCCGGATCGTTTGTTTAGCCATTTCGTAACGTTACGCCGCCCCACACACCTTTCAGGTGGAGTACAGGTGAGGGGGTATTGCCCCCCTCGAGTCCCCTCTCTCTCTCTCTCTCCCAGGCCTCTTGGCCAACGCCAACAATTGTTTATCAATTTGTTAAATCAGCTCGACCGCCGTCTTCGCTCGCCCTCTTTGGCTCTGGGTTTAGCTCTGGCTCTCTGTGTGGAAGTTGCGATCGATCCTGGCCGATAAGCGACACAACAAAAACACACACACACACGGGGGGTGGAGGGGATGCAGATACAGGGGGGGAGGAGGAGAGGTAGCTGCCCAGGTGAGGGGCTCCTTACACTTATCAGACGGCAGATGATTGTTGCTGGTTTCTCACTTGGCCGCAACTTCACTTCTCGGTGGGCGTTGTTGCCAGCCATAAACAATCGAACAATTTGGCCCGATCTCGGCCAGAAAATAAAGGTGAAGGGGCTTAAGGAGCTGGAGCTGGAGTTGGAGTTGGAGCAGGGAGCAGAGATCCCAAGGACCCAATCTCGACCCTTTGTTCATTTGTCGCTGGGTTTCAACCCGCAGACCGCCGTTGTTGCTAATCGTTTGGGGTCAGTTAACCCGAAACCAAAACAGACAAAAAACAAAACTGAAAACTGAAAAATCCAAATCCAAAACGAAAACGAAACTCTGCATCATTGGAAGAGATCTCTCGGGAGATGGTGGCATAGGTTGGAGCAATCCAAAGGGGTTCTAGTCAAGTCGCCAGTGCGTCTGGCTGGGTGAGTACTTAGAATTCCCTCTCCCAGCCAACTGGGCGTATGCGTAATGAGCGGATGGAAGAGGTTTTCCGATCGATAATGGTTCTTGGAACTAGAGAAAGAGTGTGTTCTTGGGATTTTCGTTCTTTATTATTCAAATCATATTTGATAACCTTCTTCAAACCGTTTGAGATTGAAATTATTTAAAATATAATATATTAATTCAATCCAAAAGATTGGAAGATTGAAAGCTAAATATCTTCTTTATAGTATTTTTTGTTGACCCCCTGGAAACAGGCTAAAATCTCCGAAAAGCAGCTGTGATTTAAAATGCTTCGAACTTGTTCCGCCTACTGCTGGGCCCCTCAGCCTCATTAGTCACAGAAAAGATGCGAGGACTACTGGCAGACCGCCTCGAAAGTCCTCCAGGGAGTATAATTAAACAAATTTCAGCGGACGCAATCGATGATCGGGATGCTGGCCGAGAGCTGCGAGCTGCGAGCTGGGAGACAAGAGCTGAGAAATTGAAAAACGTGAGTGAGCAGCCCAAAAAGCTGAGAAAGAGAAGAGTAAGAGGAAGAGGGAGAGCCTTTGCAGCTGCCAATTGTGATAAGAGAAATCTTCATTTTCGCGCGAAAATTTTGCCACCTTGCTTGGGGTTTCCGGGCCAGAAACTGGGACTTCAGGTGGGAGCTGAAAAAAAGGAGGAGGAGGGCTGGAGAGCTGGACCTGAAACTGGCCACGGGACCTGGCACGGGTAATCAACGCCATCAGCAGCTCAGGGATTGAGGATTGAGGATTGGGGATTGCGGATTCGGGATGCAGTGAGGTCTTTGGGCCAACTCCGCTGTTATCAATTGTTATTAATCAAAGAAAAGAAAGAAACGGCAGGGAAGCGAATGCAAAGAGCGCAAAGTTCGCAAATTTCATTTCACTTCACACTTGGCCAGGAGGAGCCAAAAATCTCAAAAGCCCGGCAACGGGCAACTACTAAACTTCAGCTCCAGCTGTAGCTCCAAGTTTAGTTCCAACTCCAGCTTCAGCCTCAGATCTCTGTTCTGTTTCTGCGCCGTGTCCGTGTGTCCGTGTAAATAATCAACATTCTCATATCTCGGGGGCTCCCAAGCTATTCGTGATTCCGAATCCCCAGCTCTTGTTGCCTTCTTTAGCTTTGATTTCGTTCCTACCCCTGCTCCTGCGGCAGTCAGCACCTCCTTTAAATTGTCTCTATGGGAACCCTGGGAGAGGAAATTCCTTCGATCCGGGGATAAGCAATTTTGGTTCTTCCCGAAGCTCTTTATCCTTCTGGGTTTTTGTTTTTCTTGTTTTTCAAACCAATAGGCTTCGAACAGAAGTTCGGATTTCGACCAAAACTAATTTAGTTCACTTGGTTCAGCCAAAGTTGCTGATGTCAATGGCAGGATGAGATTACGAGGTTGCAAACAAAACAGCAAAAAATGATGAGCAGGGGAGTTATTCATACAGCAACGGGTGAAATTATAGCACTACTTATACGGGTATATATTTCCAATAATATATGAATTTATTTAAATAACAGCATACAACAAATACTAGATATTTTCCATTCTCTTTTTAATTTAATTTAATTTTAAAGCCTTTCTTTTAATGGTTTTAAAACTCCAAAAGAATCATGATTATTTTTCCATTAATACCCAAAATGAAAAGGTATTAGGAAAAGTGTTAGCCATTATAATAAGTGTAGCCTTTAGTTTAATGTATCTAGCAGTTCGTTTGCCTCGTTAAATATAACTTACAATTTAATTTGACTGAGCTCTTGATTAACTAAAAACATAACTCAAACCTTTATTAACTTACTTACCTAGGGGCAAGGCAAAGTAAAAGTTCTATTATTTCGCCCTCAATTGTGTATGTAGACCAACCTATGTGGCACTCAATATCTGCGATCTATAGAAACCGAAACACAAGCCACAGACGCTGGGCCAGACAGAACGACAGACGGCTGGCAATTCCTCGAAATCGCCCAAGTCAAAGTCTCTTTTTGATGTCTTAATTAAAAAACGTGCAAATGATGCAAGGGCCCAGGGGCTGAGGTTGATCGGAGGGGGCGGGGGATGAGCGTCAGTGCAGCAGAGTTCAATGTTGAGCAATTGATGCAACTGTTGAGATGTGTTGCTGCCGTTGCTATGTTGCAGTTGCATGGCTGCCTGATAAGGAGGGAGGGGAGGGGGCAGGGGCAGGGGGCAGGGAAATTGTCACAGTACTTGAAAATTTCGTGTGAGCACGCTCAGCGTCGATTGTTGCTGCTGGCCGGTCGCTTGATCGCTTGATCAGAAGCAGCAGCAACAGCAGCAGCAGCAACAACAGCAGCAGCAACACCAACACACTCGCCTGACTTTTCTGATCAATTGCAATCTTCGGATGCTGCTGCTGCTACATTTCTGTTGCCTGTTGCTCCCACAATCTCATGTGTTGCTGCTGCTGCTGCTGCAGTTGCTGGGGCAAGGAGTTGCTGCCGTGCCAGCAGCAACTGTTGCACAAATTTAAATTGACCCAAGTGCAAGTTTGAATGTCGCTAATCTGCCATCGAAGCGCGGCAGAGTGCGATGAATATTGCTGGTACTGGTTGCTGGCGTTACCTGCAACATGTTGCCATGTTGCTGTTGCTCTTGCTGTGGCCGGTCTCATAATTTGCGTTTATTAAACAAGCCTGGCATTTGCATAAATGTCGCTTTCCCCGATTACCATCGTCTCGTTGCAGCAAGCAGCAAACAGCAACATGCAGCAGCAACATCATTGAACAGAGAAAAGCAGCAGCAACATGCAGCAATACAGCAGCAGCAGCAGCATCATCAGCAGCAACAATTGCAATTGCTGTAAACAAATCACGCTTTTTGGCAGATCAATCAAAAGCACTAAAGTCACAATTCAATTGTGATACTCCGCTCCTTTTGCCCGATTCCATTTCCATTTCCCTTTTAGTTTTGGTTTTTTATTGTACTTCTGAGGTTCCCCCAACGACACGACAGCAACATCATGTTGCTGTGGACTCTTTTACTGTTACACTCAATTCGTGAGGGCGTCCGGCCACGCCCCCAAGACCCTCTGCCGCCCCTCTGCAAGTCCAAAGTCGTGTCTGGCATTGTGTTGACTTCATTGCTCTCTTTTTGTTTTCCGTTTTTTTCCCCTGTGCTGATGACTTTTGATGTGTTCATCAACCAATCACGACAACAACAGATAAATTTTGGTTTATTTGTTGGAGGGGGAATTAGCTGGCCAGGGGTGGCCGGCGGGAGGGGGGAACTTGGAATTTCTTTTATTTTCTGCAACAGCAAATTAAGGAGGCGCGAAAATTGCCTGCAAGCTGTGTGAATGGGACTGAAATGCAGCCCCGAAAAAAAATAAAAATACCCAACAACAAGAAAGGAGCCAGCGAAACAAAGGACCCCACAGCAAGAGTTGCTGATTTAGGGGCGGGGTGTGGGGAGGTGGAGAGGTGGGGCCAAGGAAACAGGCGTCCGAGTTGCTAACAAGATGCGCGCAGTCAGCGACAACAGCCACAACAGGCAGTTAACAAACTACAAAGCCAAAGGCCGCCCCTCCAAGGAGCAATTCCAACTGGGCGAGGAGACCAACTCCGGGGTTCAACTCCCAGCCCAAGACCAGCCAGTTTGGTAACGCAGCCAAAAAGGCCACGCAACGCAAAGCAGTTGGCAGTGCACAGCGAGAAAATGTGTTCAGAAACTAAACATAAAATAATGAAGAGAATCCTTATTGTTTGTTATAGCCTTAGAATGCTACAATTTGAAACACAAATCTGTCTGTCATTCGATATTTCAATGAAATGTTTATAAACTTATTTAAGAGAAAATCGCCATAAAAATTATAAGAAAATATAGTTTAACTAAAAGAATTGAGAATAAGTTCCGACGGAATAAGGAAACAAATATTAAATATATTAAAAGGGATATTAATTAAACATAAAGTCACTAACTGAGTTTCTAAAATTTTGTAAGAATTCGATTTAACTCGCTTTCTTTCCGTGTACCTCCTGGACTGACTAACAAAGCGGCAAGCCAGACACATCATTACCTACCAATTAGGCCCGAAAAGTGTGTGCGTCTGTGTGGCGCAGGTTTTCTGGCAAAAAGCAAAAAGCCAAAAGGAAAGGCAAGGGGAAACCGGGGCCGAGTGGCGGTGAAGAAAGGTAGCAAGACAAACACGAAGGCCCAGAGCCAGAGGAGGGGGACTGGCAAGGGGTTCGGGTAGGGGATGAGGATGAGGATGAGGACGAGGATGATCTGAGGGCTCCGAGGCTGCTCTTTTGGTGGCACAATAAACGTTTACAACGTTGCGAATGAGTTGGGTTGGTCTTTTCGCAGGCAACGAAGGGAGAGAGGAGCTGGAGTGAGAGGAGGTGAAGTAAGGTGAGGTGAGGTGAGGAGTGGAGCAACGAAGGCAACCAAGTGACTGACAGGCAGCAAATAAGCCATAAATGCAGAAGGCATCCACAGAAAAGGAAGACAGACAAACTGGGGCTACCTGGCGATGATGAAGTGCAAAGTGCCTGCTAACAGCTTGTAATGAGCTCCCAAAGTGGTGTTGTTTTATGCTAAAATTTATGGAGGAGAAGGAGCACATAATCCTGGGAGAACTCCATCACAAGTCACAACCCCTCAGCTGCTAGTATCACAGCTTGTACACAGCACTGACTCGGCAAATCCTTTCAGCTTCAGCTTCAATTCGATTTCAATTCGTTTATGCGATTTATGCGCTCCGATTGCTGATTGAATTCCGCACTGGATTTGTACAAATAAGCCAACAAAATAGAAGCAACAACCAGTAGCAGCAATCACCAGCAATCCAGCAATCCAGCAGAGCAACCATCAACATCAACATCAATGACGAGGGTCATTCGTGCGTGATTTAAGCATTCGAGGAATGACTAAACCTCGAATGCAAACAGCCATGAGCGTGTGGGAAAATAATAATAAGGGGGGTTGGAAAATCCAGCCAAGGGGTTAATCGAAAGTGGCCGGCTCAGATGACTAAGGAAAGGGAAAAGGGGACATTCGGAGCGGACATGCCACTAATTGATTGACAGAAGTTTGTCCCTGCTCAATGTGATTTCTCTATAACAATGCGAAAGCACTCAGGCGTCCCAAAGGATTCCAAATGAAATTATAAACCATTAGCCATCTGGACATTAGCAACTGCAATCAAAGAAGGAGATTGATGAAGTTTCAAATTGGGAATAGGATTTCTAATGGAAGTTAATTTAGTTTAGCAAGAATATGGTAGCATTTTTATAATATCATATATTTATATAATATAATCACAAAATTATTGAAAAGAAATTCAGAAAGGGAGATATGTTTTGTAAGCACCGAATAAGTTCCCTAAGAAACCATCAACCCAGCCAAATATCAAGGATTTTAAATCGCCTAACAACGTAATGAACCACAATCCCTGGAAGAAGTAAATCTACGAATATTCCCCCCAAATCTGAGGTCAAGTCATAAGCACATCCCCATTCCCCATCCAGTCAAATTCAAATTTCATGCGAGATTTTCAACCTTTTTCCCCCAGGCCAGTCCGCTCCAGAAGAATGATAAAGGGCCATATAATGCTTGCTATATACACATAAAAAAATTACAGCATAAATCACACACACGCACATTTACGAGCCACACACGCACATACAAATTTCGGTTGTTGTATTAAAAATAATATCGTCGTCTGGTCGACGAAGATAAGGAAATTTATCCAAAGGATTGCGTTTGGTGTTATGGCCACCACAAAAGTGAGGCCAACCCCATGGCCATCCTTCTTCTCCGTCCTCGACTTCTCCTTTGCGCAACTGCGCAGGGCAAGGCAACAAGGAC
Organism: Drosophila setifemur; assembly: GCA_021224005.1. Taxonomy (NCBI): domain Eukaryota; kingdom Metazoa; phylum Arthropoda; class Insecta; order Diptera; family Drosophilidae; genus Drosophila; species Drosophila setifemur. The sequence goes on along the minus strand of JAJJHY010003831.1, from coordinate 16,163,333 downwards.
TCCCTCCTTCGACTTGCTGCGAGACTTTTATGACCAAAGCCCCCAAGTCGAACTCATCATCATCATCGTCAGAATCCATGGACCGGGGTCAGGAGGGGATTTGCACAGGGCAGCGGGATAAGGATAAGGATGGGGGCCAGGACCAGCTGCGATCTGTGGCCGGCGATAAGGAGGAATACATTTCATAAATGCCGCGCCGCAAAAAGGATTACGAGGCAGTCCAAAAACACAGCGAAAAATTCGAACTAGAAAAGTATGAATATAAATTCGATAAAAAAACCTTAAAAATATTAAACAAACATTTTCATCATTTTATTTCCAGAAATATTGGTCATCAGATATTTTAACAAACTATTTTAAATTTATTTTTCATGTTCCAATAATTGTTGCCTTTACAAGGACTTATTTTTTCTCTGTATTTTCCATTTATCCCACCATTGTAATTTATTGTTAAAATAGTAAACATTTTATTTGCCTCGTTTAGCTAAAGCCCCTTGAAGATCTCAATACCCTCTACTGCATCGTTAGAACTTTATGGATACACCGAAAGAGAGTTGGTTCAGTACTGCACGAACTCAAAACTAAATCCCTAGAATAGTACGCACTCAACCTGTTCGACTTTCTGCATTTCCTCTGGCATTGCCCACAGGTCGTATGCTTGATATTTGTTGAAGCTAAGGAGCGAGAATAGGGGCAAGGGTTGTGTGTGTGTTGATTGAAAGCAACCGATAAAAACGGAGCGCCGTGTAATGGTTTTTTGTTTGTGTCGATTGTTGTTGTCGTCGTTGTTGTTGTTGTGCAGTTGCCTTGTGCCCGCAGCAATTGCAATGCGTCCCGCATGAACCCCGAAAAAATGGGGAAAAAACAAAAAAATACTCCGCTCGAAAAGCAGATAGAGCAACTTCGAGCCTCTCCCCGCGGAGCTTGAACCTTGTCACATGATTAATTACATGCCGAAAAGCTATCTAACAATTTGACTCGCTGTCTGACTGTGCGCGTGTGTGTGTGTGTGTGTGTGTGGATTGTCATTAAGCCAAAAAGCAGCAGCAGTAGGAACAACAACAACAACACACCAACCATATAGCCACACACAGAGGGAGACATAATAAAAAATTATGCCATAGATAAAATGCCATTAGAGAGGGCGACAGTTGAGGGGAGGGACGGGGGAAAGGGGAAAGGGGTAGGGGGTCACCACTTAGCGCCATTAGAAAAGCAGCCAACAGCAGTCGAGCAAACAACGAACAAGAGGAGCAGCCAACCAAAAAGCCAGGAAAATGTATCTGGGGGAAGGGAGGAGGGAGGGCAGCTGGTGCTGCAAGTATGCAATTCTGCAAGATAAGCCGAAGCATTCATGAATTTCATAGATAAAAACCACAAACACACACACACTCACACAGGGACAAAGCGAGAGAGAGAGACAGGCAAGAGGCTCACACAGATACAAGTTCAGACACACCAACGTAGATACAGATACAGGGACAGGCGCTCAGGGAGATGCGCTTACAGTACATTGCACAGGAGCAACAGCAAAAACAGCTACAGCAAATGAAGAGCGCCAAAAGTGAGCAACGTCATCATCATCATCACCAGCAGCAGCAGGAGCAGGAGCAGGAACAGAAGGGACAGGAGATGCAGAGGAAGCAGAAGGAGCAGGTCCAGGAGCAGCAGATACAAGCGATGCAGGAAAAGGTGGATTGCCATGGGTGGCATCCAAACAAACAGCAAGGGGTGGAAAGCTCAAGGATTGGTTAGCTAAATTAGATGCATATGGAATACCCTTTCAGATATTTGTAATTTCTATAGTAAAATTTCCCATTGAAATATTTTAATTAATTTAACTTGAATATTTCAATGATATGTATATTATTTTGAGATACTTTTTAAATTCAAGGATTCGAATGGTAATAGGCAATTACCATTAAAAATTAACGATTTAAAATAAGTTTACCTTTAGAGCATTTAAAATACATTAGAATCTTTAACTTGACTTACACCGAATTGCATTAAGATTTGCAAATATCTGCAACTTCGAACAAGGAATCCTGTGTAAGTTATTACCAACTTCTTTGACGAGGATTAAAAACCAAAACTTAATTCCGCAAAACTATTGCCAACGAGTGAATGAGAAGAGACATAAAGAAGCCACAGCAGCAGATTAGGGATTCCAAAAAGCGAACACCCAACTGAGATCGACCACCACAGGGCCTAATCCAATCTGGGCTGACTGCGAGAAGGCCCAGAAAGTGTGGCTAGTGGCTATCTGTGGCCAAAAAGTGGGGGGAGGACCCCCCCTTTCACCATGGCTGGACGTTGGTTCGTTCGCTTGGCGTCTCCATGGAGTGTCAACAGCCAGATAAAGATTAGCCAGACAAACGCCCACTTTTTAGGCGAACTGTTACGCCCACTGGCCACTCGACGGCCCCCATTTCCCTCCTCCGTATCTGGATTTGTGTCCCTGGGAGTGTGCTGGAAATCTTTCACTGACGCAGCACAAAAACGGTCACGTGGAAGGAAGGGAAGGGCTGAGGCTGGGCTCCGGAGGCGGGGATCGGGGAGCAAGGAGAAAGGAGCCAGGATCCAATTGCTGCCAGTTGGGGGGGATTATTAATGATGAATGCTCCAGATGGCAGCGAAATGGTGCGGAATGTCGAGCGGCAGTCTGGCCAAAATAATGCCAGGAGCGGAGCTAAGATTAGGCCTTAGAATTCGATATTTTTTTTCATTTTGTGGTATATATATCTAGAACTCCAAGAATTATATTTTAAATATTTTAAAATGTATAATAATATAATAAGGGTAATATAAAATTCAATTATTAATAAGAAATAATAATTCAAAACAGCGGTTACAAAATACATCAAAATTATATATCGAATAAAAATCGAATTACTTTGAGAATCGAATGCAAAGTAAAACTCGAAAATAAATTAAGGGTGCTAAACCCAAATAAATTCAAATTAACTCCAATAAACTTAACGATAATCCCCCCTTCGGGCTTATTACCCAATTTTTATCCGTTGCGAACATTCAATTTCAAGGGGACAAATCCGCTCCTGGAGGACTCAGAAGGCTTCCGATGCCGAAACTGGAGCAGGGGCTGGGTCAGAGACGTCGTCTCAATGACGTTGACATTGCTGATGATTATGAAGTGATATGAAATTGATGCCAATGATGCCGGAGTGAAGTCAAAGTATTCCTCGAGGGTGGCCGGGCTGGTTAACCAACCAAAGGGGTTACAGGACGACAAGGGTGCGGGGAGGAGCAGAGCCAGAGTTGACCCGTTGTCATTTCCTGCAGTCCATCGAAGTGAGTGAAACGAGGGTTGTGCCCACCACCCCTTTTTTTTTTAGTCATCGGGAAAGGGTTCAGACTCGGAGGTCTGAGGTGTCAAAATCGGAAAAACCACATAGCAGGAGGCGGAGAGGGAGGAGGAAATGGAGAAGGGAGGGGAACAGTGCCATTGCACTGATAAAAATTGTATTAAATTAGACAGCTCTCGTCTTCATCTTTTTTTGGGATTAAATTTTTATTGGCAGAATATCAGGGATGGGGTCGGGATGGGGGGTACTCCTGGGTCTTTACACACATTGAGGATATTTATTATTGGGCATTAACGGGTTATGTCTGTGGGAGAGAGACAGCGTTAGATAGATAGAGAGAGAGACAGAGAGAGGGAGAGAGTCGCCTGCTTCCTGCATTCAAAAAGATAAGAATTTATTTTTGGCTGCAGACCATTTCGTTTAAGCTGGAAAGTTATCGCGGATTGAACAGCGGGACAGCGGCAGCGGACAAAAGGACATCGAACAGGGACGCCGGCAGGATGTAGCCTACTTTGAAAGGGATATTTTTCTATAAACTATATTTCATGGGCTTACCTCTGCTGTCGACGGTCATATCTTCTGTGGTATCGGAACAATCACCTATAAGAAAAGAGATTAGAATATTAGTTATAATTAAATTCTTGGGAAAAATATTTAATTGTGTATTTAGAATATTACATATTTTCAAATATACTTTTAATTTATTGTAACTCCCAAAACAATTAAATTTTAAATAAACTCAAATTATTTCAAATTATTTGGGGAATTCAACATTTTCCAAACACTTTTTATATAACAGCGATGACCTTAGATAGATTTCATGGCAAAGCCGGAATTTCACAGATACACAGATTTGCCGCCCAAAGGTCTCAGCTAATAGCAGTAGATATTTATCGCAGATAGTTCCAGCCAAATGGCTTTACTTTAAAAGCGATAATAATTGCTGCGAGGGCCACATTGTTTGCTTTTGTCCACCCATTCTCTGTAGCCCGGTATCTTTGTATCTTTGTTTTACTTTTTTGCGGTTGCGATGGTGTGTGCTCGAGTATCGCTCTCCGGTTGGGCAAATCCAAGCGGGTTTACTATACTACGCACAGTAGTTGGCTACGACGAGGCTGGTGTCCGAGCCTTCACTTCTCTTCACTCCACTCGATTACACCAGCTCGAGCTCCAGCTCCAGCTCCAGCCCCCGCCCCGCCCCCGGGATAACCCAGTGTTGTTTTTCTCATTTTTGATTATATTTCGCTGATTATTCACTTCAAGGAATTATAATAACAATAATAACAACAATCCGCAGAATTCCTTCGTTTTATTCCAGCTCCTCGCTTCTTCCTCTTCGCTCGCCGCAGATTGCAGATAGCGAAACACACACACACCGGGAGATACTCATACTCCCAGATACAGATACAGACACATATATGAGCCGGGCCGCGCCGGGCCGGGCTGGGCTAAACTGAACTGAGCTGAGCTGAGCTGGCCGTGGAATGAATGTGAAGCCACACAGCGCAGATAGTCGACTGATAAGCAACTGAAAGCTGGCTGCCATGGACGCGAAATGCGGACTTGGACTTGGACTACAGTGTCGGACATGTCGGACAAGCCGGACAGACACACAAACAGACGGACAGACGGACGGACAGACGGACGGACGGACGGACCCACAACGTGGGGCAACCCTTCCCTTCCCCTCCGCTCCGCTCCTTTTCCCCCAACCGGCAACGTGTGCGTCGAGTGCTTTTGGGCCAGAGTCCAAAGGCAGGCTTCGATGGGCAATTGGCGGGCTTTTCGGTTGCCTGGTGGTGCTGCTTTTTACACCCACACAAGGCTTGCAGGTTGATAGAGAGCCAAAGCCAGGCTTAAATGCAACTCTTTTCAATCATATTTAATCCAAATGTACGCGGGTTGAATAATAAAAAATATTATATCTATTATTCTGTATTAATTTACCACAAACTATACATGTTAATCTGCTTAACAATACACTTTCATTTGTAAAATTCTTGAATTATCGTTAAGAAACAAGTCTCTACATATCTGTCACTAATTAAGAGATTGAAATTTAATCTGCATCTGAAATACATTACGATAAGGTTTGATTTCGTGGAAGAAAACAATGAGACTGAATTATTATCATTTCTTTAGAAATCATGAATAATGTTGACACCTGACACCAGTTTTAATTATGGTCATAGAAACTGCTGAAGTTTGTTTTGGTGTTGGAATTTGGATTAACGCAATGATTCAATAGGATTTCCCAATATTAGAAGCTTTAATTATTCAGTTGAATTTCCTAATATTACCTTATATTAACAACAAGAGTTAAGTCATTGATTGATTATGATTCTTTGTTTGTTTTTGATGTATTAATATAGATATGTTGATAGGGGAATCCATTTTTGGGTTGAAATACATTTTCCTACATAAATATTTGCTTATAAAATAAGCTATATCCTCATAAAAAGACTCCCAAGCTGGGCTTAATCGCGTCTCACCTCTTGAATTGCTGCTGAGCATTGCTTGCATTTGATAATCCACTTTAACGGCTAATCCAGGTTTGGTCAAGGGTTTTTGAGAACACTTTTCCAGCTTCTTCACTTTCTCACACGCATGGTTTGCTTTTGGTTTTTAAGACCGACTTGAACTTCAAGTTCAACTTCAACTATTAACTTGCCACTGCAATTATGTTGTCACTTTGCCGGAGCTGGAGAACTCTTCACTTTGCTTGGGAATTCACATTCACATTCACTCTTCTGATTCCGATTCCGATTCTGATTCACTCTGCCACTCGGATGCCGCAGAAAACAATTATTCAAATTTTCGTTATGACGAATCGTTCGCTCTCTTTCTCCGCCGCGTGCTCTGTCTCTTTCGGACCGCTGTGTGTGGGGCACGATTACCGCTTTTGGTTGCTGCTCGCTCCGCGTTCCACAGCAAACTGAAAACACACCGAGACTCGGGCCGAGGCAGGCGAGGCGGTGAGTAATGAAATTTTCGTGCGCCGCGTCTCTGTATCTGTGAGATACAGCAGATACAGATACGAGCCGCAGCCAGAGCCACGGCAAGAGCCAGAGCCGAACGCCGATGACGATGACGACGCACAGCTGATGTTTGTTGATGCCGGGATGTTGGACGACGAACGCGGAGCAAGTTGTTTATCTTTCGGTTGCCAGCGTCTGGCAGCGCGTCTATCTGCAGCCCTATCTCTCGAGGGGCTTTTGGATTCGGACCGGGAATGGGACTGGGACTGGGAGGGAGACTCTTACTGGGATTCGAATTCGTATATGGATTCGTATCTGCATCCGAGACACTCGCTCGCTCGCCGCCAACTGAAATAAGATATCGCTCGGAGAGCGGAGCTCTGCCGCTGCCGCCGCTGCTGCCGCTGCTTCGGCTTCTGCTGCGGTCGACTTCCTTCGCTCGCTTCGAAATTATTCGAAACAAAACTGATAAAGCACTGATAAGGGCGCAGCGCGGCGAGCTGAGTTAGATAACATCGGAGCAGAAACAGAAACAGAAACACACAGAGTCGGGCCGGCGAATGAGTTGAGTTGAGTCGAGTCGAGTTGAGTTGGGCAGGCGAGCAGCGAACAGTCGAACAGTCGACCGGCCAACCAGCCAACCAGCAGCGAACGGATACCCGACACACACACAAAAGCAACAGCCGTGGCACACTGCAGATACAGATACAAAGATACAAGCGAAGAGGGTGTGTTTGTGTGTGCGCGAGGGAGATGCTTTTCTGCGATATCGCGTCTACGGCTAATGGAATTCTGATTATTGCTTAGTGATAAGCGTTTTGTGTTTAATTGTATCTGTGTATCTGTATCTGAATGCACTGGGCGAAACGGGGCAACGAATAATTGTGCACTGGGAGAATAGATCAACTATTTTAAATGTAAATTATATTTTGAATTGGATAGACCTATAGCTTTAAATTAATTAAATATTTAAGCATTCAAATACAATTGTAATAAAAATATTACGAATTTTCTTGTATTTTGTATTTCTGATTAATAATTTATATTAAGTTATTATTAATATTATATCAACCTTTTCCCTCAGTGTTAACTGTGCTACAGTGGGATATCGCACTGTGCCTCCAGTCGGTTATCATTCACCTGCTCCATCCGCATCCACATCCATATCCACATCCACATCCCCATCCTCAACCACATCCACATCCCTGGTCTCTCTATCTGTATCTGAATCATCTCTCCATCATCATTCTGCAGTTTTTGGCTCACGGGGCTTTTGTTCAGCTTTTTCTCGGTTTTCCTTTCCAGCTTATCGCTGGTCGTAGATCTATTTTTATGTTGCTTTTGCTACTCTTTCTCCATCTCCATCTCCTCCTCCCTATCTCCATCTCTTCCTGCCACTCCCCTTCCCCTTCCACCGCCCCTTCAGATTATAATCGGCGTTTGGTTTATTTCCATTTCCCTGGCAACTTTGCAGATGCAAAAAATAAAACGTTTTCTTTCCCAGCGATTAAAATCTTCAGATTTCTCTTTCTCATCCTCGGTCTCCGCTCTGTCTCTGTCTTTGCTCTCTTTTGCTCTCTGCTCTCCGCTATCAGCTGTTCCCCTGAATGTTGCGCATGCGTTGTGATCTGGCGTTAAATAATCCACCCCTCCACCTCACCCCACCCCACCCCATCCCTCCAAAAAAATATCCATGCAACCCTCCTCCTTCTCCATCCCAACCCCGTTTTGTTGCTGTTTTCTGGCTTTGCTGCCTTTGCGACTATTATCTCGTCTGCCATTGTTGACTTTTAATTAGATTCATTAAACGTGCCGCTTGCCGCCAACCCCCTTTCCCCTGCCCCTGTCCCTGCGCCTTCTCCTTCTCCTTCCCCTGCCAACCCCTTGCGGCGAACCCCTTGACCTGCGGATTTTGGCACGACTTCGAGATACCCCGCGAAATTACCGAGATACAGCGGGTCAGGGACGCATCTCAATGTGAGTCAAGGATAAGGAGATGAGATCGGGTTTTTATCTAAAAGTTTTCGAAGCTTTTGAAGGGTTAATATTAATGTGAATTATATTGTTATATAATAAAACAATTTTTGTTTTAGAAGTATAAGTTCTTTAAACCATATCTTTGCAATTCTTTACCAAGATATAATGTAGTTCTAGTCAGTTATGTCCCATTAAGATTCAATATTTGATCTTAAACTATGAAGTTACATCCCACAATTTGAATTCCAAATTAAATTAGTTAATTTAAAGTAAAACAAAATGTGCTTCTTACTTTAAGCAGATATTTAATTCAGAAATATTTACATATAATTTTGTATGCTTGAAATACATTATATAGAATTCTTATTTGCTTCACTTCACTCCGTTCAAAGAGTGTCATTCTTTATTTTGTCCCCTTAAAGGGTATCCTTTGTTCGTTATTCCTCCGAAAGATCGTCAAACTTTAGCCTGCCGTCGCCTGCTTATGTGTTAGAATATATTTTTTCACAGTTTGTGGGTGTTTTTTATTTCTATGGTTTTTTTTTTTTTGCTTTTTCTGTTTTGAGTTTATGCAGCGATAAACACTTCATGCGTGAATATCTGCAAACGGTTTTTTGATAAATGCGCCCGCTGCGGTTGTTTTGCGTTGTTGCTGGTTGTAGTTGTTGGTTTTTGGTTGCTTTTGCTGCTGGTTGTTGGTTGTTCTTGGTTGTTGATGTTGTTGCTGGTGGCTGGCTGTTGGGGTGATGAACTGCCAACACTCGCCCTGTCGCCCAGTCGCCCCATCCCTCTCACTTTCCCCGCTTCTCCGCTCTTTCTCTGCTCTGCTCTTCTCTTCTCTTCTCTTCTCTACTCTTCTCTGGCAGCAATTGTTTTGCAATTATGTTGCTACAAGTCGTTGTCTCTGCACAAGTGCGCTTGTGTGTGTGCGTGTGTATCTATGTGTGTCATTGTTGTTACGTGCTCATTTATTGACATAAATATGAACAAATGCGACAGATCAACGTCTGCTGATTAAACTACATCGAAAAAGCGTTTTCAAGAAAATATGCTAAAAATACAAACGACAACAACCCAAGCAGCAGTAGCAACAATAACAGAGAAATATTACACAGAGAGAAAAAAAGATAAACACGTGTTTGCCATTATTCAAACATTAACAGCAAGACCTTGAAATAAATTCTTTTGAGAAACAATACATCGGATATTGTTTTCATTGATATTATATGAATATCAATAATAACAAATTATTTTGTGGAAGTACATATGTTTTATTTTAATTTGTTTATGTTTTCATTTAATTTATATATTCTA
>JAJJHY010003831.1:16085790-16145470 GCA_021224005.1 Drosophila setifemur | reverse complement strand
GGTTCCTTTGCTTATCGCTCTGTTTTTGGAATGTGCCAAGCCATTCGAGGCTCGACATCCAGGCAGGAGCGATAAGGCAGCAGAAACAGCAACAAGGCCACAGAGGGAACAGGAGCAGGAGCAGGAGCAGGAGTAGGAACTTTCCGGCTATCCGGCTATTCTACTCCCCTAGTTCTCTTTTTCGGGGATAAGGGGTTGGTTGGGTGCGGGGCTATTGGGGAGGTCCAGACGTCCTGTTCGATGCGTGTGCGGTTCCCAAAACACACACACAACGCACTCAACTCAGGTGTGTTTGTGGGTTGCTCCTTGTTATCTAAAAGGGGCAAGAGGGGAGGGGGTAGAAGCCTCCCTTATTACAGGTTCCAAGTATTTTGGGCAAGTGGTCATTCCTCCCTTGTAACCTTTTCTAACACCTTAATAAAGGGAAATTAGGGCAGTGCGATAAAGTACAAAAATAAATACTTAATAGTCGTATTAAGAAGTAGTTAAGGTCATTGACTTTCGGTTATAAGCTTTTCATAAATTAATTAGGATTATTTGAATAATAAAATAGTGAAAAAGTAACTAAGTATAATTAATGTTTTCTTTTTCCTAATTAATAATTATATTTTCCAATTCAAATTATTTGTATTAGCAGATTAGGTAAAAAAGATAAGAAAAGTATCCAAAACATATTTTAATTTCAAAATGCATTTATAAAATAGATTCAAATATCTATCCTTGTCATTCTTTAATTTTCTATTTCTTATAAATTATTATTCAAAACTCAACTTAACTATAATTAGATACAAAACACATCTCATTTCTAATAGTACAATCTCAAGGAGAAGAGCAAAGCTCTCCACTCCACCCAACATCCTCTTCGTCCTGTTGCCACCACCAACACACACACACACATATACACACACTCCACTACACTCTACTCCGCGATGTGCGTTTGTGTGTGTTAGCTGGTGTGTGAAGGAACAGGAGCCCAGGAATCGGAAATGGCGTGCAGATACATTTGTATCTTGCAGATGCCGAGGCCCGGTGTGTGCGTATTTTTTTTTGTTTTTGGCGCCTTCGCTTGTTGCTCTTGCCACGCGTCGCGCTTCGAATGCTGACGAAATACTTCGCTGACCCAGATTACGCAATCAAGAAAGCGAGAGAGAGATGGCGACAAGGAGAGATATACTCCGAGAGAGAGAGAGTGAGAGAGAGAGGGAGAGGGGAGGCTGTGGAAGCTGGCACACGTGTGCGGAGATATAAACTCGCCTTGCTGTTCCGATATGAGCTCTGCATACCTCCGCCCATTGCCATGTAGAAGGAGAGTCGGGTTGGAGAGGGGAATCGATAGCGATAGCACTCGACGCACGTGCAACATTCGCGAATTCACAAACAACTCCAGAGATTAGGCGGCGAGCTCAGCTGTGTCAGCTTATCTATATCTTCGGGCCTTATCACAATCTCAAGCTGCAGCTGCAGCTGATTTATAGAGGAAAACAAGCTGCCAAAGAACAAGAAGCTCAGGTAGTCGAAGGTTATAATTAAAATTGGTCTTGGCGACAGTGCGAGAAATAATCAGGGTGTTTGTCAACAAACAAGTTTTAGTTATCTAACAATCCCCCACCTAGGCAAACAATTTTCACAAGATTTAAAAACTCTCTCTTGGGCATGTTTTATGTCTTAATAAAATATTTACATTTAATAATAATTAGTTTTATTAAATATTTTTGATCTTAACATTTTCCCATTTAATAGATTTTAAACTATATTTTGCAAATTCGTTTTTCTACTGTACTTTCCTAATAAAATTCGCTTCTTAATGACGATTCCCCCTGATTGATAACATTTATTACGATTCACTTTCCCCTGCCCTTTGTCCCTTTTGCCTTATCCCATTTACATATATATAGACAGACGATATATATCTTCTCGTTAATTTGGTGGACTGCAGCAAAATTGTGGTTTATTTTGGGGCCTCGTGGTCGATGCCAATTGCTGATAGTCCTGATGGATTCTTTGATGATAAGCATTTGCCTATTTTGTCGCTGCTGACAGCAGCAAAACCCGAGGAACTATTAATGGCTGAATAATTCATCAATTGAGCGAAGAAAGCTTCACATGAATCTAATTGGAGGAGGTTAACCCTCTTCTGAGCAAGCAGGGAGATCTTTCATGACCATTACCCGATCATCCAAATTCCCATTTACTCCTTCAGTGTAGAACGTCCCAGCAGGCGGATCCCTTAGATCCAGTTATGATCCAACTGAGATCCACTGAACCCAGGTATGGTAGCCATAAACCTGCATGGGTTCCAACTTAATGGAGATAGGGAGTAGTAACTCGAAAGCTGAGAAGCTGCTGCGATTTCATTTACGACTCACGGCCATAACTTATGCACATATTTGTGACTTTATTTGGGTTCAGCCCCTCCTCGATTCGATGCGATCCGATTGGGGTGTTGGATTACGCACCGGGGGACAGCAGAGGAGAGGAGAGGCGCGGTATCGAGTATCGCTTAATATTGATGAGTCTGCTCTGGGGGGCCTGGAGATGCGAATGGCAATGGGAATCGAGTTGGCGCCCCTCGACTAAATAACTAAATGTGCCATGCGAGCAAACAGAGTCATAAACTTCTGCTTTATGACCGTGCCACAAACACACTCTCCCTCTTAAATATGCTCACATACTTGCTACCTCAAACCAATATATAGGTGTAGCCATTACAGTGGAGCTTAAAAAAATAGGATTTTTTAACATTTCATAATGTGAAATTTTTAAGAAGTCGAAATGCTTTGTTAGCATATATTACTTTTGATAAACATTAATCATAAAGAATTTAATTATGAGATGAACTGATTAATTATTTAATCAACACCTCTAAAAGATACAGAATTATAAATGAACAAAAGAATACATTTATTACCAATGAACAATGGTAATAAGTAAATTCCTTCATTGTGAATCATTTTCCAAAATTAAAATAATTTAATAAATTAAGAGTTGAGCAAATCCCAATTTATATTTTAAGTTCCATTGTTTCGACTGTAGTTGCACCTGGTTATATTGGTACATATATCTTCTGTCTATCGCGCTTTGGCTATATCGACTATCGTTGGGTTAGGATCTCCTTTTCCGCTCCCCCTCCCTCCTCCCCTTGGACCCCTCCCCTTCATTCCCATTGGAAAGCCGAAACGAGTTATCGCTTAGTTGGCATCTCTCCCTCAGAGCCCCTCCCCCTGCCCCCTCCTCCTGATACCTTCCCTTCTGTCCTATGCTACCAGCAGGATATTTGCCAATAAAAGCAAAAACGAAAACTTTTTATAGACACGCACACACAGACACAGCCACAACCAGCACACACACACACACAAATACACACCATTTGGGGCAGACCTTATCAATCAATCTTAATTAATCACAAGCAAAGATCGCATAAAACCAAAAGGCAGGTGGAGTGGGGCATGCCACACAGGTGCCCGAAACGAATGGAAAAAAAAGAGAAAACTTTCGTCATCGTCGTCCGCAACAAATCGATGAGCAAACACAGTCCGCTCGCAGTTGGGTCTCAGTTTCGGTTTCAGATTCAGATACAGTTTGGATTCAAGCAAAGTTCCTCGTGCGTCCGATAAACCCAGAAATCGCAAAAGGGAACAAAGAGAAAAACTGGTGGAAAGGCGACTTTTGGATACCCCCGGAAAACTTGTATCTTTAAAATATATTTGAATAATAGAACCCAGAAATAAAGCTCCAGCGAGAAATGGTTTTAAAGATTAAAAGTTGAATAATTGATAAATTTGTGTGGTCCAAAAAGGGGTTTAAGATATATGGAAAAATCTGAATAATGTTAGAAAGCATTATCAGTTAGCCTTCTTCGATTGCAGCCAACAAACTCACAATAGTTGCTAACTGAACAAAAGCTGTTCCGTATTGATTTGTTTTTTTTTTTCTCTAATGCACAGAAGAAAATTTTAAAATATAAATATCGAACTAGTACTAAAATGGAAGTATTTTAGAAAATCTCTAATTTCTTGAAAACTAAAATAAAATGTATATATAATATTTCAAAATCTCATAGCTCAAGCTTTTCTAGTATTTGTAGATATCGTAACCTTAGTTTAACTATTACTGAATTTAGATATTTTTGAATCATACTTTTTATTTACCAGAGCAATATTCACTTATCCCATTCATTAATCTTTTTCTGGTATTTTAAAACGTTTAATGATTTTTCTTGGAGTGTGCGTTATCTCATTCCTGAGTGAAACAAAAGGCAAAAGCAGCGAAACAACGCCAGGTATTTCAGCCCTGTCTTTCAGGTGTTCCTCCCCCTCCGCCTTTCTCCCCCTACCCATCCCCCTATTGCCACCACTTTCTGCCACACCTGCCCCAGTTTTTCTGGGCGAGCCAAAAGCGAACGGACTTTTATCAACTGCCGCCGTCGCCGTTGCCGTCGCAGCGATAATGAAGACGCCAGCGCCATCAGTTTTGGAGAAGGAACATCGAAACATCGGAACATCGGCGGATTCCCCTCGTTTAACCTGTCCCGCCCCCGCCCCCTTAAGTATATACATATCCCCTGCCTCTGCCCCTGCCCTTTTGGGGAGTTCCTCAAACAAAGCCGCCGTCGTTGTCTTTGTGGTTTTGCCTTGAAGCGCCACTCGAGCGCCACTTAGATGAGATGTCTTGATGTCTTGGCGGGGTTTTCCCCTTCAGTCCCCCTTAGCCCCCCTCAAACCCCCCCACCTATTGGCTTATCGCACCCCACCGAACAGACAGGAGGAGGAGAAGAGTAAATAATTTTCATTAAAATGATTTATGGAAATGCAAAGCGCGCTGACCAAAGCCAAGAAATGCGTTCGATTTGGATTGGATAAAACCGAAGGAAAAATAAGCAAAAACAAATACAAATGATATGAAATGGAATGGCATCTGTGGGCAGGTGACAAATGGTGGCATTTAATAAAGGGGGCTAGAGGAGGGGTGGTCGATGGTGGTCGATGGTTCTAACTTTTCCCCATAATTAATTACAATTTAGTTTATTAACCTCGACCACCTCGGTGTGGGGCAGAGAGAGAGGAAGTTTGATGAATCGCCCCTGATAAAGTTGACAAATTTTGCTTTTAAGCTCAAGCTAATGAGCAAATAAAACGGGGCGGAGACCCAGGAAAGATAGAGATATGGAGCAGGCGGGGAGGGGCGGTGATTTGGAAGCCATAAATGAGCACAAAATGCCAAGTCAGCTGTGACAACAAATCAAAAACCAAAAATAACCGAAAAGGATCAAGGCCTCAGAACTTGCTGTGCAAGCGGAAAAATCTCTTCTGGGAAGGAGAGGGCGATTGTAGATTGGAGATGTCTGCCAAAATATTAAAACATAATAATTCAGCTTATCACAGCTGGGAAATCGCATTTAAAAGCGCGCAACTTACCATAAACAAAGAGGCTGGTTGGTTGATGCCAACAAATCGAGTAAAAGGCAAAATAACGAAACAGGACATGGCCAGAGGAAACGGAAAGGAAGTCAGTCAAGTGAAAGCAGATATAAGTGGAAGAAATGATCAAATAAGATACTTAAGATACAGGAAAAATCCATAGCGAAAATCTAAATAAAATCTATTTTCCACATTAAGATTTCTACGGAAATATATTGACTTAAAATAGTAAATGTTAACTACTAAATTATAAACAAAAAAAACTTTAATATCGATAGGACTTACGCCTTTCTTATATTTCCAACCTTCCCCCAAAAAGATAACCAAATACCCAACCCTCTCTCTACCTCAATGTATCTGTATCTCGCCCTGATTGCCCCCGTGTTTGTGTTTTTGTTGAGATTCGCGACCGGCATTGAACAGGCGCCCAGAACGAGTCAGAAATGAGAGGAGAACCCCAGACAGAACGGAGCAATACCGAAAAAAAGGCAACAAAGAAAAGATGGAAAGGAGCTGAAGAGGGTAACTGCCGGTGTCGGTGTGCTGGTGTGCGTGCTTGTATCTGTGAGTGTGAAGCACGCAAATGAAAACAACCTCAAAGATAAACAACAACATAAACACTGCCGAGGCCAAAAGCCGGCTAAAGAGAGCGAGCGTCCCCAGAGAGAAAAGGAGAACGAGAATCGGAGAAGGAGAAGGAGAAAGAGCAGAAAGAGAGAGAGAGACAGGGAGAGAGCAGCAAGTGGAGGCAATCGGAAAGTATTAAAAAACAAACAAATAAGCAAACAAACAACAACAGCAGGTAAACAAGCAAACACACTCAAACAGAAGCATATACAACCCAAAACAACGACAAATATGTATTTTTTCACCTGGGGAAACCAAAAAAAAACCAAAAGAAGGAAGAATTCCCATGAAGGTGTCCAGTGAGAAGAGGGAGAGAGACAGAGCTATAGGTGCAAGGGAGATGGCTTATTGCCGAACTTTGGCTTAAGCCCCGTGTTTCGTTTTGGATTTGGTTTATTTGGTTATTTTATTTTTATTTATTTTCCACCCTCCCAAACATTTTGTGCACTCTCCCTTCAGATAAGAGAATTTTTAGTCCACGTCCAGCTGATAAATCATTAGGGAAATCGGGGCTGGGGGGCAGATTAAGCCACATCAGGACTTTCCCAAATCCGCCAGCTAAGCAATTTTATCAAGCTTCCCCTCGGCCCTCCCTCCTAATCGCAAATCCTTAGCATGATTCATGACTCGAAAAAAGAACCGAGCTTAAAATATAGTGAATATTCGTAAAAGGCGGCGCAAAGTACGAGTATATAGTTCTTCGTCTCTTCCGAAGAGCCAACAAAATTTTATGAAACGTAAAACTGGAGATAAGAAAGCCAAGTCAGGAGTGCACTCAACGAAATCAATGCAATTTATTTTATTTAATTCAGTTAGCTCTCTTCGTGGATTTAGAATTATAGTTATAAATATACTAGAATCATACTAGTATTATAATTTAAATATGGTTTATCGATGATTAAAAATTGAATTGTCTATTCCATTTTGGAAACCCAATTATTTCATTAAAATATTTTCTTAAACCAAAGAAGAAATGCATTTAAGAATTCAGAGCCAACTTCTTAATTGAAATCGGATTTTGATCTGTTTTTTTTTGCCAGTGTATCGATTGCATCCTTCTTCGAGCCAAACACACACAACAACAACTACAACTACAACGAGGAGGCCAAGTCAGGATGCCAGGCAGGAGTCAGAGTCAGCTATTATGCATTGTCATTACGAGTTGATTACGAAGTTTTAGGGACGAGGATGCAATCCGAAGAGCAGAGCAGGAGCAGCCGAAGAGGATGCAGGGCAGGAGGCTGCAGGAGGAGCATGCTTCTTGTTGTTGCAGCAGGCAAAAATGATACATTTTAATGCGAATCTTGATAGTGCCACAGAGATAGCTACGTATAAAAAGAGCGGAGGAAACAAAACTTACAGCACCAGCCAGATGGAAGCTGGAAGCTCGAAGGGATCGGAGGATGCACATGGTCTGGCAAATGCACACTGAGCGAGAGAGATAAGCGTTCAGCCCTGCCCCCGACACCCTCGCCCTTGCTCCTCCCTGCTCATTCGTGTGACAGCTGAAGAAGTTGTAAGCAAACTGAGGGCGGCGGATGAGGGAGCCAAGGCGGGCGGCTAAGGAAATGTCTGCAATCACTTGAATATTGCATTAACAGGCACGTAAGGCACTCACACCAGCACGCAGATACACAGATACACAGATACAGACATGACTCGCGCAATAAAGACGTCGAAAAGTTTTTAGTTGCCTTCGTCTTTCTGGCACTTCCACCCCCCAAAAAGTTGCCAACGCTGCGTATACGTAATGTAATATTGCTCATACGCCACGCGCCTCTATCTCGACGTGTTCGAGTGTGTGTGTGTGCGTGTGTGTGTGTTTGTGTGCAACGTGATTTCCTGCAGGAAAAGGCGGCAAGTAGGATGCAAATGCTTGCAACTAACAGATAATTCCTAAACCAGAAGCAGCCAAGAACGTTAACTCACAGCCTGTGATGGGGATTAAACTTCGATAATTTCGGTTGAGCGAGATTTTAAATACTCAGCTGTCTAATATGTCAATCTGTTCTAAATGTTTAGTTCTTAAGCTATCCTATCATTATTAATTTATAAATTAAAAAATGTGTTTAAATGCATTACTCGAAGAATATTTGTATATGTTTCAAATGGGAAATATTTGAAATAAGCTTACCCCAAACCATAAATATGTGTAATTAATTTTTGACCAACCTGGAACGAGAAAAATATTCTTATTAGATTGGTGGTTTTGCAGATAACTCTTAATATATATTACACGAATATCTTAAAAATATATATAAGGTTTATTGAGTAATTTAGAAACTCAAACTTTTGAGCATACAATAATTTAATGATTATTCGGTTCATTAAAATCGTATTCTGGTAAAATCGGAATTGGGGCTTATAATTTTTATTTTTTGCTGACTAACTAAACGCTAATCAGCTGATGAGATTCCGAGATTCGGGCAATGGGATAACAAGCTCCAGAGATGGGGGCCAACAGGGGGCCAGGTTGGACAAACTTGGCAGCGGCGCAAGGGGTTCGATGGCAAATCATTAAATGAGATCTAGAGTGAAGCTCGTTACGTGGTGCAACTAATTACACATGGCCAAAACACACACAAATATAAGTAGAGCTAGAGGCATCTGTTTGTGCGGGCATCGAATCAAAAATGTACTGGGGAGGGTGTTGGCTGGTGTAATTACTCGATGCTATCGCCCCATACATTTTATTTAAATTCAATTTACATCAGCAAACAATTGCGGATTGTTGATCAAATTGCAATTTAGAAATGAAAATATATAATTCTTCCCACTGGCAGAGAGCAGCGGGCGGGGCGGGGCCTCGGTGATTCGAAAAACTGGGCCTACAATTAAGCCCACTGATGTGTGAACTGAAAAACTTTGATAATATTGTCAGCGTTTTCAATTTGCGCATAGCACAAAAACAAATCCAATGCAAACAACGTCACCGGCAGCCACGCCCACACACAATTCTAGCAGGGCCACTAAATAAAAAATAAAAATACAATTTGCAAAAAAAAAAGCAACGTGCAGGAAAAGCACAAACACAAACTCAAACAAAAGCCAAAAACAAAGCGAGGCGCAACAGTTTTGTCCACTCGGAGGAGGGAGGAGGCAGGGCAGGAGAGAGTTCTGGTTTGGGCCAGCTTCATTCGAGTTGTCAACAAGGAAACCCCAACCAGCAGGAAGAGAAACAGCACCACCACCAACCAGCCACAGCAGCGGGAAAATAAAAGTGCGAAATGCAATATGGAATAAATGGAAATTTTTGTAACCTGCCTCGCACGGGGAAATGTCGTCGCGATTTCAATTTAAATGCAATCGATAAAGAGAAATGGATGCTGCGGGCGGAGAGAGGCGGAGGAGGAGGAGCAGGAGGCGGGGCATATGAAATCGGAAGTTGGAAGGGAAGTGGGGCTTCTGTGTTTCAACATTGCACACCTTGATTGATTTGAACCATAAGTTCCGAAATCAAGAAAAACAATGAAATACTTTTAATATTCGCAAAAAATTAACAACTATTTTATATTGCAAAAATTATGTATTCAACTTAATTCTCATTCATTTGAAACAATTAATTTTAATAAATGCTTCATGCACCCAATTAGTTCCTTTGGTATTCCATTTATGAATCCATTAAGTTTGATATTTTACAAGACATTAATTAGTTTAAGGATTTCCTTGGAGATAAAGGTATACATACAAATCTGTTATTATTCCACCCACTTTCACCTTTCCCTGCAAGCTGCAAAATAAGGATCTGAAAGTTCTTCTCCACCTCCCGAAATTCAATCGCCAAACGAACAATTCCACAGGCATTCGATGGCTGATGGTCGCCCTAACTGAAACCGAGCGTTGATTTGCCGAGGCGATAATTGGCCAGCATCGCATCTCTCTCTGGATTTGGCTTTCTGGTCTTCTGGCCTGGTCCAGTGGTGTGTGAGCGAGTGCGAGTGGAATGCCTGGGAAGGCAGAGGCAAAGGCGAAAGGTGGAAAGAAAATGCAAATTGCCAGAGTCAGAGGCAGAGTCAGAGGCAGAGACAACAGAAACTGGTTTTCCCCATCGCTCCGAACTCGGAACTGGTTGGTATCCCAGGAGGAGCAGATATGTACATCTCCCCCCTCCCTCCCCTAATCCTCGTGGTCAGCATGGTCAGTGCCGTTGTCCAACACTGCTGTGCAGCCTTGTCTGATCGACGCACTTTACACAATCTGCCTTCGGAAATCTGCCGCTGTCTGCAACCATTTTGAATTCGCTCGCCGCTCTCCACTATCTGGAAAACAAAAAAAAACACAAAAACCACGGAACGGGGGAAGAGTGGTCGGAGTGGACGGAGTGGTCGAGGGACAGCCGAAGGGGAACCTGAGAGCCGGCAGATGGAGGGCCTCGAGCTCCCCAGTTGGCGCTGATTGGTGGCCCACGTCGAGTGCACCGCCCCAATCTGGTTTTACAGCCTCGAAGCCCAGCCTCGTTGGCTGAGCCGCAGTTCGAATGTGAACCGAACTAAGCTGGCTTTTAGTTTGATCTCGAGGCAAGTCTGGTTTCTTTTTTTCTTTTCTTTTCTTTTTTTGTGTAACATCTATCGCGGCTTATCTAGCTGCTCGCTTGAAACAAATTCAGCTCTCAAAGATTTTATAACTTTATCTTGCTCTTAAGGTTATGCATAACTTGGCCAATTCATATTAAATGAGCATATTTTCGAGGTTTTCGCTTTTGTATTTTTTAATCAAATTATGTCAATTTGTAATTCGATAATAATTAAAAGGGACAATAAATTATTTATTTTTATATAGAATAAATTATTCATGCAGAATTACACTTCTCTAATGTGTGTAACTTTTAAAAAACTTATGAAATTAAGTAAATATCACAAAAGTCTATGATTAAATATAAATTCTACAGCATTTTCGAAATGTTATCTATTTAGTTGATATTTATTTTTAAAATGTTTGTGATTTTGTAAGTTTGCTGCATTTTTAAACAATAGAATATTATTTGAATATAAGGTAAATTAAAATGTAATATTTTGTATCATGATTTTATTTGAGTATTTTATATATTTGATTTGTTGATGATTTTTCAAACTTTTTTGATTTCCCTTGAGGCCCACAATTTTCTATCTGAGATCGCTCTAGCCGAGTCCCCCGTGAACAGACGCCCCTGGCTGCTTATCGTATATTAAAAATCAATTAATGCGATCATCAAAAACTGGTCCACTTAGAGCGAGGGACCGAAATCCGACGAGAGATCCACCGAGATTGGGGGCCAGATAAGGCGGCTCGATGACTTCATATGCCACAAAAAGCCGAAATCACACCTCAGATGAATATAAAAATCGCTGAGCACTTAAACAGACATCATCTGCATATGGTCAGCGTTCAGCGATCAGCAATCTGCGATTGTTTCTTTTTGGGATGCCGAGGGGGCCATAAATTATAAACCGCGGCTAGCGGACGGACTCTGTGCCTGGCTGTGAGATATGCCGGCTAATTTTATCGCTGGCTTTCCAATCGCCAATCGAATCCGAATCCAAATCCGAATGGGATCGAAACGAATCGAAGGCACGCGGCGTATACGCAATTTTTATCAGCGCACTCAAAATAAACAACAATCGAAGCTTAAATGTGTGCGTCCGTCCGTCCGTCCGACTCTCTGCATATTGGGATTTCAATAAAATTAGAAATTTATGGAAATTGCCTTTCGGCTGAGATAACAAAATCCACACAGACAGCGAAAAAAAAAGGCCTCGCGACAACAAAAGCCGAAAAATTTAAAAGCTTAAAACTAAAATTTGTCGTTAATGCGACACTCGGACAGTAGATTGGAATCTCTCTTCGGGGTAGCGGAATTTCGGCTAATGCAAAAAAGATATACGACTCTCAGATGGCATGAGATTTGCATAAAAATCCGCGTTTTTAACCCATTTTTCCACTCGGCTCGCGCATTGTTTCATTTTATTTATCGCGGGCAACATCAAAAAATTGACGAGGCAGACGGTAAGGGGGCGTGGCATTGGAAACCATCAGATGCAATCGGCTGAGTTTGGCCTGTCAGCAGTCAGCAGTCGCAGCAGCCGGTGGAAAAACAGTGTAAATAACAACAGCAAACAACAGCCAGCAAACATGAAAAATTAACATAAAGCGCGGAAAAAATGTATGGGGTTTATAATGGAGGGTATATGTTATGTATTTTCATGAGTTTTTTGTATCTGGAACGGAGCCCCGAACATCATCAGTCAGCGTCACATCAGATGGCGTTTTGTCAGCTTCCGTTTCGCCATTTTACAATCCGCATTTTCCCTTCGTTTTTCAACACTTTTTTGCGACGCCGAATCCTTCCCAAATGAGCAATTCGCATTTGTTATAAAAACAAATGTAGTTACCGGGTCCATGGGTTATCTGTTATCTCTCTTTTTGGGTGTTGGCCTTAATACGAAATATACTAAATCAAATTGATGGATAAATAGAAAGCACAAAACATTCATTGTTCTATTTTTTAGCAGTTGAAATGGGTTTACATTTAACTATTCAAGTTTTTATTATGTTTTGGTGAATATTTTGCAACACCTTGATGTGGACTTTACACAACTTCGTTAGCTTTGGATTTTATTTCTAAATTTATTTTGATGCCATTAGGAGAACATGTTGTAACTCTTGTAAAATACATCATTCTATTTTGGAAATATTTTTATATCTAGCTATAATCGCTACAAATAAAACCTCTATGGAGAATGTTGCCAAGATAAAATCACAAAAATATATTTTTAAAAAAATATCCCTTATCTCTGAAACCACAAACTTAATTAAGAGCATTTCTCGGATCGGCTTGTTATAGAATTTAATCTGTCACTCTTATGTTTTGTTTGGTTTGTTGTCTCTGCTTTTTTTTTATAATATTTGAAAACGGATTTCGTTGGGTTTTATCGTCGCCTGGTATCTGCATCCACCACTCCTCTGTGCTCTGCGGTTTTTATGTCCGCCCACAAATTTATATGGACCGCGATAAGTGCGATATTGCTAGTATGGGAGTATGTATGTGCATGCAACACATGCTATATATAGTATATATAGTACATATGGTATGGTACAAGCCCGATGCATGGCACATCACATGAGCAGGAAAAGAGTTTTATCGCCGGCAAAAGACGCCTTGATAAAAAGCCTTTTCTCTCTCTTTCCCAAAATTGACCAAAACCCGCATCTTTTCCAAAGAAATCACAGAACCACAAACAGAACCCCACCGAAAAATCGTTAAATAAAAATGCGGACACAAAATGGCGGTGGCCTGACTGATGATTGGTGCAGAGCCTTATCTTCGGGTAATATCAGTCGGAACGATAAGATAAGCCAGTCGCAGTCGCTAATGGGTAACTAAACCTAGGGGAAGGTGTTTTAATGTACCCACTCCCTTCGAGAGGTGGGGAAATGGAAAGCAGAAAGCTGAATTGGCCTCGACTAATGGCCAAAAATCACGCGACATTTTAATTAAAATATTAACAGTTGAGCCGCAGTGAGTTATGAGCACAGTCGCAGCCACGATGAGCCGCCAATGAGCCAAAAACTAATTGCCATTTCGGTTTTTTCGGGAATACAAAAATATGGCACTCAAATCGAAATCCTTAACCCCAGAGAACCAAAAGATTGTTGAAGAAATTGCATCTGTTCCTTTGAGTTTTAAATTTTTTATATCAAAACTAGGGATTGTATTTGATTTTCTTAACTAAAGAAAGGAGCAATAATTTTAAAAATTAAACAATTATATGATATTTAATAACAAATAAAATTTAATTAATATATTTTCCATCATAATTTCATGCTTTGAAATACGAGCATTGCTTCTGCCGCACAAGTTTAAATTATTACAAATTGTTAACCTTTGGCCTTTCGAGGGTTAAGATGGTTCCATGGGCAGCAAATCAACAGCAAACTAACAAACTAACAAAGCGGGCGAAGAAAGAACTTCAAATCCAATCAAAAAGGAGAGAGAGTGGCCTAAACTAGCCGTCGTCATCGCCATCTCCCCATTGTTGTGGCAACCCCGACCAACCGAAAATGGCTAAAATGGAAGTCGGGCCACGAATATCCGAGGCATCAATTTAATATGGCAGTAGGCAGGAGCTGAAAGGAGGTGCGGGGTGTGTGGGGGAGTGGGAGTCGAAGCCAGAGCCATGGCCAAAATGATTTCAATGCAATTCGCACCTCATAAATCACGAAACGTGCCCCGAAAAGAAGCCAAACCTGGCGAAGAAGAAGTTTGGCTGGCAGAGATTGCAGGAAATGCAGGAAAAATATAGATGAGGGGAGGGACAGGGAGAGGGAGAGGGGGCTACAAAGAGGGGTTCCAAAAGGGTAGACAGGTAATAGGTAATGCGCTTTGTAGGCGTCGTGCCTTCTTGATGCTGCTGCTGCTTTGATTCGATAGCGAACTCTGGGATGCAATTTGTTTCGCCATGCAGTTGAGCCGCAACCAAAAAGAATAAACACTATCCTCCAAAGTTGGGGAATGGATTTGGAAATATATTTAACTAAAACATTTAACTATTGGAAACAACATTTTAGAAAGTAATTATTTAAAAATGTAATTATATTATCTTTTTGATTATTATAATATGATGGTTTGTTTCCCAATTCCACTTCTTATCAAATATATCAATGTTATCACTATATCAAATATAAACCTCTAAATACTTTATAATTTGTATACAAATTTCCTTTTTTTTTAATATTATTATTGTTTTATAATTAATGAGATGAAACATCTCAATCTCATTTTTTAACAATTTTAGAATCTATACTAATAATCAATTTTATGAATAGAAAAATCGTCCAATAATTATTTAAAATAAAATGTTTCATCACTTTATTCCTATATTTTGTAAAAAATTAAAATTTATTTTCAAAATTTAGCTTATAAAGTTAAAAATTTTTTTTCTAAATGCTTAACCAAAATGGAGTATCCTAGATTCCTATACCCTGTTCCCTAGTGTTGGCCAGATTGCGTCTCTTCAGCCATTGGCGTATTTGTAACACTTTGGCTATGGATTCGGCTCTGTTCTCAGATTGTTGCCTCTCTCCTCTGTCACCCTGCTCCCTGCTCCCCTGCTGATCCCTGTGGAATGTGTGGCCATTAATTGAAAATGCTTCTCTCGGCTAAAGCGAAGCTAGCCAAGTGCCTGAGAGCCAAGAGCCAAGAGCCGGTGAAAAAAATGAAAGATGGTGTCGAATCGTGCACAGACACACACTCGCACTCTGCAGGGGACGACTCTGATCCGCACCAATCACGATGGCATGCAAACGCCTCCAGGAAGGGAGAGTCGATCGGGAAGAGTGAGGGAGAGTGGAGAGCGGAGACTCAAGAACCGACAACCGAGAATCGGGAATCGGGAACCGAATGGAGAACTCGTGCTCCTCTGTCGGCTAACTCCGTTGATCATCTCCCGCGATGATGCGGATGGCCAGCAAAAGCTAAACGAGCCGTGAAAGTGTTATAATGGGCAGTGGGAACGGGATACCAACCGGAGCAGCATCAGTGCACGGAAAGAAATTAGGGGAAATGCAAATCCAAATATTTGACACTTCCAAATAACATTTATCTATAAAAAAATGTATGTTCGGTCTCCCTAGACTCCGTAGATATATGTAATATTTTGTAAATTTAATTACATTATTCCAATTCATAAATATATTTTTTCTCAATGCCTTCCCCATCGGGCACATCATAAAAATTGTATTCTGTTTGCCTTGCTTGTTAGTTCTGATGTTGGTTCTCTATGTTTTTACCTGCCCCGCGGGCTCCATTGATATCATAATCATAATCGTTAATAGACCACGCCCATATAGAAAATACATTTGCAGCACCACGAGATAAAGGTCTGGAGGAAAGGAGCCAGAGCCAGAGCCAGTGAACTGGGAACTGGGAACCCCAAAGATGTGCTTAAATATTCCCTCGGCTAAAATAGCAAAATAAATCACAGCCAATTTTAATGCAAATCTCACACCAATCTCGAAGAGAGTGAGCTTCGTGCAAGTTGGCCGGGAAATGTATCTACAAATTGTGCGGATCAACTGCAACCGCAAATCCTGACGCGACGACGACGACGACTCCTGACCCCTTTGAACCAGCACGCTCGCTCTGCGCTTTTTCTGGCAATAACGTGGCCGAAACCAAACTATTTGGCTAAGCACAAGACACTCAAAGCCAACAGCCCAGGAACGGAAAAAGAAAAAGAAAACGGAAAAGGAGAAGCTGGCTGGGCAATGCCAGACAAAATTAACACCTTTTTGCCAGCTGCTGACTGCGGAGCTGCACGAGCTGATTTTGCATTTGAGATGGACGCCCCAAAGGAGGCGGAGATGGAGAAAAGCTGGGAAAGAAAGGGGAGCTGGTGCTGGGACAGGGGCTGGAGCTGGAGCTGAAGCTGGAGGAGGAGGAGCAGGGCGATTCCCATTCCCAAAGAGAGGAGCCTAATTGGCATGCTAAACAAGCTGCGTTCAACACGATCTACACAAACCTATCAGCAGCAGCCGTCGAACTCGAAACGAACCCAAAAATGCCACAGAACAGTGGTAGGAAATAAATAAATAAGAAATTTGGTACTAAAGGAGCTAATGATATTATTAGCCATGAAAGAACTTATATATATTCTGCTCTAATTGGCTTTCCAAATACTTGAAAACTATGGATTAATTATTTAAGAATTCTAAATTCACTTAAATTGCTCCTATTATTTGTATAAAAAGTTGAATAGTTTTTTTTTTTTGCACGTTTCATATTATTTACTAATAAACTGTAGAAGACAAATAATTATAATAATTACTCCACTAGTATATTTTTATTTACCTATTATTTTCTCTTAGCCCCACTGTGAGGCGTCATTGCAATGGCTTGTTTGTTTAAATGGCTCCGGGAATGGTCCAAGTGCGACATTAGTTTCACACGAACGCCCACACTCGGGACTCGGGACTGGGATCCGGGAATTGGGAATTGAGAGAGGAGAGTTGAGCGAAAAGGGTGGAGAGGGGAGGGCAGCCCAGAGGGAGGCAATCAAATGTGGACGATGGCCATCTCCAGCTCGACCCAAAGCAACATCCAGAGCCATGGCCAGAAACCAGGACCAGGACAAGAGGAGCGAAGGCAACTGATCAACTCAAGGAGATTCGCTCGATTCTTTTGTGGCCAGCAACAATTGAATGGCGAACAGAGCTGGACGACCCACATGGCAATGTCACAAAGGTGCCTCTAACCATCAAAAATAATAATACCAATATTCGATAATGCAGTTCAAATTTTGTATATTTGAATTTCCATATTTTTGAGAATAAAGTTCAATTACTTTCAAAATTGTATTTAAAGTTTCTTTTAATTTTCTAACAAAAAATGTATATTTTTGTTTATGTTTGTTAGTCAAAGAAGTGAGTGGTTCTTTTCTAGATACAAAACACATTTTGGTTTCACCCTATTTATTAGTTAGTTATTTAGTAACGCATTTAATTTCAAAATTACTTTATAATCGTTCTGAATCCTCTATTTTTGAGACTCCACTATACGCATCGTTGAGACCTGCAGGTTTGATGACTCAAACCTTTCCAGACGCTTAGATATGGGGGCAAAAACAAAACGCACCCCAGGATGGGGCCTGATATCACCTCCATGGGCCATGGGCCATGCGGGGCCCATCAAGTCCGGCGTCTCGCGACCACATTTGGGATAACAATCCCTCAGATACGCGCTCGCTGCCCCAAAACCTTTTTCAGCCGCACATTATGACCAAGTCGGGATCGGAAACGGAGGAGGGAGCTGGGAGATGGGAGCTGAGAGCCGAGAGAGTTTGCTGGATGGCCTGGAACGTGGTGGAGTGCCGTTATCGCTGCACTCAGTCAGTCAGTCGGGGCTAATCTACGGAGTTATCGGCCATGGAGCCATGGAGCCAGTCCAGGCTGGACTGAGCCCTGAGTTGGCTCCGAGTTCTTTCGCTTTGGCTTCTCCCTGCTCCCTGCTCGCTGCCACTTTCCACTTTTCCTCCACCTCGGGAATTGGCGACGCCAAGTGAATCATGCCCGGGTCTCGGATTGGATTGGATTGGCTTGGCTTGGATAAGCCAATGTCGCTGCACTTATAAAATAATTACAGGAGAAGGGGTAGGGGTAGGGGTCAGCAAGGGGGGGATATATAGCATATATAGTGTATATGTACATCTCCCACCTGTCCCCCGGCTAGAGTCACGAAAGTGGAGGCCAGGAATGCGGGTTGGGGATCTGGACTTTTGTGTGGTCGCCTCAGCCGCGATTCCAGTCGGGAATAATCGGACAAAATGCCTTTTGACTTTGACGTGCCAAACAAAAGTCGCGGCCTTATCGCTGACCTCGATCTCTACGCCACGAGGGGGCAAGGGGGGGAGAAAGGGAACTGCACGTGTAGAAAAGGGAAGTGAGTACAAGGAATTAATTATATCTTTTCTGTAAATGGTAGAAATTTCATATTAAAAGATTGATTAAATAACTGAAACTAAGGAAATTCGAAACACAAACTATTGTTACATTAAAAATTATTTTGTTCTAGATTCGCCTTTCTAAATGTTTTTAGATTGTTATATATATATTGTTATTATTTGCATAAATTATTTTATAAAATTTTGAGAGCTCTCTTTGTTAATATAAATTTTATAAAGTACTTTTTGTATGCTTTGTATAGAAATAATTTATAGCAAACAAAAATGTTAAACTTTAAATAATTTCCACTTAATTTTTATCAGGATCCAAGTGCCTTTTACTAAGAATCCCCTACATATTTTCCAAATATTCAATAATATTATTTCACATCATAAATATAAGGATATCCTGAAACTGTCTCTTTTTTTTCCCTGTGTAGACGAGGGCGAGTTTGACAACCGAAATACGAACTCAAATCCGAAAAGCAAAGCAAACGGACAACCAGCCAAATAATAACAGGCAATGAAAATTGAATGTAAAGCACCGAAAGAGCAAAACGGGGCAAAAGCAGAGCAAAGAGCAAAAACCGAAACCGAAACCGAACAACTGAAAAACCGAAAACCAAAATCAAATCAAAGCCAAATCAAATTCCAGCGCAATGTTCCACGTAAATCATAAATTGCGGTATCTCGCGAAGAGATCTACAAACGGATGCGATGCGATGCTCCAAAGCGGAGCAAACATAATTAAGAAAACCGAAACTGAAACCGAAATCGAAATCGAAACTGAAACCGAAACTCAAACTAAGAGATACAGTGGCGTCGTTTGAGGGGGTTCGGAATGGAGGGGAAGGGAAGTGGAAGTGGAAAGGGGGCTGTGAGGGAGGACAGACGAGATGGATGGCCCAAATGGCAGCTCCATTCGTTTGTATCTGAAGCGTTTTTGGGAGCCGGAGCCAGAGCAAAATTTTATAGCAGTAGCTAGGATGTGATTGCCTAGTCTTGATATTGGAGTAACGGGTATGCGATGGCATTTAACAATCTGGTTATATCTTGACTTTTAAATGTATTTTACGTTCAAGTAAAAGACTCTTTAAATTCTTATGAAGTGTATTTTTGAACCATTTATCTTTCTATCTTATTCTCAAGAAAAGTATCTCTATAGCAAGTATTACAATTACAGGGTATACTGAGGCAATTAGTGGAATCGAAACATCGCTGAGAAATTCAATGCCGGCGACAAAATGTCTTTATTCGTTTTCTTGCTCTTGCTTAATTTCTTTGCAAATCAAATTCATATTTTGCCCGTCCAAAGGGAGGTTGCCTTATCGGCTGGTCAATAAATGACGCACAATGACAGAGGCATCCGAAGATTGGGTCCCGTCCCGGAATGATGATACAGATTTGCCAGGGGAGGAGGAGGAAGCAAGGAGGAGGAGGAGGGAGCACAGCTCGATTTCGCTATCAACATTCTCATAAATCGATGGCCAGTGGACAATTCATTCTAAAAGAGGGATGGCAGTGGGGAAGGACTTTATCTAAATGCCATTTAGGAGAGGAAGAAGAAAAGTCAACCCAAAGGTTTCTCCACAGATGAGGGACACCTCTCAACGAGATACACACACACACACACACACACAGATACAGATACAGAGAAACCCTCAGGTGGATAAGCCACGCATTTTGTGGCCCCATAATTAAAATGTTTTAAATGGGAAAAGGACAGAAACAGGGGACAGAAAACAGGGGAAAGGGGGGGGCGCAACTTGAAAAGGCAGACAGAACACGCTGTTAACATTCATTTTAGCCCCCTTTTTCCCCCAACTGGACGCGGCGGCAATTACGCTAAACTGAACAAACAGCAAAGCTGTAAACAAACACGCATCCATCAGCGCCAAGCCCTCGGACTCCGACTCCGACTCGTACTCGGACCAGTTGCAGGTTGCAGGTTGCACGTTCCCTGTTGCAGGCTGCAGGTTGCAGGTTGCTGTTTCTGGTTGCCGGTTGCAGTGGCAACAGGTATAAGTATTCACGCCACGCACAGGGAAACCCGTTTCGTTTCGGTTCAAAGCCAAGGCAGGACAACTGTCGGGTGTTTCAGTGTCCCCCCGAAGTGGGACCTGCGAGGCAGCTCCTCCTAATGGCGCCTGTTGCCATGTAAATTATGCTTCCTCAACACTTCTGCTCGGAGATTGCCCTTCCCAGGCTCATTTATGAAAGGGTACTTAAAAAAACTCATCAAAGCTGACTGAGTTGGTGACTATTAAATAATTGCAATTTATAAAGTACTTTAATCATATTTAATGTGGTAAAGTCATTAAATATAGAACGTTCATATTTTTTACTATATTTACTATTTATGAATTTAAGTCTAGCTCAAGGTGGAAATTTTGAAATAATTTGACATATAATATTTATTCAAAAATATAATTTATGAACTAAATTCAAGAATTTCCAGGTATAGATATTTAAAAATCACTTAATTTGGTAATTTATTCATTAAGGTGAATATATAATTTCATTAAAATTTAGAACAGAAATTACAGAATACAGAAATGAATATATTTTTATTTTTAAACAACATTTCGACTGATTTGTGTATTATTTCAAATTGTTTATCTCTCTCTTAGAGTATCTCAAAGGCATTTCCCTCAATAATGTTGGGTCAGTTCTTTTTCCCGCTCAATAGCCTCAATTCCCGATTCCCGATGGCCGATGCCCAATTGGCTCCACATTGGCGACGCATTCGATAGCTCTCGGAGATATTTTTGCGCGGGCTCTCTCCTTGATCTCCGCTCCGGTCCTCCACTCCACTCGTCCATATCTCGGCCCGGTTCCCTGTCCACGTGTGTCCCCCTATCGCGGTATCATAATGGAAGACGAGACTGCGAGGCTGGCATTTAGATAAGACTGGCGGCGACTGTCTCCCATTTTCCATCTCGCATCTTCCATCTTGCATCTTGCATCTCCAGACTCGCATCTCCATCTGCTCGGCGACCAAATGCAAGTTGTGGGCCATTGAAGTGATTAGGCTTAAAGTGCTCCGCAAGACGAGCTCTGGCCCGGCTCTGGATCTGGCTCTCTGAATCCAGAATCCAGAATCCAGATCCAGGCTGTTATGGATTCATCGCATTCCAGCCCCAAGGCAGGCGCCAAAATCACATGATTGAACGAGAAGTCCACATCAGCGATATAGCAGCGAAACAAACCAGAGCTAATGAGATTTTTTTCATTTTTTTTGTTCATTTTTTTCGCGCTGATGACGCGATTTCGCTGCTTCGCTTTTGAAATGAATTTTTGGCAGAGTTCGCCGATAAGAATCAAGTGAATTATACTCCTTCCCCTGCCTCGGAACACTCGCTCTGTAACATGAGTGATTCGTTTTTAATCTTTGATTTCGACTCACTATTTGTAGTTTCTCAACACGGAGAGAAAAAATATTCAATTTGGGGGGCGGATGATGTTTGTCACATGTGAAGAGTACACTAAAAATAAAAGGAGAGCTATTTCGCAGATTTACCCCTTATTGAAACAAAATTAATTCGTTGTTTTGGAGTATCGGGTACCTATTAATTGTGAATTCCTAATTATTTGTAATTTATTAAGTTTCAATTTAATTACTTATTTGTTTCAAAACTATAATTAAAATCCTCTTGTATTTGAGGGCAACAAATTTATTCCCTGTTTAATTTGCAACATTTTTTTCGAGTGCATCGATTGCCTGAGTTCTGGTTGGGTTCTGGAAGTTGGAAAGTTGGAAGTTGGGACGTTGGGTTGGGCTCGAAGACAAGCGAAAGATAAACGAACAAAATGGCCACCGCGCGACATGAAGGAGCTGGAAATGCTCGAGGCTATCGCGGCGTGGGATCGGCGGAAAGCTAATGGCATAAATAGATTTCATATTGCCCTCCATTTGCGCCCCCCTCCCCCCTCCCATCCACCCCTCTCCTTCAATCTTAATTACACATAGACAGAGCCCGGAGTGCGTTTGCCTCGTTTCGATCAGCAAATAAGATCTAGAAATATATTTTTATGGATTTTTAATCGATTGCCGCCAGTTGGCTTGGCTGTCTGTCGGTTTGTTGGTTGGTTTGTTTGCCGGCCTTTTGGGCCACCGATTCGATTCCATCGATGGCATTGCTACCATTCAGTTAACTTTCGATTGTCGTGCGTAAACAGAAGATACCCAACCGGGGGAATTCGGGAGCAGGTGGGGATTGGGTGCAGTTAGAGAAAAAAACCTGGATTAGATTCCCAAAAAGTAAACCAAAAATATTTGAAAATAGTAGTAGGCTATAGCAGTATAAAGTTAAAAACTAATTGTTCTGCGGTAGATTAAATACAAAGTTGCACTTTAATTGCTAAAAGTGGTACAATTCGAAAATAATGACATTCTGATTACTTTGCACGATATTAATTAGCCAATTCATGATGATTTATTAAAAATCGCATGTCATAAGAATCAATCTAATGAGTTGGAGATTACATAAGATTAGAAATATCATAATATTGGTCACCACTTTTCCCCTCAGTGTGGAGGTGGAGATGTGGCAGAGGCAATGTTGTCGTTTATCGCGTAATTAGTTTGCCCCTCTCCTCGCTCCCCTCCATCTTCGATTCAATTCTCCGAATCTCTCGAATTGAGACATCCTAATTTTGGTTTATGCGTAGGTGTCCCCTCCATGAGGTGCCCCTCCATCAAACCCAAACTCCCCCGGGAGTACAACCGCTTATCTCTAATGACAAATGTTTGCTTAAAATCTTTTAATTGCACTTGTTTCGGCTCTCGTTGTGGCTTTTCTGCGTCCGTGTTTGTTCTTGTTGCCTCCTGAAAAGCCAAATTAATCGCAGCACTTAAATTTTCATTTTGAAATTTCGTGCCGGTGTCTGTGGATGTGTCCGTGAGTATCTGTGAGTTTCCGATGTCTTGTGTGCGTGTATGGCCCGATTTTCGATACGATTTCGTTTCGATGTCGATGCCAGCTCAAGTGGATGTCAGATGTCTCCTCCCTGCTCCCCCCTCGGGACATGTAAACTTAATCAATTTATCACCACAGGGACAGGATAAGGTGGAGGAGAGCGGAGCGGAGCGGAGGGGTGAGGGCCTAGATAGGCTGAGTTGTACAGTTTGTAATTAATAATTGATTGATGAGGTGAAATAAGCAAAACCTAAACTCTAGTCAAGAGCAAAAGCAATTGCAGCCTTTCCAAGAAGCAAGTCAAGAGCTGGGGAGGAATCTCAGGAATTTCGTTGATTAACAAATAAGAACATTTAAAAAAAGTATCAATTTGTAATATGTTTGTACTGACATTTCAATATGTTGACATACAAAATAGAATTAAATTTATAGAAAATATTATTTATCCCCTAAATTTCAATACTCATATTTAAAAAGCCAGCTAATGTGGAAAACATGATTCTGATTTGCTTACGGTCTTATGATTCATAGATGCTTTCAGGATTAAATACATCCGGAATACTCACAATCACAATATTAACATAAATGAAAGAAATACAATATTATTGTGCTTAAATAACAGTTATCAGTTGTTATACAAAAGAATTACTAGCACAAACAGTGACGCACTTAATTTTAAAAATATTATTTTAATTAATATATTGTACCCCCTCAAGATTGATTCTTTGAAAGTATCTGCAAGTACTAGAGTAGATTTGAACACCCGGACCTAGTCCTGCAGGATTAACTTAATATTCTGTTGGCCTTCAGCTTGATCTAGCAATCTAGACTCAATTCAGCTGTTTGGCTTAATATTTTTCAAGGTCTGCACTTTGACTGGCAATGGCCACCAGCAGATAATCGAAAAGACAGAGAGCAGATACTGCACATACTATACTATATACTATATACACACACTCACTATATGTGCTTATATGCGGCGATGATTTGCGGTCTAATGCCCCGGGGCAGGCGAGGCCCGGAGTAAAATGTTCCAGGGTCCCGGGTTCCGTCCCAGCTTTAATCAGAGATTGCAGATGGAAGCGACAACAGCCAGGCAGGGATCGAGTGAGGGGATGAGTGGGGAAGGGAAAGGGGGGAGTACAGAAAATACTGAAAATACAGAGAACACAGAGGATCGATGGATGGATGGATGGATGGTCGGTGGTTGGATGGACAGAAAGACGTGGCTGGGTCAGCTCGGATGGTCAATTAAACGAATGCTGCGCCGAATGCTGATCGCTGGGAATAGATAATAGGACCTCGGCATGAACTTTATTTCGAGATAAGGCCGCTCCGCAGCTCCCCAGATTGATAAAGAGCGGCCAAAAAACGAATTTGAACGCAGGGCCCAGGCCCAGGCCCAGAATCGAAACTAATTAAGTGGGTGGAAGTGGAAGTGGGAGGGGGAGGAGCAAGAGGAGGAGGAGGAGCTGTTGGAGGAGCAGGGAAGATGCCTATCTGCCAGCGACGTTTCCCCTTTCGAAATTGAAAATCGACGGAAATCTGAAGTGGAAATCAAGAGGCCAACACTAGACGGCATTCTCCCTTCTCTGCAGCGATAACGATAACGATTACCATTATCGCTGACAACGCACAAGAACATCACATCATTCGGGGGGCACTCGAAATTGGAAACCCGCCAGATGAACGCACGCAGATAAGGTGTCGAAATTTGAACTGAGATTTGTCGCCCCGATATCTCCCAGTGCCTCTCTCTCTCTCTTTCCTTCTCACTCTATCTGTCTCGCTCTGCAGTTGTAGCCGGAGTAGGGTATATTGTTTGGTTGCTGATTTATGTAACTGATAGATGAATCGATTTAGAAAACTGTTTAAACTGAGATAGAAACATTCGGAGGATAATTAGTTTAAGGGATTGAATTTCCCAACTAAATCGGGAAATTTTTATTGCACTGCTTCGATTTCAGTTAACCAACTATTTGATAGCGAAGATTAAATAAATTGTATTGGAACTATTAAAATGCAAAATAATGCAAATTAAATATTGAAGTAAATAAACTAAAACAAGTAATATAAAGTAAATATAAATAAATAAGCTTAACTTTTTTTGAAAATATTGACTAATAAAAGGTATTGTTAGAAAAGAAAATGTATCTTCTTCCCAAAAACATATACTTTTATATTATATATTTATTTATTTATTTCTTCGAATTTTAAATTTGTGTAATCAACCAATTCAAGATATTTTATATATTAAACACAATAATATACACTTTATTTCCCTTTAAAACACAACAATGCAAACTGAGATTAAATCTAGGCAGAGTATTTTAATTATTGAACAAATTAAATTGCTTCCATAAATTTCCCCCTTATTTGATTATTTGACGGCTCCCGATCGATCGGTGGACAGTTGTGCGATCAGTCGGTCGGTTAGTGGGTCGCTGATAGTGACTACTTTGCCTTTGGAACTTCCCGTCGAATATAGGAATCGGTTCTATTTTTCGACTGGCGATGGCTATCTGCAAGATTCGGAGGTTTCGACGCACTGACAGAGATTTATGGCATTCAAAGTGTTCCGCGCTATCAACGCCCCCGGCGACAGTGGATTGGATTCCGCAATGATTCCGCAGGGTCACTTGGATGCGATCCTCGGCGATTGGATCGAAAATGAAACTGATATCTGATGCAAATGGGAATGAGAATGGAAATTAATTAAGTCGCCAGATATCGCGCAATTTGGCAGAAGGGAAATCCGCAGTCGCAGATCGATCATTCAGATACGGACTAGGGGCTCTATATATTTACTCGCATTTTACTCTTATTGAGTATAGCATATATATATATAAATTGTCATAGCTGGGGATCTGAATCTGTATCCGACAAACCACATCACATTGACATTTTTATCTTTAGCTGAAAATCTCTTCAAATTGTTATAAACGAAAAACACACAGCACAACAACAACAACAACAACAGCAGCAACAATTGTTGCTACAATTTCGTTGTTTTCGTTATTATTGTTGATGTTGCTTTCGGAGTTGTAGTTGTTGTTGTTGTTGCTGGGCGAGTTCATTCTCTCATTTTTGAAGCAAAGCGCGACAATCTTGCCATCAGATCAGTTGATAAAAAACAACCAACGACCAGAGAGACCCCGGAGCATTGTACAAATCATACAACAACCGTCAACAGCAACAACATCGTAAAATCAACGCAACAACACCAGCAACACCACCAACAACAACAACATTCGACAGCTGTTTTTAAGCGATTTTTAGCTTTGTTTTCCATTTGCCTGCGCCCGGTTTGTTGTTTTTTATACGAAAAGGGAATGTTTGGAAAATGACTACAAACCATTATCGCCGTCCGGGCATCAAATTTCAAACTTATTTCGATTGCATTTCACGATTAAAGCTAAAATAAAACCCACAAACCCAAATGTGGATACCCCGGGAGGGGGTGGAGGGGGGAAGTCTCACTATCGCAGGTGATTAGTCAACTGTAGGAAATGGTAATCAAGATCTGGAAATGCCTTTCTTCACAGTCACAGCGAATGATATATGAGAGTTTGGAGTTACAGATTCCCCAGCGGGGATTAGTTACAAATTAGTGAGTGGCAAAACTTGCAATTATATATTCCAAAACAAATACAAATTAGTGATTGCATAAACTTTTTATAACAATTAAAAAAATTCCCAAAATCTTAAAACCTTTTTACATCCTATTTAAATTTCTTAGGAATGACTCAATCCGATAGCGAATTTCGTGTTTACGAACTCAAGGATGTTTTTGTGCATATAAATACGTCATAATATTATGAAATATTAATAATAACAATTTCTTTGCTTTTATCAGTTAAACCATAAATATGTGAATAGATTTCTTCATTAGCAGAACAGATTAGATCGTTTTAGTTTCCTTTCTTTCATTGATTAATTACTTAGTTAATATAATTTTTCAGTCGGAATCTCTTAACAATATCAAAGGGTGAAGCAGTTTTTTTTATCCAAATTGGAATCATATGTTTTGAATATATCCAGAGCTGATCTCATTCTCAAAATATGTTTATCAAGTTTATTTTGCTCCACCATTGATTAATCACTTTGTTTCACTGAATTTCCCTTCCCAGGCGATAAGAACTCAGAACTTGAAATAAGAACGCATATAAAAATATAAACTGCAATAAATATATCGGTAATCAGAATTTCGTTGACTAAGTCGATCGTCGAGTTTAGTCCCCGTTTTTTGTGTTTTCACCCGATATGCAAATGCCCGGGCCAAAAACAACGATAATGCGAAACAACGATAATAAAAGGCAACAAACAAAACGAAAAACAACACTTTGTAATTTGTAATGCTTGTTAATGTTTTTGTTTTTGTTTTTATTTTTATTTTCATTTCGCTGTTGTTGTTGTTGGTGGCGGTTTTATCTGGTGATATTTCCTGGTCCGATTTCCAGCAAATCAACAAAACAGAGACAAAGAGCGATGGCGAGAGCGAAAGGGAGAAAAGCTTATCGCAATTATTAAAATACAATGTCAAAATGGCCAAAGCTCGAGATTATCTTTGCCAATTGAAATGGACAGCCATGGACGGAGGCGTAGTCCAGCGGGGAGGGAACCCCAAAAGGGGGGCTGTTCAGCAGGGGAGGCCTTGGTTGGCTGCAACCTGAGCCCTGGCTTTTTATCGCTTTATCGTGGTTGCAACTGCAATGTGGCTCTTCGAAAACCAAACTGCAATTGCACTACGCAGTTAGCTAGCTTCTCTTATCGCTCCAGCTCAGCTCTGCGAAACCCCCGTACCCCTCCCCCCGCCCTCCGAAACCCCAAGAGTACCCCCTGGAAACCCCTTCTCCCAAAGCGAAACGAGCCGCTTGACACGTACTGCGCCGATTTCAGATACGAGTATGAGGGAATGCCCCAGTGGAGCCAAGCTCAGAGCAGAATGCACCCAACACCAAGACACACAACGCAAAAATAAATAATTTAAAAAAAAAAAAAAAAAAAGTTTTGATAACATTAATTACATTTCATTTCAGTCTTGAACAAATTTTGAAATCAAACCAACATTTTTTTAATTTCATTTAATTTTAAGTTCTGATTTTTATTTTAGGTCCAAGTTATATTTTGAGGCACATCTTTTAAATTTAAAAACTCATTTGTAATGGGTTTTATCACACTAACCATATCGATAATATCCACCAAATTCATGGAACTTAAAAAAAGTTAAATAAATAATACAAGCCATTAACAACTTTAATCTCATGGGAACAATTTCGATAAAATAAAAAAGCTTATATACTCTTAAATATCTACTGGGAATAAAAATATTTTAAATTAAATATTTTTAAATATCAAGTTAAAATTATAAGAGCTGCAGTAATACTTCCTTGCTTTCAGCTTTCAATTGCAATTAAAAGGAATTCAAAGTAATTATTCCCCAAACTAAGCCATCTTAATGCGACTTTCTTTCAGTGGACTAGGCTAACTGACAACGAGTATCGACACCCGCTTCCCATCGACCAGAGCCGAGACCTGACTTGAGTTTTGGCCAAATTGTCACCCGCATGGGGATGGCGATACGATGGCGATGTCGAGTCGATGACACTGGGCCGTTGTCTTTTGTGGTGGCTGGCTCTTATCCGACAACCGAATAACAACCAACAGCAGACAAGCGAACAACCAGCAACTGACAACCAACAGCTGGCCATTAACATAAAATTAGTGATAAGCGTAATTAAAATTTATAATACAAAAATAGCAAAAATAACAAAAAAACCGAAGCCGAAACCGAAACAGAAAACAACCCACAAAAGTGTTTATCTAAGTGCGACGACTGCACTCACCCAGGTCTAGAAACTCTAAAAGGCAAGAGATACGAATCAACAGCAGGTGGAGTTGGCCAAGATATTAAATACTCTACATATACTTAGTTTTACTATATTAAAATTGTATACAAATTATAATATTTTAATTCAATAAAATAATCTACAGTACAACAAAATAATTACAATTAAATGGAATGAATGAATATTGGAAAAAATGAGGCACATTGCATATTGAACATCAATAATATATAAATAATTAAGGTAAATCCAATTATTATCGATCTTTTTTTTTATGTAAACTTCCAAATTTTCTGTTTGTTAATAACCCTCCTAGAAGGGTATTTGAGAATAGATGCCGAGGGCGATCTCATCACGATTCCTACACTGGAAACAACAATAATAACTGCGACTTCGACTCCGATACAAATGTCATTTATTGAAGCTTATGTAAAGGCAACAAAAACAACAACAACAGCTTTGAGAACCTCCAACAAAATACATCCCCTTGCTGTTGTTGTTGTTGTAGTTGTTGCTGCAATTGTGATAAAAGTTTATCGAGTTGCGCTTCGAGTTTTTCCTCTTTTTTTTCTCGCCTCCAACCCAAACTCACTAAGCCATAGAAAACAACGGGGGCAAGAGATAAATATGCAAAGCAGAAATGTTAAGGGGGTTGGGGAGGGGGAAATGAGGGGGGTTGGTGGATAACCCACTGATAGTTCAGGTGCAACAACAACAACAACAACATCAACAGCTACAACGGACACCACCTGCGCAGATAAAAATGCCCTAAATTATCGCAAAACGCTAATGGTAAAGTTTTTCGTTCATCCACTGTTGCTACCCTATAAATAGCTTAAAGTTTGCCCTCTAATGGCTCTTTGTTTGCATTTTAACTGAAATGGATTTTTGAAGAATTATGAGTCTTCTAAATATATATTCTGTATTATCAGTTGCCAAAGCTTGGAAATTTTTGACTAAGTGTCAAGGTTTAAGGGCCTTGAATATGTACTAATAACCAAGATGCTCTTATTTTAAAATGAATAGCTGAGAAATAATATTGTATAAGATATATATTATATATATCAGTTTAACTGAAATCGAGGATTTATTATTTATTATAGATTAAACGTTCTTAACATCAGAATTAAATCAAAAGTTTTCATTCTAAAATTCGATTAACTACTTTCTAGAAATAAAACCTTGATTATAAAATAATGATTCAGACTCGTCACTTATATTTAATATTTTTATTTAATTAAATTAGTTTTCTTTGCATGTATAATTCTTAATTGTATAACGTTTCTTAAATATTTTAATTTCAAATTCCTTTTATTCACTTTTTAAATTCAAACTTATAAACAATCTAGAAACATATTTCCCTCATTGAGTATCTAAAACTTCCTGGTTTATTAAGTTCTCTTTATCAAACTTTTTTATACAGTTTCCACTGCAGATAATTCCGTTTAAGCTGTTCAGTGATCATATTATTTCCCCCATAGATCTGGCCAGAGTGCATCACAAGCTTCGTTTGGTGGGGCTCAAGTTATCGATTCTTGGCAGCTTACTGTGGAAGTTCCACTTTCATGACTCCAACTGATATCAGTGGCCAGTTGTTGTTGGATTGGATTGAAACGGGGGTTTTGTTTGGTGGGGCTGAGCTGGGTGTTGGGTGTTGCTCCATGTTGGGTGGGGCAAAATCAGCCAGCCGAGAAACGTGCTCGGAGCAGAAGCAGCGACAGCGATAAGGAGTCCGAAATGGCAGAATGGATAAAGCGGAAAGGGAGGAGGCACTGGGGGGCACTGAGTACTCCGAGTGCCGGGGTGAACTGAGGTGAGTTGGACAGAATCAGAGTTGGTGGGAGGTGGGTGAATGGAGGAGGGCGGTTGAGGGACCGTGTCCAGTGTCGCAGGTCCGGCACGTTTTATCGATTTCGATTCCGAAATGCATTCATTGGGTGTCAAATGGTTCGGGGCCATAAATATATCAAATGGCCAACAACGAAATGTAATTAGTTAATACTCTCCGCCGCTCTCTTCCACAATATTCATGAGGTGTGTCAGCTGCACGTACAACAGGTATCGATATCGATAACGGGGCGACAAAGAAATTTCATTTAAATGAGCAACAAAAGTTGAAAAAAAAAAAAAACTTTACAAAAATTATTTTATACCCTATAAGCTGTGATTGTAGATTAGGGTGTATTGTTTACAAGTACGCGAAAGATCTGATTTTTAAAGACCCAAGGTAATTGATAACATGAGCATGGCAACTAAATTTAAAAGTTCAGAAATTATTTTTATTAAAAACTTTATTTCCAACCCCTTAAAAAACGTTACTTCACATAGATAATGTCTGAAACTTTTCAATCTTTTTTTTTCCTATGATAAAAATCTGTTTCCAAGCAGTTCGTACACATTGAAAGTCGAAATAAATCATTTTAATATCGGGTATCTGCACCGTCGCGAAATCTAGACTTTATCGTTCTCACTTGTTTAGGTTTTGGTTTTCTTTTAATTTGTTGTTGTTTTCTTGGTTGCTTTGTCTTGGCATAGTTTATCAGCGATTCCCCCTCCAGAGATTCCCCTTTCTTTGTTTTCGGTGTTTGCTGTGTGTCGTTCACATGTTCACATTTTGCTGTCCAAAAAACGAGAGCTGCTGACCAAGCCAGCGAATTTGAATGGGTCAGCTGTCAGCTGGTGCGGTGAGTTGGGAAACGAACGAAATTACCATTAAAATTGCTCATGAATTTTGAATTCTTTTCTTTTCTTATCAAGAAAGTTTCTTTTGTGGGTTACTAAACTTAAAATGTTTAGATTTTGTATACAAGAATTAAAATGAAGTAGTTTAGCTAAACTCTCTATGATTGATAAATAGTTTTAGTTTTAGTTTTTTCTATGATCACTTTTTTCAAACCTTTTCAGAAAATATATAAAATTTCATAATTTTATCTAAAGCACTTCCCTTGAACGCTTTTTCTTAATGCGATCTCTTTTTGAAACTTAAAGATTTAGGCTCTTATAAAAAGTACGACCATAAATTCAATCATAATTAGCCTTCCGAGAGGAGCTCACCTTTATTCAACGGCTTGGGGTTGGACTGTTTGCGACGTGACATTTCGGGTCCAACGGCGGGGGGTGGAGGTGTTCGTTCAGCTACGTCGGCATCAAATCTGCGTGCGATCCAGATCCGTTTCCTTTGTCGCGGACATTTACCGGCGGGGCGGGCGGATACGGATATGCACACAATCTCCTAATCGATCGCTGATCAATTGGAAAACACACACAAACACACTGAGAGATAGAAAGCGAGAGCTAGAGCGAGAGCGAGAGCGAGAGGGATGCACTGGGGGGCAGGCCACTGACAAGTATCAATAATGGGCAGCGATTGCGATTGCTTTTTTATTATTTATTATTTACGGCGATTAACAAGCCTTAATGAATTTT
Source organism: Drosophila setifemur (assembly GCA_021224005.1). Taxonomy (NCBI): domain Eukaryota; kingdom Metazoa; phylum Arthropoda; class Insecta; order Diptera; family Drosophilidae; genus Drosophila; species Drosophila setifemur. The sequence continues at coordinate 16,112,822 of JAJJHY010003831.1, read as the reverse complement.
TAACGATCGGCGCGGCAAAAAACGCGCGCGCGATTCTGAAGCGATCACAAAGCGAATTCCAGTTGGAATGCCAGACGGGGAAGTAATCTCATCCAAATCTGATTAGCTTGCTGATTGTTTGCTTGTTGATGATTATTTGTGATTTGTTAGAATTATTTGTTGTGGCAGAAGTCGCGTAAATTATTTGCCAAAAGCCTGCGTGGGGGGCGTGGCATGCGGGCGGTTTTGGAGACGTCCGTTCGAAGCAAGCGTTCGTTCACAATTGAGAAGCCGAAAGCCAAAGAAACCGAAACGAAAGCTCCAAAGAGTAAAAGAGAGAGAGCGCCCCACTACAGAGAGAGCGCCCATTTATTCACTGAGAGAAAGAGAGCGCGGGGGAGCGCGCGCATTTTGCTCTCCCGCAATTTCCATTTTGTTTTTACTCTGTTTTTCATCGCCCCGCACGCTTTGTTCGCGTCTGATAAGAATCAAAACAAAAACGCCGAAACATTTACGCACGTTTTCACACTTCTAAGGCTCTCTCTCTATCTCTCTCTCTCTCTCTTGCTTACCAGCCGTTTTTTTGCTCTCCTGCTTTCTGTTTAGTTTATTTCATTTGAATTACTTTTTAACTGTTTAAATTGCACAACTGTTTGTTGTTTTAATCTGTGTATCACAAAGTAACTGTTTCTTTAGCTTCCATAATTGGGGGAAAATTTTCTGTGCAATATTTAAGGCATTTCCAGGCCTGCAACTGTACACTTCCAAAGATTAATAGTTCCTTTACCACTCTAAACACTTTTTATTAACTTTAGTTAACTATTTTAACCGAGTTTCGTAGATTTTTCACAACTTGTTTATACCGCAAATTTTGGCTCCAATTGGAGACTTATTAGAGCACATTGACAAAACGCTTTAGAGAGGAACTCAATCCAATAACGCGTTTATGAGTAAAAGCAATAAAATCAACCAAGTAGTTTCTCCCACCAAACACCAGATGGCGCTTTCTTACTGCAAAAACGAAGCCTACTTTTCAGCTTTAATATAGAGGGCGCACATCAAAGGCGCGCAATTTAAAAAAACCTAAAATAACATTGTTAGAATGCAATTTTCTTTTTAACCATTTTAAATGCTAACTTCGTTACCGCGAGCGGTAATATATATATATTTCAACAAACAAATCTACCTTCTGCCGCAGAATTCCATTTCCTGTTCGAGCAGCTTATGCAAACCATTTTTATTTAGCTGCACTTCCGTTTGGTTTGTTCTACCTGATTTTTTTCTCCAGCTTACATTACCTATTCTTTTCGCCTTTTTGTCTCGTAATTTGCACACCTATTGCCTGCTTTTTAATGGAAATTCTTCCCTTTTTTGTTCGGGGTAGCTGCTTTGCATTGGACACTCATAGATTTTAAAAATTCCGACAGCGCCGGAAATGAAAAGCTTCCTGTGAGGGACGCTGGAAAATTCTCAGCTCAGGGAAAAGCGGGGGGTGGTGATTTTTTACGGGCATCCTGCAAATGGGATGCGTGGCAATAAATATCAGAAACCAGTTAGCGGGCCATAATCCACGCTAACATATGGCCAAGTCGATTAGCCAAAAGACCTCCAGGGATGGATTTCCCTGCTCCTCACTCTTTTGCCTTGGGTCATTTGCGGTCGCTCCCTTTTCCAGCCCCCCCTTTAGCCCCCTTCTCACTTTTGGTTAATCGCTAATGAAGTATACGCACCGTTGACCTTCGCAACGTTCGTTAAACTTTGCCGCTGACTTTTTAGGCAATCCCTGATCGCTTTTTGTCTGTTCTCGCTGCTGCTCAATGCAATTCGGCAATCGCCCAACAAACCTATAAATAAAAGACAAAAAAGAAAAAACAAAACAAAAATGGCAAAAATGCGATGAACGAGAATGATCGAGAATGGGATTACCTTCGTAGAGCAAAAATTATTAAACTCCTTTGATATATAAAAAGCAACCAAACTAAAATAAATAAATTAACAATACCTAAGTGTCAGAAAATAATTTAAATACCTTGCAGATATATAAATATCGTAACCCTTAAACTCTTTCAATTACTAATATGACCATGAATTTATTTGCATAAATCAGATTTACTACATTAATATTCAAATACTTTTTTGATACAAAAAAATAAATGATTTATCGCGAAAGAGCGAAGGCAATAAACATTTAAAAAAAAATTTTACTAAGACACTAGTTTACCATACAATAAATTATAACATTTAGACCAAGACCTCATTTTGCACTTCATTAATCAATACCCCTAAAATAGAAGAACCGATTGGAAACACTTTCTAAACAAGGTATCCAAAATTACCTAATCGATGGCAGGCAGCATATTCAAAAAACAAATATATCTAACCAAGCATGGCAAATATTTCGGGGGATCCCAGTCGAGTATATTCAACAATGATGATTTGTCTTTTTTTGTCTTTGTGTGTCAGCAAGTCGAATCCGAATCAATCAGCCACGTAGCATTTACCCATTTTGTTGGCCTTAGAGCGCTTCGCCGAATTTTTTGGCAAACAAAGTCGACATCCGAAAGATACAATGCGATCGATATCTGTAACCGTGTCGGCCTCCTGCCGTAATCATAGTGCATTACACTCGAGCGGAGGCCTGATGACCAGGCGGGGAAGCGAGGTGAGCCACTTTCAGGTCAAGCAACTTCTGGCTGCAAGGCCATGCCCGTGACTGAAATGGAAATGGAAATGACAGCGCCGACATAATAAAACAAAACACGAAAATTAACCGAATATCTGCCGAAATTGGCGGGGGAAGCGAATATCATTGACCCAAGGTGCAGTTACCTTGCGTGCCCAAGCCGAGAGCAATGATCTGATCCAATCCGATCCGATGCGATCCGATCCCGCGCGGTCGGAAACGATGCGTTCGCAACCCTGAATGATGTGACTTGACCTTACCCTGAACGAGAAATATCTTATTTACTGTATATGGAAAATGGGGGTCAACATACTGAACGAGTCGATGGGGAAAACTAGAGGTTTTGCATGTGTCAAGCTGGCAAGTAAAGTAATACTTCCCCAACTCGAATGATTCTGTAAAACTTTGGACATTGTGCATACATACAACATTTTATAATCAAATACAACAATATATGTTTGTTATTAAATAAAAAATATACAGATTGCCATAATCAATTTTTTACGAGTCTTTTTCATGTTATATTGTTTTATAAAATTAAGATATGGCTCTTATTCCATGAAAATGTATATGTACTCCAACCAAATGTTTTTATAAATTAAATTTGTGTTGTGCTGATATGTGGTTAAATTATAGACGTATGTAGTTATTAATGAATACATTAAGTGTTTAAGCTTGAGGCCAAGTCGCTTTGCCTTTTTCTTCTGCTTATATCCTATTTTTAATGGTATATAAGTCTTTCCTAAATTAATAAATAAATGTTTTGTAAGTTATCAAGGATTAAGCCTAATTCCCAAAAGTTAAGATATAATTATTGTATAGTACGTTTAGTATACCTTTTCCAACACAAATTTCAAACCATTTAATTTGAATTTTCAACATTGTGTACACCTTCAAATTTATTTCAATAACCATTATATTTTTCTCGCTGTGCATGCCTTCGCCGTTAACCTTGGTGTTCTCTTGGACTCTCTCTCTTCTCCCCATAAAATCTCTTTCGGTGCGCCTCTCTTCTCACTTTTTTCTGATGCTTTTTCTGATCCACTCCCAAGATCAGCTCGCCTTGGGTTGGGGCTGGGGCTGGGTATGAGGTTGGGTCTGGGTCTGGGGCTCCTTGCATAAATTAAAACAGCTGATGAAATTTGCCAAGTTCGACGCATAAGCGAGCCAAAAACCAAACAAACTGTTTACCAAGCGGAGATAAAATTAAATACTTATTTTTATAAGAGGCTTCTTTGTTTTTTGCTGGTTTGTTTCTCCTTTTGTTGCAAAAAGCGGAGACCGCTGCCCACAAATTTCTTCTGCCGTTATTCAGGGGCAGAGGCAGAGGCAGAAACAGAGGCAGAGACGACGACGCCCACAAAATTCAGAAAATTAGCTGCACTTTCAGCGATCAAAGTCCATTTGGCCCGCCCCCACGCAACCCCTTGTTTCGACTTGTTTTTCGAATAACCATGAATATTTTTAGCATCAAATGCATTAGGAGTCTCCCTCTCGCTCCCACTTTCGCACCCTGCACGGCTCTATCTCGCTCCCTCTAGCTAATTGGGGGCCGCCATTGCGGTAGGTTCGTCCCATGCTGCGTATACGTAATGTGTCGATTGCTACCTACCAATTTCAAGTGACCGTGGCTGGGTTTAAATATATTTGTGAGGTGTACGATGTGCGATGTGCGATGTGCGATGTACGATATATGCAGGGGTATATATAAACAGAGAAACACCTAGAGGGGCTAATAATTGATGATGAATGCGAGCAGAAATAAACCAAACGTAAACAGAAATTGTGCAAAGGGTCTTGCATGTGGAAGTAAAGCGTAAATTAATCAAATTGCTTGTTTATAGCATGATTAAAACTTAATTAGCCTCAACATTTACATGCAACGAGAGGAAACTTATATTGAACGCACAATTTTTTCTATTTTTGGATTGCTTTGAGGTTTTTATGATGTAATTGGAGAAATCTTTAAATTATTAAACATATATGCAATGTAATTTACAAGGAAATTGTAAATATATACAAATACCTTCAAAATGTACATGTACATTGAATTTCGGTCACCTTTATTAATTCGTTTCTTACGATCGTGTATCTAAGTTAATAATTTATTTAAGTTAAATATTGTACAAAACGCAACAGAAACACCTCATCAAAATATGCAAAGTGCTTAGACTTAATAAAAATGTCGCAATAAAATAAAATAATGTTTACGTTTAGTCAAATTAACAAGTTTTGTTTTTTTTTACTCGTAGTATGCCGATTTAGAATCGTATTTCTAAAAAAGCCCGCAAAAAAGGCCATACATCAAAGCCAATAAAAATAACAGATTTTATAGCTTTCGAGGGGCGTAAAACAGGAAATCACGACTAATTAATGATAGTAATTAATTATATTCCATGCTCTACAAATACGGATTAAATTAATTGAAAACATTTTACAAAATCAAACGATGGAGGGGATTAATCCGAAACTGAAAGTTACAGCATTGCAAATCCATTGATTGACCTGAATTGATTTCGCATTGGACATTGGGCATTGGGCATTCCCGACCTCTGACCCCTCCCCCTCCACACGTTTTCCGCTGATCCACTTTCAGAAGCACTTATGATGACTTCTCGCCCTCACATTTCGCTTATCTCGAGTTGAGGCGCTTCTATTTATAGCAACTCGCCCAAAGTTGCTTGACCAGACTAAAGAGGAAGATGATGAAATATGTGCGCAGGGTCTGAGAGCTCGAATTGCTCACCCCGGCGATTACTGGCCAGATTACGATGTTTGGGCACTTCGGTTACGGTTACGGTTACGGTTTCGGTTTCACCTCCAAGTGGACTCTTGGGTTGAATTTTCACCCAAGCCTAATCCTCCGCACATTCAGGGTCACCTTCCGAGTCACCTTCACCTTCTGCACATCGATCATTCGCCTCACGCATGCCCCAGTCGCACCGATCGATATTGCGAACCACAAAGCTATAGGTATAGCTAAACCGCACACCCGGATCGGGGGAGGGAGGGGGACGGAGCGATAGTGAGAGTGACTCAAGTGACATCATTCCAAAGTTCAAACTCGCCTCAGAGTCTCTCCAGTAGTTGTACAATTATCAGGCGCCGCACTCATTGCATTTATTATTCTCGGAAGAGGTCTATAAAGTTACGTAAAATGAATGCAACTTCTCAGTACTAGAAAGAAAAGGGGCAATTAGTGGTTTTACCCACTTTTAAATATGGGTTTTCAATAGGATTAGGAATTCCTATATCTGAAGCTTACAAGTTTTAGGATTTACAAATAATTGAGATTTAATATGGGGTATTGAATCTTAGTTTATATTCTTTGCATTCCTGTGCAATTGTTTCCATTTTTAAACTTGTTTTAATTTATTTACCGCACCGGGTATCGCATAGTCACCATTTATTTATTTACTTGTTTTTTGTGTTATTGCTGCTGGATCTGACCGGCCTGCCTTACATTTTACTCATCCATTGCCTCCATTTATATATTATATGTATTATTTTTTAATTTTTGTGACTGTGCTTGGTTCAACGTTTTGTGAATTTGCTCGTTGACCTTAAATGCAATTTGTTGCTGCTGTCTGTCGCATTGTGTTGCGACTGCTCGTGTTTTGATGTTCACTTCCGTCGTTGTCCTTGCCAAAGTGCAAAAGCCTCCAGCTCGGCGAGAAACAACTAAAATCAAAAAATGAATACAAATCAAGTATAACTTATGCCCCGTTTCGAATGTTGGATGCGGATTTGATTTGAGTTTGAGTTTGAGTTTGTTGGATGCGATCATCCGATGCCCGGTCTCCGATTTATGGCCCCGGAGCCACACGATCGGCAATTTGCAAAAATATGTTAATTATTTCTTTGGTCCTCAGGTGCTGCTTCTTTTCCTTCCTACAGCTCCGATCCGATTTCGATTTCGAGGCGCTCTCGGCTTTTGATTATTTGAAACGCGTCGCGGTGCTAAAAATAAATCAAATGTAGGCAAGAAAAATACATTTTTTCGCGCTCGTGCTTCGATTAGCCATCAACAATCGGGGGAAGAAGCAAATAACCAGAGCAGGGCAGCAGAAAATGTGCTAAATAATCGAATCATTGTTGTGCACGCCTCTTGTTCATGTCCATGGATCGCTTTCTGAATCGCTTTGCGGGGATGGGAAAATGGGCAAGTGGGGCTATGCTAAAATAAATATTACGACCAATATCCGGCTCTTAGAAAACTTGAAGCAAAATGGGGAAAAAACACATAAATAGTAAATTTGGAAGAAACTAGAAAAATTGTTCCAGAACTAAATAAAACGCAACCCTTTTAATACATTTTTGAGTATATTCAAAAATATTACGTTGCTATGAAAATAAAAGATAATACGAAAACCCGAAAATAAATTTAATTAAATTAATTATTGCAATGTTTAATATTTATAAGAATAGTTTACAAATAAACAATCTCTTCTTTAACCCATACTAAAATTTTTTTAGATCACCTAAATAATTTCTAAATTGTTGGAGGAGGGATCTGCCAGAGTGCAGACGACAAAGGAAAACTTCTAAAATTAACTTAAATTTAAAAAAAAAAATGATTCCAGGAAAATAGCATCAAAAACACAATGTTGTGAAATTGCTTATCATTTCGTTGTGATGCTATAAATATTGGTCTACTTTGGTTGGGCAAACTTAATTCGCAGCCAAATCAGAATTAAAAGAAAGAAAAATCTGCAAAGCATATGTTTATTGCAGTATCGTTGGAAATACCAAGATAAAGCAATAAAAATATAAACACCATCGTGCACTTCTTTAGCGCCTGCACTTTGCATCAGTGGAATGTGGGGAGTATGGAAAAACACAAATATCCGAGATAAAGGGACAGGGCAGAGAATGGCGAGTGGCTGTAAAGACTGATTCCGGGAATTGGAGGGCCATTCAATCAATGCGTGACTGCGTGTAATCGCTTCAGATAAGCGAATGAGCAGTCTGAATTGCCCTTCCCCTTTTCGCCCACTCCCCATCCCACTTCCCATCCCCATTACCATCTCCACTCCCCCTGCCACTCCCCTTTTCGCCATTGCCGCCCCCCTCAGACACAATGTCAACAACAACAAACGCGCCCACTTAAGTAAACAAACGCAACAATGTCAATAGGGGCAATGAAAATCAACAAAAAACACCAGTACACCGCAGTAATAAATTGCAGAAAAGAAAGCGCCAAGGCAAAGATGTGCACTGAAAAAAATATATTATAACTTCAAACCTGCCAAAATTAGTATTTTTTAACTTTATGAAAATTGATTAGTGTTTGTAAATTTCGTTTAAAAATTGTATTCTCATATTAACTACTGAATTGTATAAATTAAGAATATACCTGTTTATATCCTTTAAATTAATAATAAAGTGCAAAATCATAAGATTTGAAATTTTTTACTTAATCAAAATTATGTTTTTTTAACTTAGATTTAAGAGATTTAAGAACCTAAAATCAACATTTTTATTTCCCTTTAACAAGTTTTAAATGCATCAATCTGCATCAATATGTATTTATCAAAATCTATATATTTCTAATAGCTGTTATATATTATGTTTGATTGTTAGAAGTATTTTTGAATATCTATTTCTTCCTGTGTAGCCAAAGTACTTGGGCTGTTTCCACTGTTTTGCAGCTGTCAACGAGCCTCCTTCTACACGTATATATTCCGCCAAAGGGTTTACGGACCCGTCAAGGGCAATCCATTAATCGCGGACTCGTTGCCTATCAACTCCCCCTTTTGCACCCGGTTCCCCCTTTCCTTCCCTTCCCCTCTCCACCCCTCTGTAGACCCCTCCCCCTGCCATCTTCGAAAGAATCGCGAAAACAAAACAAGCATGGAGAGAAACAGAAACCAACGCCCCATAAACAAGGTCCGCAACGTCAGTCAACGGTTTGGTGCTTAGATAAACAACCGAACCGATTCGCAACCGATTCGCACTCGAATCACGCCCGATTCCCATCCACCTCGGATAGTCACGTTGCCGGTGAATGACAATAGGTGCGATAAACAAGATCGGAAGTGGTGCGAACTACAGATACTCGCACTTATGGCGAGATGAGTTTACCTAAGAGATACATTTCCTGTTGCGGATTGCGTAACTCAGATAGATCATAAAAGATAAGGTTTCATTGATTGGTGGATTGGTGGAAAGTGTTTGAAAAATCGTAAATCACATGTTAGATTGTCTAACGTTGATAAAGAAATGAGTTTGGCATTTCGAAATATATTGTAAACAATATGGGAATTTCTAATCTCTCAATCTTAAAGTATGTTATGAAGGCTAAATTCGCAGTATTTTTGTGAAATAATAAACAAATGGGGGAACAAAAATCGTGGAAATTTCGCAGTTTACAAAAACTCACAAATAAATAAAGAGATTTATAAATAAATGTGCTTATCTTATGGGTAAACTAAAATATATAAAAATTTACATATAACTCTCAGCATATAAATATTATTTTAAATACAAAATAAGCACATTCTATTGATACTATTTGAATATATTAAATCGAAGACCCCAGTTGACCTTTCAACGTGCATCGGTTCAATGTTGCACTCACCCACCGGAAGTGATGATTAAGCCGAATAACACATTCCCTGCCCAGATAACCCCACCCTGGAGCACGCGGACTTTATTCGATTCATTCACAAATCTAGTCCAAGATCAGCCATGCAGATGACGAGCCGAAACACCTGCATTCGCTCCACATTCCCAGTGCCCCCCAATGGCATTCCCAGCCCCAAATCAGTCCAGCCCCCCGTCGCGATTGATAAACCCCGATCCCACCCCTCGAAAAATCGCCATCGAGGGCGATAAGGGCCTCTGCTGATAGCGGCCACGCCTCTCGCTCATGTTGTGACTGACTGCATTGACTAGGTAGATAGACTGGACATGCGGTGACCAGCTGGGAATGGGGCTTATCAGTCGCCTCGCTATCAGCCCGAACCAAGCTGAACCGAACCCCTGCCGTAGGGTTGGTCCACGAAAATATAAAAATAATAATAAATAATAAAAACGAGACTGTCCGGGGGAGATGTCCGCGTCGCATTATGAATAACGCAATTATTATTATTCTTCGCGCGCTGTTCACGATGACTTCACGTGGCCCCAATCAGCGGCCCCAGCGACCTCGTCCCCGTCGTATCGGATCGGAATTGGAATTGGAATTGGAATCGGAATCTACGTCGGCGGCAGCACACACACACACACAGAAAAAACGGGTCTATCGGCCCGCGTTCGTTTTAATTCAAGATTTATTTCTGTTTGTGCCTTATATTTGTTGTGCGCGGTACTCGTGGGGTCCAAGGGAGTATTGTATTGTCGGTGTGGACACCTGTTCTCGATAGTGTGGAAGTGGGATGCCCACTCAGCGGGCAGGTGTGAAGTGTGCCTAAGAGAGGCGGGTTCTTCTCACTCTCTCTCTCTTTGGTAGCAGAGATAGCAGACAACCCACTACCCACTGGACTATTTAAATAAGACGCTAATTTAGTTTACCCACTTTGATATCGCGCTCTCTTAGTAACACAGAAAAGTCGAGAATTTTTTATGGATATTTATATAATGTCTGGGCTGGATTAGGACTAAAAAAAAGTGTGCAGGCTGAGGAAATCAGTAGGGTGCAGGATCTGGGGAATTTTTCTTAAAGAAGCTGCAGTAATAAAAATAAATATTATTAATAGCAGTTAAATAACACAGGAAAGTATATATTTGTAGCGAATATGATTCCACTTTAAAAGATAAAGTACAAAATAAAATCCCAATCGCTTTCAGCTTTCAGAGTATCTTTATCTTTAAGAATTATATTTGCTATGGATATTTCCCCTTATCGCCCCCTTAAAATAGCCTTGAAATAAACTATTCTTGGGTATCTATTAGTCGTCAAGCTGACGCTTTTGTTTGTCACATATTGCAAAGTATATTTTCTACTCATTAATGTTGTTGTTTGTCGATTCCCCATTATGAACTGTCGTTGCCATTGAGGCGTTCACCTGAACCGGTTCAGGGACGTTCCTTATCCTTCCGATTCCATTCCATTCCCAGTGCCACTGCCCAGTGCTAGTGCCCAGTGGCCAAGCCATTTCGGTTTTATTCCAGGGACAACAACTTTCAAGTTCAGATGGAACATTTGGCAGCTAAAGGAACTGGGCCAAGGTCGGATTTTTTTACCGGCTGCCAGAACAAGAAATGGAATGAGAATAAATGGGGGGATTTATCATGAGCACAGAGAGGTGGAGCAAAAGCCGCTAAAAATGAGAGTGGGGAAACCTTCGAATCATCGTATATATTTTCCAGTGGGAAGACCCCCGAGATTCCAATGGAAGGTCAACCCCGGCCCCTCTTTAAATAGTGTTTACATCAGATCTCTTTCCTTCTCTCCCCCTCTCCATCGCCCTCCTGGCGTTCCGTTCCATTCTGTTCCGTTTTTTTTTAGATTTCGGCTTTAGAGCAACGCGTTGGCTATCACGTAGGCAGAGACGTCGACCGAAGCAGCGACGCTGGCTGAGAGAAGGCATCACATGTGAGGGGATTAGAACACATGACGAGGGGCTGGTGGGTGGCAAGATCTTATAGATACGCCCATAAACACTGCTATCACCAGAACCGAGAGATAACAACGGAAGCTCCATAAACCAATTTAAGAGAATCACCAAAAATGCTCTTAAAGTGGCAAAATAAAAGACTATAAAGATGTTTATCAAAAAAAGGTCCCGAGTTAGGCATGCTAACTTATTTTGTTAACACCGCAATCCCACTACAATCCCGCAACTAACCATCCAGAATTAGGAAACAAAGCTAACACAAATCGAGTAAAACTAATTAAGTGGGTTTTTAGTCTCGAGGTTCTCATCATCGAGCGTTAAAAATAAAAAGATCGGGATTGGGCCATTAGTAACCATGTGATCCAAACCCACAACCAAAATACAGAAACCACCAAGAATATCCATTCAATAATAAATTATAATTTTTATATTTTATGAAGCTTGGCTTATTTTAGATGGAGGCCCCGAGTCAGTCATGTGAGCCTTTCTTTATAGGACAAATAAATATTTTGTCATTGCGAATGACCAAAGTTTACTTAGATGATCAACAAAAAAAAAGTTGCCCATCATGATGAAATGTCAAAATACGTGATAAAAATAAAACGTTTATAATAAAGATTGTACTTAAAAAAAAGGGCAAGTCTCAAAAAGTTTCCTAAAACTTTGTGGGATTTTAAAAATTGTACAGTACATTTAAAAAAAATTGTCTGCGCCCCTATTTTCCCAACTTTTGAGCAACCAGTTTGATCCATTTGAAATCCGTTCAATTGTGGAAAATCTTCTTGTTTGTAAACATGTTTACAACTATGCTAAGTGGAAATTTCAGCTTAATTCATCAAGCGTCAAAGACGGGTAAACAAAGTGAGGCAAAGAAGCTGAAGCTGAGTTGGGAAATAATCGTGGTCTTCAGTTGGAGTCACGAGTTGGGCTCATGACGTCATGGAGACTTTTGGTGATCTTAGCGCGTTTTAGAGGGAGAAGAAATCGAACGACAAGTGAGGTAGTTGCCCGATGCCAAGAAAAACCAAACAAACGGAAGCCACGGGGGCAGCAAGTTTGCGAAAGGGAACGCAAAGTCCGCGAAAATGGGAAAATGAGAAAATGGGCGTCGCATTTGACGCTTTTGACGTTGTTGCCGTGGCAAATTATAGACCAATTCCCCATGACATTTGCTCGGTCCGAGTGCCACTCGCCGCATACATGATTGAGTACGAATACGAATATGAATAATGCCAATGAGCGGTTCTTATTATTACTTTTTTTTCTGTTCATTTATTCGTTTTCAGATGGGGCCCTGACGTCAGGGTCCACCTGTGATTGACGTTCGAGCAACGCCTCCGAGTGGCCCATTGTCTGTCTGTCTGGGGAATGGAAAGATTGGGATTGCTGCTCTCCCTGCTTCATTAATAAAGAACGAAGGGCGTAGGAGGCCTTGAACCCGGCGGAAGCTCACGCCAACGTCACCGTCACGCTTCTTACGCTTTGACCTTTGACGCGCAACAGGATCCAAGCCGCGTGGGTGTGACGTCACCAAGCCAACGAGTGCGCTACGTAATGCCAGATGCCAAACCAGAGTTTGCGTCAACGCGCAAACTCGCTCAGCGGAAATATTGGGAACTCTGGCCCTCTTAATTTCGGCACACGGCAAAAAATATGGTAATAAATTTTGCCAATTTATGAGCCTAAGATAACTAATCTTCCTTTAACAAGCTATTTTCTGTATTATATTTAGATTCCAGCATAATGATTCAAGCGTTTTTTAGAAACTTTGGAATCAAAGTCCAAAATATACAATTTAAACTTGGTTCCCTTAAAAAAAATATATTTTTGATAAGAATTACGTCTTTCTGATGAAATAAAATTAGATCTTTACTTAATGGTTTAACTTCAAAATTGTATTTTTAGGGAAAAGTAATTCTTTAACATATCGAAATAGGTTGATAAAAATTCGATAGATCAGAACTGTATCAACTGTATCTCAGAAATGTGTACTCTCAAGTTAGTCACTCGATTTAGTCTGATGAAATACGAAGCAAAAATTGATTAAATGAAAACTGTGATTTTGGTATTAATTTTGATTGCGGAAATCTTGCAATAATGATCCCCAGTTTTTCCCCCGTTATCTGTTTTTCCCAGTGCCCAGCTGCCTACGTGCCTACGTACGCAGAATGTGCGTGGGTACACGTGAGTTCTTCCCCGAATCCGGATTTTGAGTCCGGATATAGTTTAAGTGGGTGGGTGCGTGGACGAGCGACCTCCGTGGGCGAGTGCAATTCAAGGAACCTGAACTTGAACCCGCCGGGAAGCCGAGATGCGAGCGTCTAATTTTAGATCTAACCTGCGGCTGCCGATTAAACTTAAGCGCTGGAAATGCACACACAAATCTCCCGCCCAATGGAACTGGGGGAAAATCGAACTGCGTCGCAGTTTGCATTCGAAAAGCAACGGATGGTGGGGCGAGGGAGGGTGGTAACGAGGCGGTAACGGTACGTCGGCCCATTTACACGCCCACATTCGCGGGAGAGAGCGAGGAGTGGAGGCCATTGCTTCAGTTCCGCGCGAAATTTACACACGAATTCCTCCGATTCCAATAACAAACACGAAGCGAGGAACAAAAACAAAAAGCGCAAGTACTTCAAACACCCACTCGCACACTAACGCTCTCTCTCGCACACACACACACACACACACACGCACCCGTACACAGTCACACCGATAGGCACGCCATAGACTGCCGCTGGCTCCGACGCCCGTCTCGCTCGCTCATCCGCCGAGGCAAAGTATCAACAACTGTTCACGTGAACACCATGAGGTCAACGCGTGATACCAGACGGACCCACACAGACACTCACACACACTCCCAAGACACCCAGGCGAGCGTGCTCAGCCAGTAAGAAGGTTATTCGCCAGGGGTTCGACGCGGGGATACCCTATTGTATGACTATATGATAACATACTACATACGTTTATATGTATACAGTGTTATAAATCAGATTACCTATGGATTAGATAATTTCCTGTTTCATGGGACTATTCACAGAGGCAATGTTCACTAGACCCCAATCTTCGCTCCAGTCCAAGAACATCACCCCTTCTATCATACCACCTGATACCCTCGACGGCAGGCACAGTCAGTCGCCCCACAAGTCTGGTGTGGAGTGGGGTATGGCGTGCTAGTTATCCGCTGCCGTGTGCTGTTGCTTTTGTTGTTGCGCAAGAGAGCGCCTTATAATAGTCACAGCTGTTTCTGGCGAACCAAACGCTCTCTCTGGCCCGCTCTCTTTCGGTGTGTGTGCTGCACGAGCCCCTTTTTGCTTTGGAAACTGTTACAGGCGGACGCAGCGTTGCCAGGTGCCAATAACTGGCATACCTGTACGGTTTGGTAATTAGTTGAATTTTAAGTGGTGTAAGCAAAAATCGAATTACATCAGACTGGTAGAGAAGCTCTATTTGGAATGGTTTTTTCACATGACTCATTGTTATTATCTGTGAATTTCTCCATGCTGGCAATGCCCTTCGCTCAACTGTTGAGCTCTCCCACACACAATTCCCGCCGCTCTCTTGTTTCTTTGGAAGACTTGCTTGCGTCCATTAATGAAATCCTCGTCTACTGGCGACTTTTGATACCAGACTCAAAGTCAGACTTTCAAATATAATGCAAATATATGCGCGGCCAGGTTTTGGATTTCTGTTTGAGGGGCGTCTGCCCAAGCCCCAAGCCTGTTTTGTTTGTTTGCCACCCGTCCGTTCTCCCCCATTCCATTCGATTAATCACAGACTTCCGTGGCAACAACTGCGTCAGCTTTTCAGTCACGGCTTTGGGGTGTGTGTCGGTGTGTCTTTGGCTGAGTGTTCGAGTTCGCTGTTCACGCGGCCTATGCATGCACAGCCTATGAATAGACAGTCCCCAATGGAATGGCATGGAATCTTCGGGCCCCCTTCCACACCCCTCCCCGCACCCCTCTCTCTTACCAACACTACCCCCAAAAACAAGTCGCCACCGTAAACAGCTGATGACGTCCATGCGTTGGTTACGTGTTCTCTCTCTCCCCCGCCCCCAGGCCATTCCTTAGGCAGAAAAGAGAGAGGCGAGCCCAGAGGAGACCTGACCTTTTTCCGCACAGAACGAACCAAACGAACGACAGAGATACAGATAGAGAGAGAGAGAGAGAGAGGGAGCGAGCAGCAGAGCTGCCCACGTTTCTGCTGGCTGATGTTCGTCGTCCCGTCCGGGTTCCATTGCACTGATGACGACTGCCGTCCCTCACACACACGCACACCCACTTACAACTGATTACGTCGGCGGTGGCAGGCACACACACTAGCGCGCACCAGCGACGTCGGCAGCGCCAGCGACAGCTCTGCTGGGAGCTGAAAGCCTCTGCCTTTTTCATTCGTCTCTTGAATTCTGAACGCAACGGTTCGCCTCCGCTCCGGCTAAACAATACAATACAGAACGGCAGAAAGCGCAGCAGCAGCAGTGCGAAGTTAACCAAGTGCAAAGTAAAGCAAAGCAAAGCAGAGCAGAGCAAATAAACTGATACTAAGCCAAGTGATAAGACAGAGTGAAAAACAAACGCGGAGACTCTCCAGTCTTCTTCAGCTGCAAAACAACTAAAATAGAGAGTGCAGTTAAACACAGCATGGATATGGATACCCTGCTACCATCGCCCCCCGCAACGCCCCCGCTCAGGGATAACAAGTTGGAAAACGTAAGTGACCTACAAAGTGAATATGTGGGGGATATATCACGGATATATGTACCACAGCGTGATTAGCGGTTCTTTTCGAGTGTGCAAGCAGCTAGCAGCAAACAGCATTCAGGCATTCAGCCATTCGGGCATTCAAGGCAGTGGAAAATCAAACGAAATCGTACGTTCTGGCCCTCTCGCTTCCACTCGCCGCATTTCTAAAAACAAAAGTGCTCCCTCTCGCTCGCGCCTATTGAGCGCCATGCGATCACGCAGCCAGCACGCGTTCACGTGAACACCGCATGCACAGCGAGTGATATGCGAGTGGGAGCGAGAGGCAGTACCATGAACATTGGACTTGGCACCAGCACAGAAGGCAAAAACAAATGCCCAGCCAAGAGAGGGGGCCTCCGAGCAGAGTGAGAGAGCGCCCAAGAGAGCGCACCTTAAGTTTGTTTGAGAGCGAAGAAGGTGAGTTGCCAATTGGCAGCTCGTGGGAGTGCGAAAGAGAGGGCGCGAGTGAGTGAGTGATAGACAAACAGGCCAAGCCCCAAGCCCCATAAAAATATGTCACATACTTGCTTTTTTTTACCCCTACCCATTCCCTTACCCGAACTCGTACAAACTTATCTGGCCAAGAAAGAAACAAACAAACACACATCCAACCGAACGCAACGTGCCGAGCCCATAAAAAGATTTCGACGTCTCCGCAAGCTTCGCTCCAATGATAAAAAAAAAATCCCCCACCTGAGGCGCGTCATAATATTATTAGCAGTACAGCTGCACTTTTTGTTGCCTGCTTTTCGGCGCCCCGCAAAATTCCATTGAGGAATTCGTGCAATAGAATATTTAAATGTAGAAAAGTATGTGAAAAGTAGGAAAAAATAGAGTTACTCATAAACTATTTAGGTATAGGAAATATAAACTTTTAGGGTAGGGGTTACAAATATATAAAAAGTTAATTATAGACAGATAACACAAAATATGACATCTTGAGAATTAAGCAAGTTTCAACTTTTGTTATCAAAACAATTTTTAATTTAAACAATGTGATTGAAAATTTGTGCAAAAATGTAATCACCAACTAAATGAATTGCTGTTTTCAACCAAAAAGGTGTTTGAAGCTTAAAATTAAGATGCAGCTGGTAACAAATTGGCATTTAATTACTCATTATTTGGCCTTTGAAAAAGTTCAAAAACCGCCAAAAACCGCACGCACATAAATTCCCTTGGCCTCCAGGGGCATTGAACCAGGGGGGTTGGGTTGGGTTGGGTTTGAGATTGGTATTGTGTTTTGGTGGCTTGGCACGCTGGGTGGTGGGTGAAGGTTAGCGGTGAACGGCCTTGCCAGCCGTCGGCGCAATTAGCGGATTCCGAGGAAAAGTTATTGTGGGTCAGCGCTGGTCAGGGAAAAGTGAATGGGAAACGGGAATGCCAATGCGAATGTGAATGCACTCTAAAGAACCTGAATCCGTATCTGAACCCAAAACAGAAGCCAACGAACTTTCACTAATTGAACTTTCATATTTTTTGTTTACTCAGGTGGCTAAGGACGAGCAACAGGTGAACGAGAACCTGCTTAAGGCCAAGCTCAAGCTGGTGGCCCAGAAGAACCAGAAGAATGGCGGCATCATCACACCCAATCCCTCGGACACGGAGGACGAGGCTCCGGAACTGTCCATTCCCAGCAAGAAGCCACGTTTGGAGCAGCCAGCAATGACCATGACCCCGCCTCCAGACCAGAAGTCCGAGGAGGAGGCCCTCAAAGCAGAGAGGGTCAGCGTCATCATGCGGGTCAACAGCTCGGGAGCCGTGTGCTCTTCAAACAACCAGGACGAGAACTCCTCCAGTTCCAGCTCCAGCTCCTGCTGCAGTTCCAGCTCCTCGAGCATCAGCACAAGTACAAGCCTTCCCCCCACCGTGGAGGACGATTACCCTGAGGCCAATGTGTGGCGCAATCTCAAGTTCAAGATGAACAGGAAGCGGGCTGCGGAAGTGGCCCTACCAATAGTACAAAAACCCGAGGAAATTCCAACTACCCCGGCACCAGCGGAGAAGGTTCCCTGCGAAACCAAACCCATCCTGCCGCCCATCTATGTGACGCCTCCCGCCAGCCAGCTCCTCATGCTCAGCCGAGTAGCCGCCGAGCAGAAGCCCACGCCCATACCAGAAATCGCGCCCTGCTCCTCCCCTTCCCTTGCCGAGGAGCGAATGCTGCCCAGGATTAGCGCTGCCCAGGCGGCAGCCACCCGGAGTCGCATCTACGAGTGCACCTTTCCCGAGTGCGGCAAGAACTACTTCAAGAGCAGCCACCTCAAGGCCCACCAGAGGGTGCACACCGGGGAGCGGCCCTTCATCTGCAAGTGGGAGAACTGCGACAAGCGCTTCTCGAGATCGGACGAGCTCTCCCGCCACAAGCGGACGCACACGGGGGAGAAGAAGTTCCAGTGCGGCGTGTGCCAGAAGAAGTTCATGCGGAGCGACCATCTCTCCAAGCATGTGAAGCGCCACAACAAGGACAAGGCGAACGGAGTCAACCGCCACGTGGTGTCCCTCTCCAGCAACTCCTCCTCCTCCCCAGTCACCAGTGCCCTGTGCGACGCCTCGCTCCACCTGAGGGCGATAGCCCCCAGTCCCAGCTCCTCCTCCGCCAGCCTGCAGGTGTACAGCACCCAGGATCTGCTCCGACTTCAGCAGCAGGCCAGCAGCTTCAGCTTCGGTGGAACCCTGCTCCAAGTGCAGCGATGAGAGAAAGGACCAGAGCAGCTGCACCCGCACCAGAACCAATCTCAGCCCGACAGTATGGCCAGCTACACAGAGAGAAAGGCAAGAGCAGAATCGGAAGAAGAATCCGATTCCAGCCTATGAACAGAATAATAATGAGATTTTAGAAAACGTAAATAAGGAAGGCAGGAGATGGAAGGCAGAACATCTGAGCAAACCCAGAATTTGATCCTGCTGACTCCAGTCAAGTCAAGAGAGCTCGGGCTCTTCGCTCTGTGTAGCTGGTGTAGACTTAAGCCTAGTTAAGAGCTAGATCTTGTCATCATTTTGTGCATATATCAAATTCAAATTCAATAGGCCTCGGCACCTTCCTTCCCAAGGGCACGGGCACGGGCACAGAGCACGTCTTAGCTTAGCGATCTTCTGCAGACTAGATTCAGACTCTGACCACACCTAGTGCTTGTACATATATTATATTGTATATTATATATAAAAATCTGTGATATTTAAGTTTTCTTAACTATTTTCTATTGTACCATAGTTGTCGCTCGTAATTCTCTTAGTCTTACACACACAAACAATTGTATTTATTGCTAACTGTGGAAAAGAGGAAAAAATTCAAAAACAAACAAAAAAGAAATAATGGATTTTCGTAAGATCCAAATCTCAACAAAAGAAAATATACATATTTTCAAAAATAATCACAAACTGAGTTTATCAAACGGGCGGGAAGGGGATCTATAATTTCAGAATTATTGACTATTGAAGCTATTGGATACTGCAACCTATCCTTATCCTTTATATTGGAAATCCATGCCTGGATTTGCCAACCTCCTCCTGAGAAGACTTTCTAGAAAATTGCTTGAATTGGTGTACTGGATGATTTCATCTTATATGTTATAGATACAATCTGTAGTATCAAAAGGATTGGAGACAATCGAAAATGACTTACCGCCACATTCCGATAAATTTTGATAATGATGGAATAAAAATGTCGTAAAGATGATCCAAAAGATTCTTGAATAATTTTGAATAGATGTTATTTGATGGACTCACTGACAATTTGATTGATTCTTGATGAAGTTGATTGATGAATGTCTTGATTTTTGATTATTTCATTGATTGTTTGTGTTTTGTTAATTGAATGTGTTAATAAATATTTAAATTAAAACCCAGATGAAATCTGATGTTTTTAATGGGTCCCAGTTTGTTTTTCTTGACGATATATGTTTTGGATATAATTAGGAGCATTTATTTTGGCCATATAAGCTTTGTATCTTAACATTAGGAAGAGCTATTTAAACCCGTTGGAGATTCTAGAAATAAAGAAAGAATGAATAAAAGGTCAAAGCAAACCAAATAATAAACTTACTTGGAACTAAGATATTTAATAAATCATAAAAATAGTTAACTGTGAGTGCAGCCAGATAGTTCAGTTAGACCCCCAGCATAGTGGTGAACTCGCAGATTGCCTTGGGCTTCGCCTGCGGAGAGCAGGCCTGCCGCACGGCCATCTCCCAGGTGTCCAGCAGATGGGAGAGCGAGTAGTTCTTGGGCAGCTTGGAAAGGCGAGCGACGAGGGCCTGCTGCACCGTCTGCAGGAAGGGAGTGGCCGAGTACTCCTGCTCCGTCAACGAGCAGTCCGGCGCCTGCCAGGGATACTCCTCGGGAACGCTGACGCTCACGGGCGGCACGCTGGGCAGTCGCTTGTCGTCCAGACAGCAGATAAGGCGAATGGCCTTGTTGTTTATCTGTGCCGTGGTATCCAGCTTCACCTTAAACTTGGTGTCCAGCCGGGCGATCTCTCCCTGAAGTACATGGGGCACGTCCTGGTCGAAGGGCGAGGGCTTCTCCTCCACGCGCGGACGTTTCGCCGGCACTGGCGCCGCGATGTCCGTGCCAAAGAGCAGCTCCAAAGTCGGTCGGAAGGTGCGGTGCAGCGTATGGTTGGCCATCGGGCTTTGGAGTGTTGTGTTTATCACCTCCAGCAGCGGGTTCGAGGATTTCTAAAGTGTATAGAGAGGTGATTTTTAACTGAGAACTCTCTAGAAAAGATTTGTATTTTTAACTTACACCAAACTGCTGCCCGGAATATGAGATAAGATCCATTTTCTCCAGAGCTTTCTCACACTTCAGAAGGGTTTCCAATGGCACACGCTGTGTGGGATTGCAAAGAATCTCCAGCAGCTTGCTCATCTTGGTCATCTTCTCCACGTCTGGAAGAAAAGGGTCAAAGCTAATTAGTTTAATGATTCCATGATTTCAAACTATACCCTTTCCTTTTTAATATAAAATATTACAATCTGTTCATGTGCCCCGAAATAGCTATATAAAATAAATCACTATTCTCTCCATATGACCCTTCTTTTGGATAGGAGTTTTCTTTTATTAAAATTGACTCCTTTTCAGCTACAGAAATATTATTTTAAATTACAATTTTAAAGCAACTCGTCTTATGGGTTATATAAAATGATTGCAACTCGTGCATGAAGAATCATTATTTCTTGCATATTTGCTCGCAAGCATCCACGCTCCTGAAGATTGTCCCATTGGATCCACAACCAGTTTTACCACCACCAGCAATGCATTTGTTCGTATCGGATGAATACCTAAATCCGAAGGTATACGTGTAACAATCTTCTGGAACTGGTTCGCCCTCATCGCAAATAGCTTAACCAAAATTATATTTTGTCAATATTATTTATTATTAATTTTTATGTGAGTACTCACGAGTTTTTTCGCAAACAACATAACCAAGACAGGTTAATAATAAAATGGCAAAAGCAAAGGACTTCATAGTCAATTTGTACTTGAATCGCAGAATCTGAATTATTTTTTCAATCAACGTGAGTCGAGAAATATACTCATATATATATATCAAATTCCACTGATTTGTAAATCAACCAAATAATGTGTATTAATTTCTGTGACCAATGTATTTTGTAATAGCGTTGAATAAATTCTAAAATATTATTGAAGAAAATACCGATAGCACGAAAATATCTCAAACTCACGGGAAAACCCAAATCTAAACAACTCCTTCTAGATATTATAAACATGGAAAAACAATCCTAACCACTCCTAAGGGATAAACCCCTTATAATCCATGCATTTCGAAATAACTAAATTATCTATATCTCTGTTTTTCATGAGCTGTACTCACTTGTGCCATCGTTGCTAATCTTGGCCAGCATCCGTTTCAGCGGCTCAATGTACTTGGTCAGCTGCTTGTACTTCTCCCGGTACAGAGCCTCCTCCTGGGGATTGAACGGACTGTTCCCGGTAACCTGGCCGGGCGTGTTGATCGAAGAGCTCGGCGATTGCTGCCGGATGTTGCGTTGCGGGTTCTGCATCTGCATCATCTGGGGGCTGGACTGGGGAACCAGCGCCGGACTGGGGATCATTCCCGGCGTGGGCATCTGCGGGGTGGGCGGCTGTTGCTGTTGTGTGGGCGTTTGTCCACCCACTCCCAGCTGCTGCTGCTGTTGCT
This sequence comes from Drosophila setifemur, assembly GCA_021224005.1. Classification (NCBI taxonomy): domain Eukaryota; kingdom Metazoa; phylum Arthropoda; class Insecta; order Diptera; family Drosophilidae; genus Drosophila; species Drosophila setifemur. Next base: position 16,090,694 of record JAJJHY010003831.1, on the reverse strand, counting down.
GCATCTGCTGCAGTTGGGCCTGCTGTTGCTGCTGCTGGAGCTGGGCCTGCTGTTGGGCATCCGCCGGCGAGGGACTGGAGCGCATGAAGGGCTGGCCGGGCTGCTGACCCACTCCGCCCCGATTACCGGGGAACATCTGGCCCGGCATGTTCGGCTTCTGCTGTAGATTCGGTGGCATGTTCACACCCATCCCAACCATGGGATTCATGCCGCCCTGCTGCACGGCATTGGGTGGCAGAACGGCCCCGCCCCCCACCTGTTGCTGGCCCTGCTGCATGTTCGGGGGCAAGCCCTGCATCCCCTGGCCGGGCATACCCTGCCCAGGTCCGCCCATGCCGTTGCCCTGGCCCATGCGCATCATCGGATTCATGCCCATCTGGAAGAGAGAAGGGTTAAGTAAAGCTCGGAAGTTATAGTAAAGATTCCTCCAAGCTCACCGCCATTGGGTTCTGCTGTATCTGCTGCATGGGTGGCATCTGTTGCATGGCGTTCACGTTCATGGGTCCGCTCTGCATCTGGTTGGGCACGGGACCAGCTGGTCCGGGTGTGGAATTCGCTCCTCCTGGCCCTGCCCCGGCTATGGGACCGCTGTTGGGACCCGGACCCACCATTTGGTTGGGCACCATCTGGTTGCCCACAATCTGGCCCTGGTTCTGGGCCCCTCCCCCACCAGCGCCCATCATCACGCCGGGATTATTGCCAGCCTGTTGCATCTGCTGCTGTTGCTGCTGCATCATCTGTTGCTGCTGGGCTGCAGGACCGGGCATCTGGCCGCGGATGTTGGGCATGGGCTGCATCTGCTGCTGTTGCCCGGGACGCTGCTGGTTGAGGGACTGCAGGAGGTTGGAGGCGGTGCCAGGACCGGGACCAGGAGCTCCCCCAGCACCACCCATGGGCATCATCTGGGGGTTGCGATTGCCCTGACTGGCGAGGTTTTGCAATGCATTCAGAGGATCCTGTATCATGTTCTGTCCTCCGCCCATTTCAGCATTAGGGGGCGGACCGCCCTGCTGTTGTTGTTGCTGCTGCTGCTGTTGCTGCAGCTGTTGTTGCTGCTGCTGCTGGGACTTCCGTGACATGTCCTTGTAGTGCATGAACAACTTGGCCACCAGGCCCAGGTACTCGTCCTTGGTGCGGGACTTGCGGAAGATGTGGTTCTCCATCACGCCGGCATTCTTTGTCTGGTCCTGAGCATTCGGGGGCAACAAGTCGTGGCTAATTACCCGGAGAGAAGCGATGAGAATTTTGATAAATGTGTTTTTCGCGGCACTTACATTTTGGAGATGACATTCTGCCGGAACTTCTGACTCTGCCAGTCGTCTGCCATCTTGGGGATCACGTAAACTCGACTTCAAAAAGGTTTAAATCACTTAAAACGCAATTTAATTTCCGATTTCTCGCGATTTCAGGTTTTCCTACGCGCGGTATGACCGTATATGCAATGCGGGTAAAATACCAAATCAAGATTGGTCTTGTTTATACGGTCTGGCAACCTTTCTGCGATCTGTTAACAGAGTTTCTGAATGTTCTGTTAGTATTTAAATTTGGTTTTTGAATTAATGATATTTTTACTTTTAAACCTATAAATATTCTAACTAAATTCTTTAAAAAAATAAAAAAAATTCATAAATAAAAATCTCCATCACTTTGGCACTCTTCAACTTTTCCTGGGAATTCGGGGGCAACTAGTCGTCGCTGAGTAAAAAAGCGATGAGAATTTTTAAAGAGTATTTTTCGTAGCATTTACATTTGGGAGATGACATTCTTCCGGAACTTCTGCCAATCGTCCGTCATCGATAAGGTTCGGTAAGCCTTTAACTCACTAAAAACGCAATAAAGGCGGGCAAAATACCAATTCTTGGTTTGTCCAGTTTGTAAGGTCTGGCAACCCTGTGACGATCTGTTAACAGCATTTAAGAATATTCTGTTAGGATTTGAATTTTGTTTCTACAAAATTAATCTTTACTATTAAATCGTTCAAATCAAGTTTTTAAAATACATAAATAATAATTAATTAAATTTGCAGCTTTTTCTTGTACCTCTACCACTGTTCGGAAAGCTCGCAAATACGTTATTTTTAAATTTTGGAAATCATCGCCAAATCAAAGGAATTTCTCACTATCGGTTACTGTAGCCTAACGGTAAACATATGGCACAAATATAGTTCAATTAGCACCCCTTTGATTGCATTGGTTCTTAACATTTACACGACTGTTGTGTACAAATAACAGCACGAACAAGTACTAGAGCAGGCCCCCCGCCAACCACCTGTGTGACTCTCACTGTAGCTCTCTCCCTTGCACTCACTCGTTTTCCAAATGCCTCAGAGAGCTAGCTCACTGCACTGGAAACAAAAATGTTGAATTCGGAAGATATTGAGTCATTGTTAAATTTTCAGGAATTCGGATTTTTTTTATGTATGCAATAATGAGAAAAATATTATTTTAATGCTAATCTGAGCTTAGCATTAAAAACATAATTATAAAAAGGTATTATAGTATTATTAAATTTTGAGTGTTGCTTAGAACACTAAAATATGGATAAAGTTAATATTTATCTATGTATGCTGTATGTTCTTAAAATGTGTTTCCAGTGTAATCCCTTGCTCTCTCTCGCTCGCTCTCTCACCTCTCTCTAGCTTTCTTCGGCGCGTGCTGAGCGTAATTATCACCCATTCGCCGTGTGTGCTTTACCGTTGCTCGCGTGCTCGCTCTCTTGCTCGCTCATTCGACATCGGCTGGGGGCTCCTCGTCGGCATGGCATGGCATTCGCATTTGTATCTTCGTGAAGAGCGGACGTGGAGAGCGGACGTTCGGCTGCGCATCGCTGTGATCACTGTGTTTTCGATTTTCGATTCCGTTCTGGCGCGACAGCGTCGTGTGTTCTGTGTTTGTGTTATTTTCCCGTGTTCCCGTGTTGCGTTGTTATTAACTTTTAACTTTTGTGTTTACTACCACTACGTCTCGCTTGTATAATTTCTGTTCTCTGCAGTTAAGCGCGCCCGCCGCCTTGTTTTTGTTCTGCGTTTTGCCACCTGTACACAAGTGTTGTGCTGGAATAGATAGTTTGAAACTAGAGCGATTTCCGAGCCGGCTTTCTGCTGACGTTCCCCTATATGCAAAACACATCCCGTATCTAATTCGCGCAAAGGTGCAGCAACGCTTCAAAAATAATAATAATAAAAAAAAAATAATAATAATAAAGCAAAACGAAATAAAAAGTCAAGTGCGAGTGCATGAGGAGTATTTGCCTATTATCAGCAGATATCGCGCATACGACGTGCGTTACCTTGAGGATAAAAAGGAAAATTGTGCCACCCCCTTCCCACAGCCCGCTATCAGCATGAGCTTGTGTGTGTGAGTTGTATTAAGTGAATTACAACAAAAACAACAACAAAAACAACAGCATCGGGCAAAAGCAAGTAACATCACTTACTATTAAATTATATTACAAGTTACATGCTGAGAGGGGAGCAACAATAACAACAACAACAACAGCAAAACAAAATAATCAACCGAAACCAGGCGAAAAAAATCAACAACAAAAACAAACAATAACAGGGGCAGAGACAGCGAAAAGAACGTTTAAGTGAGCAGCGACTGCGGCAGAGACGCCGACTGCGACTGCGGGAGCGACAGCGCGGCGGCAGAGGGTGCAACAGTAACAGCAAAAAAAAAAAAAAACAACAACAACATCAAAAGCCACCACAGCAACAGCGAAAATAGCAACAAAATGTCGAAAAACTGTTGAGGTTCGTATGCGTTTTATATGTAAATATCTGTGTAAGTATGTCGAATTTCGTGTGTGTGTGAATACGTGGTTTATTTGCTGCTTCAGTGCATACGCTCAACCTCTCCTCTGCCCTCCCCCTCCCCCTAACCCCTTTCCCTTCTCCTATCCCTGTCTTTCCCTCTCCTTACCCGCACATTCGCTGAGAACGGCTTTATGCTGCTGGCGTCGCAGCCGGCGTCGCTGCCAGCGTCAACGTCACCGACTTGGGTGCTCTACTTTATTCTCTTCTTTGGCATTATTGTTTTGCGCCAATAAGAACAACAAGCAAGCCGATTACAACGACAACGACAAGACAGCCCCAAAAAGCGCCACACATACACCGAAAAAAAAACAAAAAAAATAAGAATAAAACTGTTCCAAAAAAAAAGGTTCGATCGTGGGGTACCCTACTTAGAGATAGGAAGCCCCTCCAAATAGGCCACGAATTTGCTTGAGAACTTTCAGAGAATTTCGTTTTTGGAGAAAATTTACTGTTCAGATTAACATACATGTACAAAATGAGGTTCGCTCGATTTTGAACATTATTATAAAATTATATTTAAATTTTCAGTTAATTGTCCTTAATATATACCTAAAAGCGTCTAAACTTTTTCGTTAAATTAAATTAATATAGGAATTGACTATTTAAAATTTTTAAATTGTACTCTTCAAAAAATTCATACATACGGTGTTATCATAAAATTATGGTTATGGTTTATACCTATTTATTACAAATTATACAAAAGTTCAAAAGTATACGCTCTATTTGGCACAATGTAATCAATAGTTGAATATCACCTCAAAAAAAACAACATTTTTTGTTTAAAACTTTAAGGTTTCCGAAAACCCAATTGCTCTTACAAATAATTTGTTCGTGGCTCGCACGAACTTTCAAATGATTTACTCTTATTCGTAGCTGAAGAATGTAGTTGTCTATATCTGATATTTGATATACCCCCACCCCTCCGCCAAGGCACAGGGTATTACATCAACAACAATAAAAGTGTGTTGACATTTTGTGTGTGTGTGTTGTTTTTATTTTTTACTCGCCTTTTACGTCTGTTTTGCTCTATACGTTATGGCATGTGTGTGCGGCGATGTCGCCCGCTTTGGGGGTTGGATGGGAGTGGGGT
>JAJJHY010003831.1:16045752-16085743 GCA_021224005.1 Drosophila setifemur | reverse complement strand
CTTTTCAGTCCACGGTAGAAGTCGAGGCAAAAGCAAAAGCAGAAGCTCTAGTCGGGGGGGCTACGTGTTTAAATTATCAAGCCGAGCTTGTCATCGCCACACGCACGAACATCAAAACTACTGACACACATACGCTTTTGCATGTCAATGTTCGTCGTATATATACTCATATATACTCGTATATAATCATATATATATATATTGGGGTATCTGTGGGATTGAATTGAAGTGAGTTTGCCGGCAGGCACTTGGATCGCGTCGCTTCGGACCGGCGGAGGGCAATCGTAGAGCATTCATAGAGAGTGAATGACAAGCGACCGAGCCTATTGATTTTCAATCAATATTTTGTCGTGGCCCTAAAACGAACATTCACATTTACATACGCCAACAGTGTGGGTCAAGACGATAGGACATGCGGGTTAAAGTTCGCAACGGCTTTGTGTGCCATGCTGTTAGCCTGTTTTATAGACCGGACAAGCTTAATGGACGCCCGCCATTAAGCTGCGAGGGCTTAATGCTACACCAGTCAAAATAATAACAAAACATTAGGCGAACTAATCGCCGCTTCCAGCTAGATAAATAAATATCAACGAACTCCACAGACGGTTGGTTGTGTTTATATGGATATCAATGCAGATAAGATAAATAAATTAGCGTGATTAGCAAATTTGCCATAAACAAATAATTAGAAGCCAACGTTTCACCTGCTGGAAAGTACATCAAAAAAGTTTGATGGAGTTGTTCCATTTCATTTGCTGGTGTGTAATGCGATAACGTTCAGTGGCTTCTAGTCGTATACTTAATATGTAACCTGAAAGGTAGAATTGATTGTCCGTACCCTGGTAGAGGATATTGGACTGGTGTTCTAACCCTTGGACCCTAGAGCTACCCTTTCTTGCTCGTCTTATTGTTCTAATACCCGTATCCATTAGCAAGTTCAGTGTCAGAATCTAGCACCCAGACTGACAGACTGTTGATTTAGTTTAGATTCCCGCAGATAAGATAAATATATAAATTTAATTATGCTCTCTGTTTCGCACCCCAAGCGGCAGAGAGTATCTGTATCTGCAGCCTCCGCAAGCCCGCAGATGACCGGATTTGATGTATGTATCTTCTTTCGACTCCTATTATTTCCGCCACAGCTGTTGGCTTTGGCTTGTGTTTACACGATGACACCCAGGGCAGGGTTTCTGGCTTTCTGCCTCTCTGCCTCTCCGACTTGCCGTTGCCTTCTGTCTATCTGTTCCGTTCGCCGTTGTTCGATTTTCTTGAATTTGTTTTGCATTTGAATGTGGAATCGGGAATTGCTATAGCTTCTTCTATAGCTTCTTCTGTCGCCTCTTTCTTCTCTCTATTCTCCTCCTCCTCTTCTCCTTCTCCTTCCCCGCTTCACGTTTCACCTTTGGAGACACGACACGAAGCGACGCGACGCGTCGCGACTCACTCACGCATATGTATATGCAAAATAATCAGCGGGCAGCGAAGCCAGAGGACTGTGCTGCGGCTGCGCTGCCGGCGCCTCTGCCAGCGTAATCAGCGCTGCTTTTTATTATCATTTGATTGCGCCGCTGCCTTTATGATTGCCGTTTGCGTGCTTTTTGTTGTGGTTGTTGTTGCTGTTTGTCGCCTATTTCGTTGTCGTTGTTGTTGTTGTTGTTGCTCTCTTTTAGTCGCTTCTCTCTAGCATTTCGCTTTTTGCCGTTTGCTTTCCATTGTTTATTCAATTCCCTTTTTGCGCTGCTCTCTCTGCAGAGACAGAAAAACAATGATTAATATTGGGTAATAAATTATTCTGTATTTTGATTTCATTCACCCTTTTTGAATTCACTTTGAATAGGGAATAATTATAATAAGCTATGTATTTATTTTGTAGTTATTTATTTTATTTAAACTCAGTTTTTACCTGGTTGCGCTGCTCTCTCATCAGAGAGAGAAATACCATGATTAATATTAGGTGATTAATTAGTATTAGTATAAAGCTCTTGGACATATTTCTCTCTGTGTACCGCCCCCCTGCCCCCGCTCGTTTGATTCTTTAACCGCGAAGTCAGATTTGTTGTTGTCGCTCGTTTGCCTGTTTTCTGAATTTACTTAATTTGTTTTTGCGGTCGATGGTTTAGCCCTATTTAAGCAACTCTCACTCGGTTGGGCCTCCGAATGGAGTTTGCTAGGGTCTGTCACCTCCAACTGGCAGCAACCAGCAACAACAACAAAAACAACAACCCGACAGCCCTCGATGCACTTTTCCAATCATTTCGATTGGTGTTGTTATTTGTCACGCTTCCCCATCGAACCAAGCAGTTGATGGAAAAGCCAGTCAGGCAGCAGCAGCAGCAACTAACTGTGGGGAAAATATGAGGAAAATGAAAATGAGAATAAAACGAGAAATGGGAAATGAGTGGCGGCAAACAACTCCAGCGCTAATGGGAGCGTGGAGCTGTCATGTTTGCTTATGAGCGGCGGCTTCATTTCCGCCCTTTTCAGGACTTCGGGACTTGGGCCAGGATATAGGATATGGGGGATATGGAATAGTTGGTCTTGATGTGATGTGTTGTATTGTGCTGGTGGGAACTGGGGCTGTCACATGTCTGGCAAATGCTTCGGGAGACCCTTTAATTGGTCTCTTTAATTGGGGTATACTAGAAATAGACAACCGCTCGATTTATTATTAATGGCTTCAAGCGGAGTCAAGTTAAGGAAGTACCAATAATAAGAAGGAAATTGGGACTTACAACCTATACTATTTATTATTTAAAAATATTATTTAAAGCAGCACTTTCTGCAGACAAACATAAATCGTATTAGGATGGAATTTGTGTTATTTTTATTCAAGCAACAGGTGTCCGTTTTGGGGAATTCCCAAATAAATTTATCATAACCAATGAAAAAGGCTGAAACCCTCAAGAGAGCTATTAAACAGAATTACTTACCATAGACCAAAGCGAAAAATGTATTAGTTAAACATGTTTTCCAAGCAGCGGTTAAATAAGTTTAAGCTGACAATTTGAAAGTTGTGCTTAAATAAATATTTTTGTTGAAGCAACAGGTGTCATTTTCGAATGGAAATTAAAAACATTCGAGTTAGTCAATAGTTTTGCCCGTAGTTTAAATCATATTTTGAAATTTGATTCGCTATTCCTATTCCTAAAGACATATTTCGAATTAAAAATGCATTTCATTACTTAAAGACTTGAAGGAGAGGGTGCGTTGCAGTCGCTTTTCCATTTTTCATTCCACTTCAATCCTTTCGCTCTATTTTCGTGCCCGGTTGTGCTTCTCACCACGGCAACCACTTGTTTTCCCAAGCACAACAACAACACTCACACACACACACCCGCACCCACACCCATACCCACAAACACTTTGGGAAATTCTCACGGACTCACACAACGATGGACTCGCCTATTTATTGACTGCCATTGTCCCGTCTCTGTCGCCATTCCACCCTCCTCCCCAACACTCCGCATCCATGTGCTCCTTGGGATTTCCCCCCTGGCTTTTCCTTCTTGGCGTCTGCGTCGGCGCAGGCGTCGCTGCCGGCGCCGCTGCCAATGTCAACGCCGCCGTCGCCGAGCAAGACAGAGCAGAGCAGAGCAGCCTCAACAGATGAAAAAGTTTTTGCTGGAAAGTCGCACGCGCTGTCACGCCTCCTTCTCGTAAAAATAACTGCAGTCCTCAAAGTTTCATAATTAAAAGAAAGGCGGGGCAGTGAGCTGGTGGGCAATCCCCCTCCCTCCCCAACCTCTCCCACAACACACAGATACTCGTGCAAATACAGATACAACTACGAACAAGAACCCGCAAGAGGGTGTCCAGTGCGTGTGTGTGTGTGTGTGTGCGTGTTGGTGTTTGCCCGCGTTTTTCCGTTTCTCAACATATGGCAGCTTAATTCCGGACATTTTTCGGTAAGAATTTCATTAGAGCCCGGCCAAATCGTAGATCCAAGTAGGCCTTGCCGGGTGCGAATTTTCCATCCCAGCAGGCTGTGGATTTTCTTGTCATGTCAAAAAATCAACTTGCCTTGCCTCACATCCAGGCAGTCCAGTCCCTTCGAGTTGCCGTTCAGTGCTCCAAGGCAAAAGGTGTTTGCTCTCTTATTTTATTTTATTTGATTTTATTTTATTTTGTGTGGATCTAATTATTTTTGTTTTGTTCATTTTAATTTTTTTTAATTTCTTAGGGTCTCTCGAATCTTTGAGACCAATGCCTTTTCGTAGATGATTTCTCTGTGGTGTCTTTTGTCTGCGGACATGCAACTTTGCTTTTATTGCTCATTTCATATATTCGATGTCCAATCGTTAGTTTTTACGGTCTCGTTTAATTGAGCCATGGAACTTTATTCCTCAAACATGCAGCTAAAGTTTATTTATTTTATTTTATTTTTGTGGGAATCTGAAGTCTGAATCTTATTTTGCATTGCTTTTTTACTTTTCCTATCCCGACTGTGAATCTCGAATCTTTGGGACCAAGGCTATAATATGGAGAACTAATTATTTTGAAAGAATTTCGGCTTTTTAATTATATATTTTGTGTATATATTTCTGTATTGACTTGTGATTTGTTTGGTGATCACATTTCGATTTACATTCTCGATTGCCAATCGCGATCTCAATAATGGCGGATGCTCTCTTCACGCCCAATTAGCCTAAAAGCACCGAATCGAAGGCAAATGTCGATTATCCGCAGCCAAGTGCTCCGCCAGGTCATCAATAATATTTGCCTCGGCGAAAGTGAATTATCATAATGGAATTCAGTTGAACACTAGCTTTTGTACTAGCACTAGCTCGGTGGCTCCTTTTCCTCCGTTTTAATTGTGAAATATGTGGCTGCCTGCGGACGGCAGTTGTCCCTACGGCTGGTCCTGTCCCTGGTCCTCGCAGGTGGTCGTCAACGGACTGTGGATGGAACTCCCGCCAGGCTACTACCAGCGCACCAAGAAGGGCAAGAAGGGTACGGCTATGGCTCAAAGAATTCATTTCTTTTAATATTTCTCCGCAAACTAAATTTAATTTTTTTTCGTTATTACCATAATCGTACATACTTGTATATATTTTGTCAGTCTAATATCTTATAGGTATATTTTATTTTTTTTGATTCATACTGTATAAAATATGGTGCTTTACTGCAGATAATTTATTTCATATTGTTACATATACATATATTTATGTGTTTAAATTTATATTTTTTAAATGTGTAAATAATTAGTGCTCATCTCACAAATTGCAATACAATATTTATTTACCATCACCAAGTCATTTTTTAATGTCCCTATAAAGACTTGAAATCAGCGATTGAATTCATTAATCTCGGTGTGAGTTGAAAGGTCCGTCGAGATTTTCAAAGACCAAGAATAATTCTCAGAAATTCTTATCGTGCAGCTACTCAATGGTAATTATTGACTCCTGAGCAATGCTCTCTGGAATGATCGAGTTCACCTCTGGGTTTTTTCTCAGTGTGCCGTCGCTTTCAGGTATTGATGACTGATGGCGGGAGAAGGGAGTAGGTCATGTAGAAGGTGGGTCATTGTGGCTGGATAATGCATGTACGAGTACACCCCATCCATTGGCTTCTGACAATTATCTGCGACAATTATTGGTTTTTCTTCCAGTGTGTGTGCGTGTGTGTGTGTGCCTGCGGCCCACTTTGCGGTGGGCGTTGACATTGAGTGGGCGTGGAGGGGGTGGGATATTGTTGTTCCATTCTGTCCGCTCTGTTGTTGCTCTTTGCATTGTCCATCCCTTCGCGATGGGGTTGAGGGGGGTGGAGGGGGGGGAGCCCGTATTTGTGCGGAGGGTCAATCATTAATATTTCATGAACATTCCACATTTCCATTTCACAAACCCAGGGCGCGCGGGTTTTTATTTTGTAGTCCATGTCGGCGATGCACTGAGAGAAATGGGTCTTCGCAGTGAAACAAATGGGTTCTCATATTTCAAATTACATATAAATCTAAAACTTTTTTTGGTTTTAGATACTAGAGGACTTTTAAATAATTACAATTATTAAAAAGTTAAAAAGAACAATTGATTGATCAAAATATGATTACAATTTTGAAATATTTTAACTTTTTTTTACATTCGCCAAAAGTTGTAAATTTTACAATGAAAAAAATAAGAATTTAGCTTCATAGATAAATAAAATCTTAATCTAGAAATAATATAATATTTTTGGTAAGTGAGTTTTTCGCTTAACTTTATTTCTGACGAAAATGAAAATTCTTTACCCGTTCGGTTCTCTGTACCGCTTTTAACCGACCGGAACCCCCACCATTGATTCAATCCCCTCATTGAAGAGCCCCTCAATCGCCCCTCTTCCGTCAGCATTTAGACATCAAAAACCCCACTGACACACTTGCCAGGAATACGAAGGACCTGCGTGCAGCTGAAGACCACATTTAATGACCAACAAAAGCGAAATTCTTGCGGGGGCGAGCGAGCGAGTGAGTGAATGAGTGAAGGGATGAAGAGGTGGAGGGGGTGGTGAATGTTGGGGGCTTTCCATTTTTCATTTAAATGCCAGGGAATAATTGCTTTTTCCTGTTCGCGGTATAAGTTCCCTGGCCAAGGGGTGTGTGTTGGGGATGGGGTGGCCATCAACAATTGTGAATGCAATTTGAGAATGCGGCCAAGTGAACAAAAGGGAAATCCTCGGGAGAAGTGGACGGGATAATCGTGGAAATAACCTTGGCAGGTGGGAAAAAGCTAAAGTTCATGTCGAGGAGGAACATTCCGCACTGCTGGCTTCTCATTAAACACTTAAAACGGAGCATATTCGGATTGAATAAATTATGATGGCATTTTCAATCAGAGCGTCTACTATATCTAGTACTTTATGGGTGGCTTCAGCCTGACCAGAATTTACGGGTGAGCTGTCAACATAAGAAACCTCATTGTCAAAGGCCGGTTTAAAATTTCACAATATTGAAATTTTATGAACTATTAAATTTTTAATTGCTCCCTTTTTGTTCACCTTTTCCCGGGTTCATAACTACTCCAAAACCTTTGACTTTTTGTTGTGCGGAAAACATCTTTCAATTAATAAACAGCTTTTGAGTTATTTTTGGAACATGCCCTTCCCCTCCAAGGTACTTGTTAAGTTTAAAATTAAATTCATTGTTTAACACAATAATAATTACAACTATGCTTGCCAAGGAATGTTTCCTTTATAACGGATCCCAAACTCGTTTCCTGCTTTTTACAAACCTTTTAGCTTTCAACAATTATTTATAAATAAGGAATTTTAGTATTTCAGAAAAGGATGCACCCAAAAGAAACTGTTTTCTCAGTCATATTAATAGTTTTAAAATGTCATAACTAGTTTTTTTAACGTTATTTCTTTATTTTTGTTTAATTTTATTTAGCCACCAAGATGCAAGCGGCCATGGACACGGCCGCCATGGCCCTAGGCGTGGGTGCTCACCACTCCGGCTCCGGCTCGGGCTCCATCTCCGGCCTGAGCTCCGGCTCCGCCTCCGTCTCCAGTTCCGGTCCGGGCAGCAGCAGCAGCAGCGGCAGCGTCAGCAGCGGTTATGGCAGCGCGACGACCACGCCCACCGGAGGAGGCCACTACGAGGCGTCGCCCACCTCGATGCCCATGGCGACGATTGCCACAGTGGCCCCTTTCTACAGCGAGGCTCTGACCTCCTTGGATGCCCAGCAGCGACAGCAGCAACAGAACCCGGGCCACTTCTACCACCAGAACTATGGGTACGGGAACTCCCTGCCCCTGGATCCGGGCTACAATTACACCGCTCCTCCCTACAACGCTTATAGTGGGCAACAGTTGTCCGGAAACTCGTACCCCGCGAGTGGAACTCGCTACGAGAAGCTGGCTCCCAGTGGCAGCACCCACAAGTATGTGGGGAACTCGGTGGTGGGCAGTGCCGGAGTCAAACCGCAGGCCACGGCCACGCCGTTTTACGCCCAGCCGCTGTCCGGCGGAGTGGCGGGATCGGGCAATGGATACTTGCCCCAGTCGAATGCGATGTATGATCCGTACAAGTACAAAATGCCCGCCCAATCCTCACAGCAGGCGCAGATGCCGACGATGATGGCGAGCAGTCAGAGTGCGTCCACAATTCCGGTTGCCACTCCGGGTCAGATGTACGGACATGGGCTGGCCCTGAATCCGGGAACCCAGAAGCAAGCTCAGATGCCCCAGCAAACGCAGCTCACCCAACTGGAGCCGCACTATGCGGCCATCAAGCCGAGCAGGAGCTATCAGGGAATGCCTCCCAATGCGGTTTACGGAGGAACGGGCTCGGGACTAGGAGCAGGATCAGGTGCTGGAGGAGGAGGCGGAGGAGGAGGCGGGTCAATGACAAACAATCTGGCGGGAGCTGCCACGGCGCAATATTACGACAAGTATGGGATGCCTGTGTCCATGTATTCGCCCAATGGCGGTCTCCCAACCATGTACAGTACGCCGGACTTGGGACCGGAGGCGGGGTACAGGAAGTCCGGAAACTGGAGCATGGACTACAATGCGCCCAACTGCAGATCTCTGCCACCAGGGCCGGTGGGCAATAGCTCTTATCATCATCCTCACCCAGGACCAGGACACGGACCAGGCCACGGACCGGGACCAGGACACGGACCGGGACCAGGACACGGACCAGGACCTGGACCCGGACCCGGTCACGGACCTGTTCCTGGACCCGCGACCGGACATGTGGCACCTTCAAACAGTGAACTCTATTACAACTCTACGAAGTACGACAAGTACGGAGGCGGATCCTTTGCCAGCAATCCGTATGCGGGAGCCTCCATAGCCCAACCTTACGCCGGAAGGAGTCTGTGGTCAGGTGGGGAAAATCCCTCGGCCAATCCCCGCCAGAACTGTTGCGCCCAGGGATATCCGCTCACCCAGCAGAGTTGCTATTACCCGAGGAGCAATGGCTACGGCTACGGAACTCCTTCGAGTGGTCCGCAGTCGCAGGCGCAGTATCCGGGAGGCAGTTCCTCCTCCACACCCATGAAGCTCAAGCATCCGACTGACATGTATGTGGGTCACAGCCCCTACGAAACTACGTCCCCGCAAATGGGCTACGGATACAATCCTCAAGCTCCTCCCGGGTCCAACAGTTCGAATAACATGAGCAATCAAAGATATGTTCCTCCCCCGTTGGGTCTGGGAATGGGAGTGGGAGTTGGAGGGATGGGTCTTAATATGGGGATGGGCATGGGAATGAACATGGGCATCCCAGATCCCGGAGGAAATGGTGGCTACTACAACGATCTCAACCTGGACTCATATGCTCCTCCCTCGATGCCCCAGCAATCGCTTCGCTCTCAACCCTATCCGGACTACCGCAAGAGATCCTCGATGATGGGCAACTCCTCCGGAGGAAACTGTTGCCTCGGACAGACGGGAAATGTGGGAGTAGGTTCTCTCTCCTCCTTGGAGAGCCACGTGGACAACTTTGTGGGCTACAATCTCCATGCCTCCGCATCCACGAACCTGCAGTTCAGTGTGGAAGCCTCGAAGGCGTCCTCGAACAACCAGACTTCGAACATTCGCGACTTCCTCTCCACCTGGAAGGTGGACGACGAAGATGAGGCAGCCAATGGGCTGGAGCTGGAGTCCCCGGCAATTGCTGTTGTGGCTCCAGTTTCCAACAACCAGTCCCAGAACTTCATGTACGAATCTCTGCCTCCAACGGGACCGCAAGCCACTCAAGTAGTGGATCACCAGGGGATCAATCTTCCAGACATCATCATCGACATTGGCAAGGCCAGTGCCGGAAGTGTTCCGGCTGTGGAAGACTCCTTTGCCAGCTTCGATGTGGAGAAGGAACTGGATGAACTGCGTCTGAAGACAAGTGCCTTGGAGCAGCCTGCGAATGAGAGTGAGGCCCTGGCTGAGATTCTTCGACAACCCGACGCTGCTGCATCTCTCGAGGCAGTCCTGCCCCTGCCTAGTCCCATTCTGAACACCAACGAGACTTTTGCCAATCCTCCAGCCCCCCTGGAGGATGACCAGAACAACAGTTCCAACTCGAACGAGTCCACCTTTGCCAAGGAGTACGAGACCTTCATACACAAAATCGAGGGTTCCGAAAGCGAAGCTGAAGCGGAAGAAGATAACCAGGATGAGGGCGAGTTCAGAGAGAATGCCAAGAGGTTTAAGTTCTACAAGCGGAAAAGAATGACCACAGAGCTGCAGGAGCACCCGGAGCAGAAAGAGGAAGCTCCTCAGGCAATGGAAGTTAGCTCCATCTTGACCCAGGCTATTTCCCCCAAAGCCTCAGCTCGGGCCAGCAAAAAGCTTCTGGCCAAAAAGCGACGCAATCGCCTCAAGATGCTCCAGATCCTAGAGTTCGAGAGTCCCAAGGTGAAGTATGTCCACTACTTCAAGGCCCTGAAGCTGGTGAGGAGGAGATACGCCTCCAGTGGAACCCGAGAGCTGAGGTCCCTCCTGATGAAGAAGCAACTCACCAGGCTCAAGGAGCGCCGGTTGCCCCTGATCAAGCGCCTGATGAAGAAGTACGAATCTCGTCCAGAACTCCACAATCCCCGGAGTCTCAAGGGCCTGAGTGTCAAAGCCTTGAATTCCCTTGAGTTCCAGAGCAGCCTGATGAGTGAAACAAAGCGGGAGACGGTCATCAAGAGTGGCTTTGGGTACAAGGACAAGACTGAAGGAGTCCAGCCAGAGTTGGGCCTGGAAGAGCAGAGCCTGGACATGCCCCAGTCCGTGGATACGCAATCCTGTTTCAAGGGTTTCGACGATACGGAGAACACGAATTTGTCCCCTAAAGTAGAGCTGAGGGTGGAGGAGGAGATGCCTTTAGAGGACCAGCAGCGGCAAGAGAAGAATCCTTCAGAGGAGATGGTAGAAAAGGAGGTGGTGAAGCCAGTTCCCGAGGAACAGGTGCCCCTCAATAAGCAGGAGCAGATACGAACCTGGCTAAACAGCATGGAGGAGGAGGTCAAACCCACTCCCATTTCGGAACCAGGGAAACCCACGACCGACCTAGCCCTCCCATCATCTTCTAACTCCTCCTCGAGTTCCAGTTCGAGCAGCTCCAGTTCGGATGAGGAAAGCAGCCAAGGTGGAGGAGCCTCCTCCTCCTCCTCTTCCTCCTCCAGCAGCAGCTCCTCGAGCAGTAGTTCCTCCAACTCTGTAGCTGGCGAGGAAAGCGATTTCAATGAGTTCGCTGCCCTGGAAAAGGAACTCTCCCAATCCCAGACACAGAAACCCAGGATAGAAGCCTCTCCCAGGGACGCAACCAAAGAGCAGACCCCTCGCCTGGAGGGCTCAACCCCCGAAGCAGAGGTGTCCAACCAGGACATAGCCAAGCTGAAGCAGATCCTGGAGAGCGATGGGGAGGACTCCTCCCGCTCAAGCGTACCAAAGCTAAGTGACCTTAGTAAGATTGCCTTAAATAGTTCCTTAAAAGCAAGAGCCTTAGTCGTAAGAGATGAATCTCCGGAGGAGCGTGATTCCTATACGGAACCTGAAGCTGAACCTGAACCTGCTCCCGCAAGGGAGCTAAGCGTGGAGGAGGCTCTAGCGGAGATGTATCAGCAAATAGGAGTGGCCTCCGACCCAGAGGACTTGGAGGGAAAGGACAACGAGGAGAAGGAGGACTCGGCGCAGGATGTTTTGCTCATCAATCTAGCGGAGATCTTCGACTCTAGCAGCGATCTCTACGTGGTGCAGTGCGACATGAACGAGAATATTCTGGGAGTGGTGACCAGCGAGGATCAGGACCAGGAGCCGGATCCAGAGCAGGTCAACCTCATTCAGGTGAGCCAAGAGAACGACACCCTCCAGCTCATCCAACTGCTGGCGGAGCCGCAGCCCGAGTTCGACCCACCCCTGATACACCACGAGGAGGTCATTGGGCAGGAGGAGGGAAAGGACGCCGGCTCCGGACACCGGCAGTTCCTCAAATACCTGCACGGGAAGTACGTCCAGTGCCGGATCAGTCGCTTCTACCATGCCAACAGGGTCCTGCGGAAGTACCGGCACCAGAGAGCCAAGGGCAGGAGAAAGCCCCGCCGGACTACCTAGGATTGCAGCTTCTACCAAAGATATTTCTGGTCCCTGGACAGGTCCAGATGCGTCCGCTTAGCTTGACGTGCCTAAGGATAAAGATGCACTGTACGACACGGATGCGAATGCAGCTACACTTTACCAGAATCTCAAGACTTTGTTTTTAATATTTGGATTTGTTTAGGAATCGGAAACGGAAACGGAATATAGCATAATAATGTTTTTAGGGAAATCATTACTTTTACATTTGTACGATACTTAACGCTAACTAGAGTACCCTACATACGATATATAGCATATATATATATTTTAGATATCAGTGCAATATTTACATGCAAATGCCGTGTTTATCTGGAATGCGCGAATTCGAATCTCGCTGGGTTAGGCATGAGCAAGCCGAGTGGGGACCGAGGGGTCAGATGGGTTTTTTTCGGATTTGTTTTTCGGTTTTTGTGTTTTGGTTTTTTTTTTGGATCCGAGTCCAATTCGAATTCCGAGTCGCGTGCAATTAACGAGACATGTGCGAGTACATATTTTATCGGATAATGTATCAGCGTTTTAGTCGGGCAATTTTAAAACGCTTTTCGCCAAAGGTCAGATACTCGGATTCGGATTGAGATACATTTGCCTGTTGCTAGAGTATACCTATACCAGAGCCATATGCGATCTTGCGTGCAGTAGCCCCGCCCCTCAACCGGAGCGAACATTTTTCATTGCCACCAAATGCAGCCTAGACCAAAAAAAAAGTTGATACAAGTTGATACAATATATATGTGAAATACGATATAGCTATAACTGTTGGAATTGTTTGATCTGTTAATAGCCGAAGACTATGTTTGTTTTTAGTGCAGTACTTGTTAGGTTCCTAGAGCAATTTTGTTGTTTGTCTTATTTGTCTTAGGGTTAGGTTAGTCCCCAGGCCCCGCCCCTATTATTCCAATCGAACACGTTTATATAAGTCCCTACACCGAATCGATGAGCGGATTCGGTTTGCTTCATTTTCAACGCTCGACTTTTGCAAAATGCGGATGCGGATGCGGAAAACAGTTCAAGGGCAATGCCAACGTGAAGCGGTTTAGTTTTAGTCACTAAATCTAATCAAAAGCAGAGAGTAAACTAATCTTATTATCGAGACCACCTAGATGGCTTTCATTCCCTCTCGTAACGCATTCCAAAGGACCAAACTTTCAGTAGCCTCTACACGAAAAACTAAAACTAAGCTGTATCTAATCTTAACTCTAAATGTATCTAAGTGTACGTTCTGCGTTTTGTAAACATTTTATAAACTAATTAATACGCTTAATTTTAGTACAAAAGAGCAAATCGCAAGAGCTAGCCCACTAAATGTAGTAATAATAAAGTTTTTTAGCGGTAACAATAATATTTATTACGCAATATGTAAATACAAGCCCCTGTCCCCCCGCCTACATTCCACTATATACCATATGTACGAGTATATTGGGATATATCCCTAGCTGTATTGCTTATCTTGTATATCGGATATATCGGTTTTCACTGTACCCTGTAGCCTTAAGATTTGTGACTTTATCAATGTGAGTGTCTTTGAGCAAAACCAAACAAAACAAAACGATATACGAAATCCTACAAAGAGAAATAAATGTTTTATGTAAATGTTAATTGCGACGACTTGTTTTTATCACCGAAAAAAATGGTTTAATGTGTTGTATTCATAAACAAATTAAAAGTAAGTAAAGGTTAATTTGCATTTCCGAGCATACTCGAAACACAAAACATATGCATTCAAGTCCCAGACTGAGGAGGAGAAACCACCCTCCTGGTTTCTGACCCTTCCGGATCATGAATTTCCAAGGGTCTGATTCCGTCATCTCCTTCGGAGATTTCCATTCTTACATCACATTCCACACTTTGAATATTCTATTTATAAAGCAATAGTTTCAAGTTGAATAATAATTCAATAATTAATAATCTATAAATACAGAAACATCTTATGAAAATGCAATGTTTGCAATGGATCAACTGTATTTTAAAGTAGAACTTTAATATGTTATTTTTTCCAAACTTAACCTTTAAAGCAGCAACACCTTGATCGTAAAATCGGGCATTATCCCATGAAGTTGCCAGTTATATATATATATATTCATATTGTTTTCTATTGTACAGAAATATTGCAATTTATTTTGTAGAATTAAAAAAGAACAGCACAGTTCACAAATCTAGAATTTGCAGGCTAAAAGTAAAAAACCAACTTCTGGGATTAGGTTGGCGGCCAGTCCTCCTTAGTCCTTAGTCCTCTTCCCCGCTAGCCTCTCTATCTCTTCGCTCCAATCCTCTCCAGCTTTACATCTATCCTCCCGATCAATCGCGTGATCTATGGCTTTGGTTTCGTTTCTTTGGTCTCTCTGCTATCTCCATCTCCATATCCATCTCCATATCCATCCCACTACAACAGACTCCCTACTCGAAGTACCTCTTCTTGAGGTCCGGCGGATAGGTGACATAGATGTAGTGCTCGTTCTGCCCCAGACCCGCATCCTGCTGCACGATCTCGTGCGTGGAGGCGGAGGCACGAAGGGATTGCTGCGAGGAGCCCACATGGCGGTGCCTCGTCTCCAAAGGCCTCGGATGGGTGTTGTAGTGACGCTGCTGCTGCGGGTCCACAACTCCAGATCCCGATCCCGCTCCCGAGGCAGCTGCCCCAGATGCTGGGAGGGAACCCGCTCCCGAACTTGATCCCTGAACCACACTGGTGGCAATGGGGCGCGAGGAGCTACTTGTATAGTCGCGTCGGTCTAAAATGTCCTGTGGGTAGGCCAGACTCGTCGAATGGCGGTGCTGCAGGTGCGGATGCTGACCCGGATGCTGGCCCGGAGGATGCGTCTGGCGATGATGTAACGGCGTGTTGGCGTTGGAGGAGCTGGTGCGCACGGTGCCTTGGGTGGGTGTGCCCACTGGCTGAGGAGGACCCCCCCGGTCCTGACGCTGATCTCCGATGTAGTGCCGCGGACTGTGCCGCAGATACTGCACCTGCACCTGCTCCGGATACAGATCCCGCCCGCCTTGATCCCGCTGCTGCTGCTCCCGCTGCTGCTGCTGGTAGTAGAACTGCTGCTCCTGGAGCAGCTGCTGCTGCTGATGATCCTGGAGCAACTGCTGCCCAGCTATCCCGCCGGCGTCCAGGTCGAGGTCGTGCCTGCTGGCATAGTCCACATGATAGTGATGTCCCGCTGCTGCTCCGGGCATGTAGATGCTGCCTCCGCCGGCGGTGCCCCCGTAGTAGGGATTCGCACTGATTGTCGTCTCTTCGGAGCTGAAACAGACGACTTGGGTTCGCTCAATCTCAATAGGATGGGCTCGGACACCCGGCGCACACTTACTCGAACAGGATCCAGATGATGTAGTAGCAGAAGCAGATGCCCGTGGACAGCACGAAGATCAGGATGACGATCAGGCCCCAGGGGAAGGCGCGGGGCTCCAAAGGACCGTCCTCCCAGTAGCGATCGCAGGTCAGGTACCAGCACACCGCCTTGTTCATCTCCTCTGGGGGAGAAATAGGGGAGAGAGTGAGAAACTAACAATCCTCAAGAGATACAAGGATGACGAACTCACCCTCCATCTCCTTGAAGGCCTGATCCGACATGGACAGAAGCAGTCCTCCAATGCAGCTCCTCAGGAGCAACTCGCACCGGTTCTTTAGCCTGCTCAGCTCCTCCGGCTTGCAGTTGGCTCTGGCCTTGTTTCCGTTCTCATTGGCACCTGATCCCTCCTCCGCCTTGGCCTGGTCTGAACCCGATCCACTGCCCTCCGGCTGGCCACTGCCCGCCTCCTTCTCCTCATCATCCTCCTCCTCGTCCTCGTCCGTCTCGTTCTTGGCCTCCGTCTCCGCCTTCAGGGGCTTCAGATGCGCCTTGCCCAGCTCCTTCAGCTTGTGGAGCAGCTTCTCTCCGGCAGACCTGGGCCTGGCTGCCGATCCGTCCTCCGGGGATGGGGCTGGGGTTGCATCTAGGCGAAGCGGATTGGCTGTGGTGGTTGCACGCTCTCGGGGATGGAGGTGGGGGGATTTGTGGTTCTGGTGGTGGTGGTGGAGGTGGGTGTGGGAATGGGTTTGCTCACCTGCCGGCTGGGGCTGATCCTGCTTGCTGGCCTGGCTTGGCTTGTCTTGGAGTAATTGACGGTTTTGTACTTTGGCGGCACGCGAGGCGCCCAATGTGGAAGTTCTGAGGATTCCAAGGAATCAATGGAATTAAATACTTCACAGGCAGGGAAGAGACCTTACCTTGGTATTAAGCTCAAGTAGGCGGCATTCGCTTTGGCCAACGCGGAGTTCTGCCCCAGGGAGTCGCCCCAGACCTCGATGTCCGTGACGATGTGCTGGTCCCCGAACTTCAGGCTCGAGGCATCCTCCGTTTCGAACACCTCGCATCGCATGATGTCGCAGAAGTCGGCCAGGCAAACGGAGTCCTCCGCCTAGATACAAGATTTTAATTAATTTTTAAAAACACAAACAAAAGCAATATAATAAATATGATAATAAATAAATGTCAAAAAAAATTTAATAAAATATTTATTTGGTGGGCATTAAAATGTCCCTAAGCATTAGAATAAGTCGGAGATATATAAATAAATTTTAATAATTTTAGTAAAAATTATATCCAAAATATTTCCATATATTAAGTGAACAATCAAATATATCAATCAATTACATTACTTAAAAATTCCATGTGACCTAAATTTAAAGATTTTAGAATCCTTGGAATCTCATTAATATCAATTGTTTTTAAAATGTTTAAAGATGTATGGTTTAAATATATATCGTTTATAAAAATAGGGAACCATATTTTAGGTTCAACAATTAATTATTGCAATACTCATAATTAAATGAATATCTACAATAATCATTAATTTCAAGGAAGTTAATTTAATTTAATTTAATAATGTTGCTGAGCTATGTAACTGATAATATTTAAATCAAAAAATAAATTCGAGAGGCTTACAACAAATACATATCCTTACCTCATTGATGATGCTCTTGTGGCGCGTGTCGAAATGCAGATCCAGATGCTTCTCCTGGTAGAAGCTTTTGCCACATTTCCGACACGTCCACTGAGTGGGTCGATCCCGCTGCTTGGCATCCTGTCTGGGGGCAAAGACGTCCCGGAACGGATGCAGCGGGCACTCCAGAGGGAGTTTCACCTATAACAGAATATTTATAAATTCGAAATTAATTACTCTTTTATTGCTTTACCGAAGCTGACTCACCTGATGCTTGTCCAAGATCGGTGTCCATTTGGAGCGCACTATTTTGCGCACCAGCCGGCTGTTATCTCGCGAGCAGAGCATCCTGAGCACGTTCGTCGGAGGCCATGGTATCAGCAGCAGAAAATACACCAGTGCAATCTGGAGGAATACGTTTTACACGATTTGAGGATTACAGAATATTAATTTCGCACGAAAGGCGGACGGATGAACTCGAAGAACACGCAACTTGCCGGCTGACCTAAAACCACCCTCCCTTCCACGCTCTTTTTGGGTCACTTAAAGTTGAACAGGGACAACCCCGCAGAAAATCGATACGTAAAAAAGGCTTCGCGGAACACGGAAGCCAGTGGACTGGGGTGGGAGATGGAGCTCCCTTACAGCTAGAGCCACAGCCACAGCTCCAGTTCCAGTTTCCTCTTTTGCACTCACCTCGAAATGATGATTTTTAGGCGACATTCATACTATGTATTTGTGGTCGCTTTTGTTGTTTTGTTGTTTCGTTACTTTTTTGTTGGTTGTTTTTAATGGTGAAAGGACAACTTCCTTTGTATCCTTGTTTCTAGGTTAGGTCAGCTAACGGTAATTTATCGGGGGGCTGGAGAAGGTTTGTGGTAAGGCAGTAGATCGTAAGTAGTGAAAGTGTTTCCAGTGATTGGGTTGTTCGGGTGCGGATTTAGCTATCTGTACAAAAAATAAAGTCCGAGCTGGAGCTTGTCCTACGTCCGCACTGGTGAAAATTTCTACGCTCTCTGAAAGCGGGGGGATTTGGCACAGGAAGTGCCGCTCTCTCCCTCATCCTCTCCGATAGGCAAGTGTCCTGCGCCAGTTATCGACAGCTGTTCGAGGGGTTGCTTTGTTCGGAGCTATCTTTAATCGATTAACTTTTTGAATCCAGTTGCAACATGTATTAAATACGTGATAAAAATAATTCTAATCTCAGTTTGTTCTGTATTTTCTTGAAATTACCATATATTTATTATAAAAAATAAAAAACATCGTCGAACTATAATTTAAATCTGTTCTTTTATTTTGTGGTGGCGCTTTGTCTTTCAATTCCTTGAATTAAGCAGCAACTGCAAGGGGTTTTCCGGGTTTTCCTCTCATTTTCGTTTACTATTTTACAAAAATTCTAAACTAAAATTAAATTGTTTTATCGCACAACTTTTTGGAACAAAGTCATCTCTCGAATGGGGGCGTTTTCATATCGAAATCGAAAGTGCCCAGCTAGGCATTTAAATACTAAAGTACAGCCGGCGATCAATCTGTGGCGATGGGAGTTCACAGTCCATTGTAGATGCGATTAATGGAGGATTGGTCGAGTATTTTTTTGAGTGCTGAAATGGGAAAATGTAGAAGTTTATTAGTGATACAGCCATAAAAAAGATTTTGAGGAAACAAAAATATGAATTTCTAGCCTATATAATTTAAAAGCATTCCAAGTTTTGTTTACTGACCTTCCTTGTCCTCCTCGGAGAGGTCCTGCTTGGGGAACTCCACGTCGAAGGTGATGTACAAGTTGCCGGTGAGGTTGTTGTTCTCAAAGTTGGGCATGCCCTCGCCCTTCTTCCGGATCCTGGCCCCGGGCCACGTTATCTTCTCGCGCGTTACGGGCACCGCATGTCCGTCCAGATGCTTGATCTCCATGTTGAATCCGACGAGGGCATCCTGCAGGCTGATGGTAACATTGGTGTACAGGTCGTCGTCTTTGCGCATGAATCGCGGATGGGGCATCTGTTGCACGCGGACAATGAGATCGCCTGGCTCGCCATCGATATGGGGCTCGCCCTCGGCCACAAACCGCGTTTCCTGACCATCGACCATGCCCTGCTCCACCTCGATCTCCAGAGTGCGCTCTTCGTTGACTAGCTTAACATTGGGGCATTCATCGCAGACGGTCTGCTGGATCATCTGGAAGCGACCGGGGCCCAGGTTGCGGGTGACCATCTCCTGGCGGCAATTACACTTTCGGGTTCCGGAGGCGGGCTTCATCACGGGCTTGTTGCGGACGATCTCCACAAAGTTGCCCGAGTAGAGCTCCTCGAGGGAGACATACATGGTCATCACGATGTCTGCCCCGCGGAGCGTGTCCTGCTGATGGGGATCGCCGTTGCCGAAGTGGAAACCAAAGTCACCGAAGAAGCTGGAGAAGGGATCGCCTCCATGGTCCATCATGCCCTCCTTCTTCAGGCACTCCTCGCCGCACCGGTCGTAGGTCTTCCTCTTGTCCGCATTGGACAGCACCTCGTAGGCGGCCCCGAGGTCCTGGAACTTGGTGGATGCGTCCGGGTCGTCCTTGTTCTTGTCCGGATGCAGTTCCTTGGCCAGACGACGGTAGGCCTTCTTGATCTCGTTCGTGTTGGCATTTCGCTTCACGTTCAGAATTTTGTAGAAATCCCTGCCAGCCAGGGCCTCGTCTACCAGCAAAATGGCCAGCT
Organism: Drosophila setifemur; assembly: GCA_021224005.1. NCBI lineage: Eukaryota > Metazoa > Arthropoda > Insecta > Diptera > Drosophilidae > Drosophila > Drosophila setifemur. The sequence continues at coordinate 16,066,073 of JAJJHY010003831.1, read as the reverse complement.
GCACCAGCACCACGAACTTGATTAGCTGCATGATGTCCTTTCTGAACTTGATGATCCTGCTTTTAGAGCTCCAAATTCATGCTTTTTACGATAAAATCAAATATAAATGCTGGCAAAAACTTGTGAATGCCTTGCTCGTTTGTGTGTGTGCGTCGTGGTCTGCGCTGATTGGCTGGCGCCGGCATGCCAGGGTTGTCGCCGCGCGCATAGCCAACGTGTTAGCAGCTGATGGCGCGCAACAGCTCTAACTGTGCAATGTAGACGGCTGAGCAATGTAAGTAGGCTAACGGGATTTAAAGGTTAATTGAAATTGTATTTATCAATGGAAATAAATTATTAAAAGATTTAAATATTAGAAATTAAAATATTTTGTCAGTAATTTAGTTCAGTATTTAATGCTCAATTATGCAAACTTCGTTTTAAGTGGTCTTTCACTAATATATGTTATTAAAAGTTTATCGAAATCTAAATTAATTGTGAGAATATATTTGTTTTTCTGAATTAACTCTTAGATTCAATCTATTTTTAAAATCAATAATTTCACTTAACATTAAACCAATGGAAGTGAAACTAATATACTGGAAAAACAATAGCGGCAGCTCTAGCGAACTGTTACTCCGATCTGGCCACACTTTGTTGGGCAAAACAACGAAAACAATTGTTTAATCTGATTAAAGAAGGCGAACGCCAGCAGAGAACGCCGCTTTACCCCATTGATTGTGATTATCGGAGGCTTCACTGGATTCTTCAGTTCTTCACACCCAAGTGCCCTTATTACGGGTATTACTGTAGAGAAGGGTTTCCCCTAGAGTAGAACGACGCCCACGCTCCGGTACCCAAGGCAAAGGTAATTGAAATTCGATTAAATCCTTAAACTAAGCCTGTTTAACGGTTCTTTTGGTTTGTTTCAGCATTAACTTAAGTTCTACAGATCACGGTACAGTTCAGTGTCAGCGTAAAACTTGAAAACAGTTAATTAACATTTTAAATCGCGAAATAAATGTCAAGGTTATCCCAACAACAAAAACAAATCAGCTGAGAAAGACGCAATTGCATTAGTGTGTGAGATAAAAAATGTGAGTAATTTTGTCACTTATTATGTGCAAATGTGTGCAGCTAATAAATTAGCTAATTAGCTTACAACTTAGCTTAGCGATGATGTCAACATTTTGAACTTCAAGTGCATAAGTTCAGAACCTAAGTTTGTAATCCGAAGCCAAGGCAGGCATTCCAACACGAAATCAGAAATATAGTGCAAATTCCATAACACAAGCCAAACTTTCACTCTTAAAAATATATTTTTTTTGGACAACAAAAATACTGTGAATACTTTGAAGTATTCTTTAAATAATATTATTGGAAAATAAGAAATAATATTTGTAAAGTGGAATTTCAACTCAATTTTGTTTCTGAATACTATAAATAAGTGCTTGAAGGATATGCAAATTAAAAAAAGAAAACATCAATTGCAAAAACTATATAATTGAGCTAACTTTTTTAAACATTTCTATATGTACATACAATAGTCTTTAGGGCCATGTTATTTTCCACATGCGCATATACTCCTTTTGACATTTAGACTTAAATATTTATCAGAAAGTTTCAGTTACAGAAGCTTCACTGTAGTTACAGGCCCCCTTTTAGGCCCGTTATCAATGGCCGAACAAAGGCGAATGCCTAGCCCAATTTTCATACAAAAACAAGACTGAGTCAGTGAGCAATCGCAAACAAAGAACCGGGAGCAGTCACATACTTGCAACTTGCATTGAGATATGCACTATGTACTTTCGATAAAAAGAGGCCCCGCTCCTCCTATTGCATTAATAGTGCCTTGGATTCGATGATGGTGGCTATCTGAATTAACATATAGTATAGTTTGGTTGTTCAGTTGGCCGTACACATGTCTGCCGGCTAATCGAGCTTGTCAATATCTCCCATAAGCCTATCTAATCGGTGTGCCATAAATAGGAACCCCTTCTGAGCTTTTGCCCGTACCCAAGATCTTGACCAAGAGTAAACAAGTATTGCTTTCACTAGTTAGATAAGGATATTACTTATCTCATATTGAGAGCTGTCAATCTACGTCAATTATTGCAACCCCATTCATGCAGCAGCGTTCTCCATTAGGAAACGATTAACCGCTGAACGAAAATGGAATTCTGTGGAATATTAATTTAAATTGGGTCATTATAGTCCGGGGGAAATACAACTTGTATGGGAATTAAAGTAGATTTCTTAGATATTGCACTTTGAAAGTGAAGAACTTATTTTTATTGATAAATAATATGAATAACCGAGATATAATTTTGTCATATTTTCTATGAGAAATGTTTCCCTGCCCAACCCCAATAATTTTAATAAATCTTGGAAAAACATCTTCTAGCCACTGAAAAAGAGGTTTTCCCCCACGAAACAAATATTTTTATTCAACCCCGCAAACAGGCAAACATTTCAGATTACCGAAATCCATAGATAAGTTACTGAACCCAGTAGTAAAACTCAAGAGGTGCCATTTAAAGACCCAAAGAAAGGCGCTGGCCAACAGTTCCTCCCCGGCAGCAGTCGCGTGCGGTTGTTTCAATAGTTTCAGTGCGAACCCCTTCATTTTGGTATATGTAAGTTTGCACCTCCTTAAAAGTTCTTAAAAGTACTCGGTTTCTTCTAATATCTGCGGATGTGTGCACTTGAATTAACCCTATCAACAGTGGACGGCTCCCGTAATCTCTTTCTGCTGTCATCGTGACCGAAACGGACATGTCCGTCTTGTATTTAAATGGTAGTGGACTAAATCGTAGATCCCTATCGCATACCTTAAGCGGGACAAACCAGCGATAAGCTGCTGACTATCGGTATAATTAGCCGCTTTGCGGGGTGTCAGGATAGGCTAGGAGGAGCGTTAAAAGTCGCATAAAAATTCCCCGATAGTCAGCGATACGGTTTATTGGTACAGATTAAGTGAGTGAAAATAACCCAATAAACTCTGCTTCTCTTCCAGATGCACTGCAGCGCGTAGGAGTCGCCACCTGTTCACTTCCTGAATCCTGAATCTTCCTTCCCAAACCACGCTCCACATCCATCATGTGCTGCAAGTGCTGTGGGGAAACTCAACGCAAGGCCTGGGTCTTTGGCCTGGGCTCGCTCTTCATGGTTCTGGGCATTCTCATCGTGATCTTCTGGCCTAATCTGGCAGATCATCTCGTCGAAGAGGTGAGTAGAAGTTGGAAAAAAGGTCAAGGAAAGGTTAAAAAATTTAAGTTGATAAGGACTAGCTTCTAATGGGGAAGTAATGCTTATATTTGTTTTTTCCTCAAACCTATTTTATTGCGCAATAAATAAAATCATAAAAATAAGCCATAAAGTAATTACATATAATTGCGCAATAATTGATGTTTATTTTATTCGAGATATTTGACTCAACAAAATATTTAAAAAGCGTAAATATAATCCATATTTGCTTTATTATAAGATTGCTGGATTATAAGATTTCACAATTGTATGGTTGTCATGATATTTAATCCGCAGATTAGCTAAATATTCTCTTCAATTTTAGCATTTTACAGATAAGATTAACAACTGCAGTTGATTTATGGACTTTTCAAACAAGATTAAGAATTCTCTTTAATAGAGATGCCGGAACGGTTTTATTAATATAGTAATAGCTAAAAATTTTGTGATGTAAAGTTTAATTCAAAATTAATATACTTAATTTTAATGCTCCAGAAACTCACCAGCAATGTAGCAATAACTTTGATGAATCCTTCTCTAAAATTAAATTGTCCTCCTTCTTTGCAGGGACTCAGCCTAAAGCCCGGCACCGATGCCTACGACAGCTGGATGGTGACACCCATTCCCATCTACCTGAGCTTCTACATGTTCAACTGGACCAATCCGGAGGACATACGCGATCCGACCATCAAGCCCAACTTCGTGGAGATGGGTCCTTACACATTTCTGGAGACGCATAGGAAGGAGAACTACACCTTCTTCGAGAACGCCACGGTTGCCTACTACGAACGTCGCTCCTGGTTCTTCGATGCCGAGAGGTCCAATGGAACCCTGGACGATCTGGTCACTGCTGCTCATGTCATCACCGCCACCGTGGCGGATGAGATGAGGAAGCAACCCAAGATCATCAAGAAGATCATCAACTTCATGTTAAACCACGAGGGCGGGGAGCTGTTTGTGACCAAGCCGGTGGGGGAGTGGATCTTCGATGGCTACCAGGACAACCTCACGGACTTCCTGAACCTCTTCAACACCACGAAGATCGACATTCCCTATACCCGCTTCGGCTGGCTGGCGGACCGAAACGAGTCCCTCACCTACGACGGGCTGTTCACGATCCACACGGGCACGGACGACATCTCCAATCTGGGTAGGCTGACCCACTGGAATGGCAAGAATGAAACGGGATTTTACGAAAGGCCTTGCGGCACTGTTAATGGAACCACTGGAGACCTCTTTCCGCCCAAAATGAATGTCAACGATGAGATCACCATCTTTGCCACCGACGCCTGCAGATTCATGAATCTGCGACCTCAAGGAACGTATGAGAGCCATGGACTTACCGCCACTAAATGGGTGGGCACGGATGAAACCCTGGACTCCGGGGAGACCTATCCCAATCAGGCCTGCTTCTGCGATCCGGTGAGGTTCGATGAGTGCCCCAAAAGGGGAGTGGTGGAGTGCAAGGCCTGCAGGGACCAAGCTCCAATTTACTCCTCCTTTCCGCACTTCTACCTGGCGGATCAGTCGTACGTTGATGCAGTGGAGGGCATGAAGCCGGAGAAGGACAAGCATGAGTTCTTCCTGGCTGTGGAGCCCACTACGGGAGTGCCCGTTCAGGTGCATGGTCGCATCCAGATCAACATGATGCTCGAGCCGGATGATGACTACGAGTGAGTTTTCTACTATCTGACTGTCTTTCGAGTTTTACTGATCATTAAAATGTTTTTTTTTTGTGCAGCATCTATCGCGGAGTGCCGCAGATCTTGATGCCCATGTTCTGGTTCGATCAGTACGTGGAGCTTTCCTCCGAACTGGCCTCCAAGGCCAAGGTGAGAACATACATCCCCCATAGCCGAACTCTTTATTTATTAAATTTTGTTTTCCCCTCCAGTTGGCCATTAACCTGTCTAGCTATGGAGTAATCTTCGGCTATTCCCTGATAGCCTTTGCCAGCATCTTCATCGTCACGGGCATCACGCTGACGGTGACCAAGAAGTGGGTGCGACGCGCCCCCGAGGACGAGGACATGCTGACCAACTAGAGCGGATCGGCCTTAGCTTTAGTTTTTAAGCGTAGCCAAAGTGCCAGGACATGTAACTCTCCTAGTTCATCCTTTATAGTCGTTGCCAGTTACGCGTTATGTATGATGTAAGAGAAAGCAGCATTCGTCTTGCATTTTGTGATAGCAAACCCTAATCTTAACCAAAACCCAAACCCAACCCCAAACTACTGTGCAATAACAGAAAAGTATCCAGACATTAATTCCAAGCCGAAGGAGATTCAACTCGTACTCAGAACACTTAAAACATATTTAACTTTTACATTTTAAATTTTCATTTTATTTTGCAAAGAGAAATTTTTACAACTCAAGGACTTTTTACTTATCGTATACGATTGTTGGATGCTTCAACGATTTGCTTTATAAATGCATTAATTGAATGTTGTTTTTGTTTTGTAAATTAATAAATTAAAATAATTGTTTATGTATATATAAATGTTTATGTGTGTATATGTAAGATATATGGCAAAAATTTAACATTTTCTCAAAGATCACATTCCTCAATTTAGCCATAGACTTTTAGCCGAGAAAAATCTACGCAAATATTTGTGACATTCCTTAAAAAACTCGAAATCATTTTTGCACACTCTGCACACTCACACATCCAAAAAGGGGGGTTAATAATTCATCATCGAACAAAATACAAAATAATAAACAAAGTGGATACAAATAATAATCGTTATACTCGTACTCGTACTCTCGCTTACACCTACGGTGGGGATTCATAAGGGGGGCAAGTCTAGGCACTCTTGAAATTCTTTAGTTCCCTTCGTCCAGCAGAAGCAGGGGGATCGAGTCGGGTTAAAAACTGATTCTTTCGATTCAAACCGATTCAGGCCCCATACCCTTGCTGGCCCGATTCGTTGTGAGTATATTTCGTGTGTCGTGTGACTACGTTCTAAAAAATTTGCATAGTTTGTTGTTAGGTTGCGTTGCGTTGCTCTTGTTGTTGTTCTGACTAAAATATGTAAAATATATAGTTGTAAAAGTAGCATAAGTTTAAATAAAAATCAATCACAGTTGTTTGGGCGGAAGTAGTTAGTGTTAAGTATTCGCTTTGCTCTGGCCTAACTAGGTTTTGTTCTCGGTTTGTTAAGACTAAAGTTCTACGATTTAGTTTAGTTAATTAAGTAGTGGCTTTCGTATTTTATACTTGAGTATTGTTGCTTCCTCTCCTCTCCTCTTCTCCCTATCTCTCTTTATCTGTCTGTATCTGTTAGTTCCGGATCCGGATGGTTTAGTTGCGTCATTGTTGGATGTCCTCTGGTCTTCTCTATCTTTTACCTGTTAGGTTACCAATTCCTTATGTGACTAGACTGGGTTCTCTGATTATTTGAATGCGTTTGAATGAGGTTTTGTAGTGTTAGCTGTTCCGAGGGTGTCAAGTGTCAAGTGTCAAGTTCGGGTCTCTCTACTGCTCCTGTCCGCCTAGCCAATCCCAGCGAATCTCTCCCCTCCATAACACTGTGATCGATCTCTATAACTACCGCGATCTATGCAAATTCCTGGACGCAGATCGTAACTCCCGGGGGAGTACAGAACACAGAAATCTAACCGCACATCGAACAGCCATCGAACTAGAGAGAAGAGTGTCGTCCTTGATCCTTCTGATCCTTTCACTCAGCGATTAGCTGGTCTTGTGGTGCTGCTGTTGCTGCTGCTGCTGGTGTTGGTGTTGGTGCTGCTGCTGCTGCTGCTTCATCATCAGGGCCGGGTCCATCACATAGTTGTTGGCCTCCGCCAGCTGTTGCACTGGCAGGGGAGGCAGCTTGTCCTGCGGATGGCGATGACTCACAGTGGACCCCTTGCGGGCCTTGCCCAGCGTTCCTCCGCTTGAGGAAGAGTTGGTGCTGCCATTGCTGATCGGCGGGGACTGGGAACTGGATCCCGGCTGCTCCTGGCCCGGCTTGGGATTCCCGATCACCTTGGTCTGCTTCAGCAAGGAGCGATCGTTGCACAGAGCCGAGATGAGGGGCAGGTCCAGGTGCTTGCTCTTCTCCCTCAACAAGGCAATGTCCAGCGCCTGAGCCTGGGCCTGAGCATGGGCCTCAGCTGCCATCGAGGCCTGGAGCTGGGCGAGAATGCTGTTGCTATTACGGTTCAGGCCCATTCCCAGACCCAAATCGGGGCGAGGACGTTCCCCCGCCCACTGGGCACCACTGGAGGTCTTCGTCAGGGGGGAGTTGGCACTGTGGGGATTCAGCGTGGGCGGCTTTCGAGGAGGAAGCATGCACGTAGGACTGGGAACCGGCTTCGAGGGAACTGAAAAAATAGTTTTGATTAGAATATTGAAATATGGAAGTCTCTACTGATTTTCCACTCACTTGGTGGTGGTTTTTCACTGGGCGCCGGCATGGGCGGCTTCTTGAGGCGCCTGTTCACATAGGGTGGTGGTGGCGGTGGCGGGAGTCGCCTTCCCTTGGGCAGCGAGTCAAGCGAGTTCAGAATATTGTCGTCTGATCGCGATCGCGCGAACATCGAGGAAGAGGCCGACGATTTTGCCTGAGCCGCAGCCGCTGCTGCTAAAGCCGCCGGATGCAGGGGCGGTGGAGGTGGAGGCTCATAGGAGGAGCACAAACTGGCCATGGAGGGGGAGTACAGAGGGGAGTAGCCCGCTCCCGGCAGCTGCACATACGTGTCCGACAGGTTCTGCGTGGATGCATACCTGGAGTGGGTGCTCAAGGCCAAAGGGAGGTAGGGCGTGCTTCTGTAGATCGCTGGGGAGACCTGCATGGCCAGGTAGGGATGGTGAGGTGGCGGCGGAGCTGCCTGGGCCATGGCCGCCAGCAGAGAGCCCTGCTTAGCGTCCAAGTACTCCTGCTGACTCACAGCCGGATCCTGGATGGGATAGATGACGTAGTCCACATCGCTATACAGCTGCTGCTGGTACAGTTCCAGCTGCTTCCTTGCCAGTTCCCTGCTGTACAAATGCCCCGCCAAGTGGGGGTGATTCGGGGGCGGAGGAGGAGGTGGCTGGCGCGGCAGGCTTGGAGGGGGTGGTGGAAGGAACTGCCTAGGCTTGATCACCGGGAGCAGAACACACGACTGCTGGTGGTGCAGCGAGGCGGTGCTCTTGTGGTGCAGTCCATAAGAAACAATTGGTATCCCAATGGCCGCCGATCCCGAATGCCTGTGATGCGAGGGCAAGTGGTGATGGTGCAGTGAGGCCTGCGATCCTCCCGCGTAGTTGGAGTTGTGCAGGGACTGCTGGCTCAGCTGGTGGCTGCAAACGGAGCCACTCGAGGAAGCGGCCGAGGAGCAGTGATGTGGGGCCGCATAGCTGGGCTTGGCTCCGTCCGGTATCAGGCTGGTGTGGGCTTTCAGGATGCTGATCTGCGGTCGGGTGGTGATGAATCTCGCAGTCACCTCCTCGGACTTTAAAGAGTTCATTGAGCCCGCGGCACTGGGCGCAGGATTGGCCAAGGAACTAACGGATATCAAAGATGTGGGCCTGGGTTTGCTGGAGCTAGGATAGGGAGGAGGATCCCGTCGACGCAGGGCAGCTAAGGGAGCTGGAACTGGAGCTGGAGGAGCCGGGGGTGGAGTGATAATGGGAGGAGCCTCTGGTTTGGGAGCCACCACTGCTATGGGCTTGGGCACGGGCTTGGGAACTATCGGAGGACCACACAGACCTGTCTTCTCATGTCTCGCACTATATGGTGGTGGTGGAGCTGGTGGCAGTTCCTGCTCCGGCGGATCTCCCTCTTCTCCAGCTTGATTTCCCAGGGTCACATAGTCGCAGTCCGAGTGGAGACTGTTGGACACGGTTTTCCTGCTCGGATAGGTTCCTCTTCCCACTATCAGGTCGGTTAGCTCCTCGGCGGAGAGCAAGGAGTGCTTGTTGTCCGTGGGATCGCTTCCATCGCCCCGGAAAGAGCTCCCGGTGCTGATGTTGGAATCGGACCGCAGTCGGAACTCTGCTCGCTTTTTGCCATCCCCCGATTCCGGGTGCGGTTCCTCCATCTTCGTGGGCTGGAACATCCCGTAGTGGGAGCTCTTCTCTGACTCCGCCATCTCGGATGACTGACCTGTTAGTTCGCTGCTGTGCATGGTGTACACCCCGGAGGTTTCGGTGGGCGGGGCTCCATGGGCGAGGTTGTACACACCGGATGCTCCGGACACACTCTCCGTCTCCTCCCTGGCCGAGGTGGAGAGGAAGTCCTCCGGGTTCGTCTCACTTAAGGCGGAGTTCTGGGCGGTGTGACTAAAGCCCAGCTCCAAACTGGAGGAAGTGGAGTGCACGGGAGCAGGAGCAGATCCTCCAGGGGACCCTGCTCCGCTAGTGGGGGATGTGACCACCACAGTGCTGCAGGTGGAGGAGCACTGGGAGCCAATGTTGTGCTGCGAACTGGGCGAATCTGTGGCCGTCGTGGAGGAGTCATTGGCGCCCGTTGAGCTCCTCTGCACACCCGAGTTGGCTGCGGACTTCTCTCCCTGGGAGCTCGCATCCGTAGGCCTCACACTCAGAGCTGCCAGTTGCTCCTCCAGATCCTTCAAGGACATCTGCCCAACACTCGAAGTCTGCCTGCTTACACTTGGCCTGTCCAGAAGATGGGCCAAAGCCAGACTCTCCGTGGAAGGAGCGGCCAGAGGAGCAGGTGGTGTGTTGATCATGATCTCCAGCTCGTCCTCGGAGTGCACCCGGTCGCTCACTATGCCCGAGGTGGTGTTGGAACTCGTGCTGGAGATTACCGAGATGCGCTGCTCGTTCTTGGACTTGTACGGCAGGAGCAGGCTCCTGGAGCAGGCGTAGCTGGCATGCAGCCTCTGGGACTCGGCTGCCTCCTCCTCCTCCCTCTTGGAGACCTCCTTCAGCCTCGCAGCCAGCTTCATGCTCCACTGGTGCGTGTCCTTGCAGAGGGTCAGCATCAGCTTGTTCTTCTCGTCGGAGGCCGCGTACAAGGTGATCCTGCTCTCCCCCGATCTTATCTCGAACTTCTTCCTCTCGAAGGAGAGCTTGGTTATGTTTGGCCAGAGGAAGGTGGTGGCTTCTGGAGGGTTGCTGGAGGAACTGCTGGAGGATTCCCCTCCCAGGATCTTGATACCCTTGGCGTAGACCACAAACCAGGCACTTCCCGAACCCTGCTCGCTCTTGGCCAACCGCATCCTGTAGGTGTGGGCATTGATGGTCTCGTGCAGATTGCAGGCCTGCTGGATGTATAACAACTCTGCCTCCGGAGTGGCCATGCCCCGGTGCTCCCGGTGACAGGCTCTCATCGCACTTCTCGCCCAAGGCGTGTGCAGCCCACTGGGCAGGTAGTCCTCGATCCGGAAGTAATCCGTTCCCTTTTCCGGCACCGTCGGTGGCTGGGGCGCTGAATCCCTCTTCGACGAGGAGCTGACATAGGTGGAGAGCCGCAGCATCCTCTCATTGGCACGCTTGCTGATCTTGGGCAGGGTTGTGGTGGAACTCAAACCCCTTCCTCCCGACGAGGAGGCCTCCTCCCCCGAATCCTCCTTGCTATTACCCGCACCCGGTGGAGCATCGCCCAGATCCGCTTGCAGGGCCAGTCCGGCCAGAAAGACCAGGGCCTGCTCCGCCTGATCCTTGGGCAGGTCGCGCTGCAGGATGTTGTGGCGCAGCTGCAGGTAGTAGTTGTGGCGGGACGTCTCATCTTTCAGCATGAACGGACTCTCGATGTAGAACTGCACGCGGAAGTGTAGCTCCAGGAGAGGTCGTCCATTGGCATCCAGACCCTGTCAGGATTTCGAGGATAAGAGATTAGTAAGGGAATCCTTGTGGCCTTAGGGGTACTACTCACGTGGGTGTGCGAGGATCGCCAGCTCTTCGGGCCGTATTTGGAGAGTTTGCTCTCGGGATCTGCGAACATGTACTCGCCATCTGGAAAATAAGATAGATGATACAATTAAAGACTGTCTTTATAGATGCACAGATTTAGGATATATCCAATTCCATGGTTTTAACTAATATTTTTTCAAAGCACAGAATATTCCTTGCAACTCCCATTCATAACCAGGAAGCCAAGGGCAGTAGTAAGCGATTCCCCGAGCTCATTGACAGGTAGGAAAGGCCGAAGCTTCTTCTTTCAGCTTCAAAGGCTGCGCTTCGGTTGTCAGGTTGAGTTCCATCTCCTGGTGGATGGCGAATTTCCGGTTGGGCAAAAAGAGGAACTTTTTGGCGCGCAGCCGCCAAGGTCGCTAATCAAAATTTTAAATGAACTTTCGGCTATGCGCGATGGTCTCCTTTGGGGGCTTCCCGACCCTCTCCCCGACCCTCTTCCCGACCCGCTGCCAAATCAGGCTCAAATCGGATCAGATCGCGGCCAAAAGCAAGAAGAGGGCCCAGACCCGAGACCAGACTTCTGTCAGTTTGTCAGGCAATAAACAAGCAACCCATTGACATCAACAAGAGTCGAAAGAGGCTCCGAGCGAGATGGAGATGGAGACGACGAACGATGATGACGACACGTCAGGCTGTCAGAGATCGGACTATAGCTCCGCTCCGCTCCGATCCGATCCGATCCAAGCCGATCCGAGCCAAACCGATCCCAGCAGAAGGGCCCAGGCCAGGCCCAAGGGCATGTCGAGATGCTCGAGAAGGCAGGGAAAAAACAACAACGAAATCAACACACACTTCATCGAACGAAAAATTGGAATTCCTGCATACGAAATGAAGAGCAGCATCAGCAGCAAGATGGAAAATAATAATTATGAAAAAATCTGGAGGCGGGGACCCGCAGGGGGAGAGTGGGGAAGGGGAAGGGGGAGGGACTGGAGCAGCATCCAACATCAACATCAGCAAAAGCAGCAACAGCAGCAGCAACAATATCATAATAATCATCAGCGGCCGAATAAGTGCCTATCAATGACGACGTCGTGGACTCGGAGCTGGAGCTGGAGTGGAAGTGGCAACAAGTGGATGGTCGCGGAAGAGGGGTATCCACGCTGGAGTCAGGATGCACTTGGAGAAATATGAGGAGTTTCTTACTTCATTTTAGAGCATATTTTTCATATATTATTATCACCAGAAATTTGAATTTAAAAAAATGTTTACATAATATGATATTATCAATAATATCGGAACAGAAAAAAAAATGAATTTAAAAATTTGTATCAATTCAAATCGGAGGAAAACGCATAATTAAAAATTTCGACAATTTAAATTAAAGTTATTAACATTGGAAAGATTTACACTATATAAAAGTAAATAAATGTGATATCCCTAATATGCAGAGACCTTTGAGATTTCAGAATTAAAATTTATACAAGAATATGTTTGCAGTGTAGTAACAAAGTCGGAGCGAGAGCGAGTGTTGCATACCAAGCCCAAAACGCAGCAGCAACGAAAAAAGCCGGAGTGAAAGAGGAAAAAACAGGTAGAAAGACAGGTAAGCAGCGCTGGAAAAAGAGGCAGCTGAAACCCAAGTCGTTCGTTCGGCTTCAGCCTCAGCCTCCAACTCAAACTCAAACTCAAACTCGAACTAAGACTCCGGCCAGCGATTTCTTTTCGCATTCAAATTTCACTCAAAAGACTCCTTCAGAGGTTGGAATTCGTTCTTCGGAGACGAAGAACCTAAAGGGAAGTGGGCGGAGGAGGTCTCTGCCAGATTCTACGAGCAGGTGTGAAGGCCAGCAGAGTCTGATCTGAGGTAGCCACAATGCTGATGGATCCTCACGCAATACCGGCGTTCCAATCCCGATCCCCCTCCCCCGCTCCCGCTCCCGAACCCACTTCCAAACCCAAACCCAAACTCAATCCCCGTCCGAGCCCAGCGGCAAAACCTAATAATTAACATATTTTCCATCGCATTCCACAGCGCTCACAATTAACACGCACGCACAGGGAACTGGAGAGGGAGGAGCAGAAGAGCAGGAGGAGCAGGAGGAGGAGTATGAGGGGCAGCGAAATAAATCTTCAATTTGAAACACATGCAACACAAATTACAGCCTCAGCAGCAGCAGAGGCGAAGGCTCATCAAGCCGAGGAATTCCATCTCGAGCTGAGGTAAAGTGAGGTGGAGTGCATCTTTGGGGTGAGAGGAGGTGGGGGAGGAGGAGGGTCTGGGCAGGGTCTGCAGATGCAGTTGGACTGGACTGGAGTTGGAGTTGGAGGAGAGAACAAGAACGAGAGACGCAGGCAGAGACAGCTGCGCCCAATGCCACGGCCTGGCATTCTTCAGATTCAGATTTATTTTCCAAAAGGTTGCAGTCCGAGTTTGAGTGGCCATAATAACAAAAAAAAAATGGAAGCCAATTCTAGGAAGTCGACCACTAAATACCCTTTATGGTTAGTTCCCAAAAAACAAAAATTTTATTTCTTAAAACTTGCACATAACTCACACAATCAAAAGATGAATAAAATGAAATAAGAACAAATATTCATTTAAAATAACAACTTAAAATGTAATACCAAAAGTCCGAGACCTCCCTTACCCAACTACAGGGTATCTCAAGAATGGACAACCTCAAAGATAAATGTGTGTGTGCCTGTGCATCAAAACTGGCTGAAGGAAAAAAAAAAGAGAACAACGAGCAAGCGAACAAAACACAAAAAAAAACATAAAACCAAAAGAATTTTAATTTCCGATGTTATCAGATGCACGCAGCCCGAAGAGGAGGAATCCGGAGGAGCATTTAGAGAGGAGCGGGGAAGGTGATTGAGGAGGGACAGCAAGGCCGAGTGTCCAAAGATTGAAGACGAAGACGAACCAGCCAACGCCATATAATAATGATTATGAGCCATTAACATTAAATGGAAAAGAAAATGCTGGTCTACAGATTACAGCTACACAGGGACAGGGGGCAGGGACAGGGGCAGGGACAGGGGCAGGGGGCAGGGAAATGGGAGTCCAGGGAAACCGAAACAACCAAAGCCGAAAGGTTCATTCTTCCTCAACGGAATGCGGCAGAGGAATCCAAGCCATGCGACAGCCTAAAAATAACACCATCCAGAGAAGATGGAGCAGAAGGAGAAGGAGAAGGAGCAGGAGTTATAGCTGGAGTGAGGGAAGCCAGCGAAGCCAAGACTTGCAGAGGACTCGCAGATGACCATCGGGATGACAATGTTGCCAAATTGCCATCGGCCGAGTGCCACTTAAAGTGCAACTCCGCAGAGCGGCCTCCTCCTCCTCCTCTCACGATTCCAACCGAAGGAGCCTCGCGAATTTGCATAAAGATGAAATTTATTGACGCTGCCCGGCCATAAAATTAAAATTCATTTCCAGCCATTGCCAGCCGTCAACAGACGCAGTCGGGACATCAATTTTGGCTTTTTATTTTGCTTTTATTTTGGGGGGACCGAAAGCCAAACACAAATCGAAAGACTCAAGCGACGAACTCGAAAAAACAAGAAGAGCAGGAAGAAGCATTCCATGCTGAATATTCCAGTCCTGGAAAATGAAGGGTAGTCTATGGAAATATTGCAATTACAGATTACAAATAATTTTTTTTTTTTTTTTATGTACTTTAATGCTTAAATTAATGCTTTTAGATGTCGCTTCTTTAAACAAAATACAAAAAAATATTACAAAATTACAAATAACATCTTTAGACATTTGAGAGTAATTCAAATTCGATTGAAAAATCAATTTTTAATCACTATTAATTTTTCCTAGTGCAACTCAATCTATGCAGGGTCTTTTAAATATATTTTGGAGAAAGATCGCGCCGCGAAATGCTGGGAGAGAGAATGCGGGGACCCGGGAATTACGGACATCGTTGGACGGACCTGAATCCAGGCAACAAAAATAACAAAGCAACAACAACAGCAGCCTCAACCGCATGCCACTCATGCAACACACAGATACACACACGCACACATACTTGCAACAGCGACTGACATTGCCAGGAATCCTTGGCCAGAGAGCAAAAAAAATACGAAAAAAAAAGACTGAAAAAATAACACATACAGAGCCAGAATGCAAACTGCCAATTTCATAGTTGAGCCAGAGGAATCCTCTGCAGATCCTCCCCTCCTCCTCCTCCTCTTCTTCTTCTCGTTCTTCTGCTGATTCTTCCGCCTCGTTCTTCTGCATCTTCTTCTGGTTCTTCGTATTCGTGGCGAGGACGTTGGCATGCCCAACCCCATCTTTGGATTCAGTTAAAGCTACAGCCTCAGCTACAGCTCCAGCTCCAGCTCCAGCAGCGACTTCAGCTTCAAACTGCATACCAAATTCTTTGCTGAAGATGTTGAGGCAACTTCCCTGCCCCTTCCTGCCCGCCCCGCCTCCCTCCACTTGGCTGCCTTTGCCACGAAATTGATGCCAACCAGATTCGAAAATTTACGTGTTGTGTTCTTGGGCTCTCTGCTCTAACATCGTAACACCAAATATTGGGTATCAAGGAATAATGGTGAGTTTTATTTAAGGAATCAGCTATACAACAAATTCATAAAGTAATAATCGTGGTGATTAAAAAATTCTCTACTAAAATCTATTCTTTCGATTGTTCAATAAATCTGTTACCCTTTTTATAACATATTTACTAGTATAACTTGTTCGGAATGTTATGTTCGAAAAAAATGGAAATATATCGGATTTTATTAACCAGCTCCATGTTTGGGTTACCACCTTCCCCCAAGACCCGTAAAAATCTTTGTGCTTAGAGTATTTCTGGTTCGTTTTCTGTGAAATGGAATTCCTTGCTCCTTTCTCGCTTGCTCTCCCCTGGACTTTTTCTCCATCCCCACCTTCCTCCCAAGCCTTTGGAGAACGCATATATCTGAGGCCAATGCCAAAGACGCTGTCTGCTCTTCTCTTCAGCGAGTTTCAGTTTGGGTTCCTCCAACTCCAACTCCGACTCCAGCTCCAGCCATCCAAGCAACCTCCATCCACCATCCACCAACCTCCATCTCCATCCTCGAGACTCCAGCCATCCTCCTTGGCTGTCGTTCGATTCGTTTGTGTTAATGCAACGCGCGACGGCTACCTGAATTACTGAACACGCGTCTTGTGTCTGTTCCCCCTGCTCCTGCCCCTGCCCCTTCCCCTTCCTGACCCCCACCTCCTCCTCCTGGTTCCTGGCGAAGACCCCTCTCTGGTATTCCTGAAATTGTTTGTTCGCCATGAAGGCGACGCGTTCCCTGGCTTTTTGTTCGTTTTTATGTGCCATTTTTTTGTGTGCTGCTCGGCTGTGTTGGTATTTTTATGTGTTTTGGCAGATCGCTTTGGCCAGAATGGAGGATCTGGATGGAGGTTGCTTCGGCGGCGGCTGCTGCTGCTGCTGCTGCTGATGATGATGAGCAGCTTTTAGAGAAGACTGGTTTATGTTTATTAGTTGTATTTTTCATGCCTTATCGCTGGCATTTGGCTACTCCACAACTCGGACACAATTCCCCCCACCAAAAACCCCAACCCCAACCCCAGCCATCGAGTGGAATCCAATAAATAGCTGGCGAGGACTCACCTATGAGCACAGCCAGACCGAAGAGCTCGGTGTCCAGCATCCCTTGTGTGGCAAAGTGCAGACATGTCTGCGTGTAGACCTCTCGAACCCGACTCTTGGCATCGACTAGGAAGTACAAGGTTTTCGGCTGCTGCTGCCCCAGAAGTCTGCAAAGATTCCCAAAGTATTATATAACTAAGAATTGCGGATGCTCCGGCTCAGGCTCAGGCTCAGGACTCACCTCAGGGCCAGGAATCGCGAGCCTGGTGACAGTTGCTCGGCGGAGGACGCGCATACTTCCAGGGGCGCGCTGACGGTGCAAAATGCTCGCATGCTGCATCATTTTCCGTATACAGCGCGCGCGTTCGAAATGCGTTGCTATTTAGGGTGAAAGATAAAGATATAGGGGTTAATACGGATTTTTAATTATTATGAATGTTATTAAGATATTAAATTTGCCAGTTACTGTGCGAGAGAAAGGCCCTATCCTCTTGATAATAAGTATTTGGTTTGTCAACTGAAGTATAGTACTAATACAGCAATCCTCAAAATCATCTTACTACTGAATACATAGCTACATTCATCAACCTATAAACATTTTTGTACTCCTTTAATTAAACTGAAGGAAAAGAAAATATTTTATTTTTAAAAATTTTTCTTTAACAATTGTCCAATAATTAATTTAAAATCCCTCAACTATTTCAATGCTTTATTTATACACCTTTAATTCCACAGAAACGTAAACATTTTTATTCAAAAGTGTGAAACTTGATATAGCAGAAATTCTTCTTTTTTCTTGGAGAAAAAAAGATGAACATTAAAATATTATTATTGCTCATAAATTTAACAATGTGCAAAATGATAGATAAAAGTTAGGCAGACTGCAATAAAATTGTTTACTCAATTTAACAGAAATTAAGTTGGTAAGCACTGGGAACATTCAAAGACCCTAGTATCTCGGCTCTGCTCTGCTCTGCTCCAATTTCGAGGCCAGACTCCCAAGATAAGCTGAAGTTTCATCGCATTCCGGGGATAAAGCACCGCATGGCAGGCGTCATTTCTAACCGCATTTCTGGCTCATCAAATGGCGATAAAGCCGCGGTTAGGCACCATTCTTGCGACCAAATTGATGCCGCTGGAGCCGCCCCAGACGCAGATGGGAGAGGGAGAGTGAGTCGGAGCCGGAGTTGGAGGAGAAGATGGCGCCCGCCTCTTTTGGGCTCCTCACCGACTGCCGACTGCCGAACAATTTCACCGATCAATAACGAAAGACTTAGGCGACAAACTTGATTAGCGGCCAGGGGTCTTGGAACTGGGCTCTTAAAACTGAAAACCGAAATCAGAAAACTAAAGACCGAATACCGAAGACCGAAGACTAAAGACTGGAGGTGCGTACGTGGATGCGTTGCGCATAAAATTATTAAAATTCAGTTAAAGAAAGTTCCAAAAGAGAGAGAGAGAGAGGGTCCAAAACTGGCCTCGTGATGAAAGAAAAGTATTTTATGCATAAATTAAAATCAAATCGAATCAAATCAACTTTTTGTATACGAAGCCGACAGAGACGTCGACTGAGGCGACTACGGTTTCTACCAACCAACCGACCAACCAACCAACCAACCAACCAAGCTGGCGGAGACGCATAAATTTCAATATTGGCGCATTTTCTGTGTCTAATAAATTTCAACGTCCAATAAATTTATTCAGAGTCAAGTCGAGAGTTGGACTCAAGAGGCAGACAGACAGAGGCCGGGGCTGGCAGAACCGCCCTGACTTATAAATATATGATCGGTCCCCGATCGAAGGAATGCCCCGCACCAACACCGTCCTCATCCCATTCCCCCTGCCCATTCCCAAAGCGATCATCAATCAAAGCTCGCATTTGACATAAATTAGAAACCAAAGAATATCTGGGAACAGCATTCCCCCATCCCCCTCCTCCGCTACTCGTAAGCCTCTCCACCGAAAAAAAAGCTTTTGAAAAGCAATTATATCTAAGCCGATTTCCATGCGCCCCTTTGGACCCTGGAGAACGAAGAACGGAGAACGAGCTCCCCAGACATAGACTTTATGCCAGATCACCGGCGATTACGAAACGAGAATTCGAATTCGAATCGGAATCGGAATTCCAGGGCTCTAATGTGGCTTCGATTGACTTATTACCGAGGAATTTATCGGAGAAACACACAAAAAAGCCACAACAAGATTGCTGAGCTCTCAAGAGGAACTGGATTAAGCGATCACTCAGCCCGGGTTGTTGAGTGATTTGGTAAGAAGAGAGAAACATGAGTTTCAACATCGTAAAGTCGGGCTGAATGTATCTTTGTGTTATGTTAATTCAAATGAATTATTTCTAAAAATAGTTCCTCAAAAAAAAAAGCTAATTGTGTCCGTATAAATATTTATTGGGGATTTGTTATCAAAGGGATTATTTTTTAAGAGACATAAGTTTCAATATTTATAAGTTCGGTGAATTATCTTAAAAGTCTGTGAGGAATTGACATGGATTTATGAAGGGTAAAGAATAGTTTATGAAATGATAATTTCTTCAGATACATCCTAAATAGATTAAGAACAACACTGCTTATAAATGAATACATCATAAATTCATATGCCACACTCAGCATTCCTAGGATGTGTGTCCACTACCAACTAATAACATGCTATTCAGTTGTAAACAATAAAAGGAAACTATAAATTGACTGTGAGGAAGGCAAGCCATCAATTGCGATAACAATAAAAGGAAGCCCATTAGCAGATTGCCATCGCAATAGGTGGCCTTAATGATCAGGAACGTTTAAACTGAATGATCTTCCATGTATGACAAACAGATCGCTGTTCTGATACGCGACAGATTTCTCCGGAAGTTATGGCCTCGGGTTATCCGAGCAATCCAGCATGATTGATCGAATGAGGCGACCATTCCCATTCCAATCCATGAGCATGAGCCCCTAACATGTTTGGCTTTTTCTCCTGAATTCCGAATTCCAATTCCGAACCCCACACAATGCCGGTCATTATGCAATGGCCAATGCCAAAAAAATATTCGCGATCGTCTGCCTGCCAGCTGCGATCACGATTTGTTTCTCTTTCTTTCTGTATATGTATTTTTCGAGGAGGAGTAGCGTGAGTCAACGGAGGAGGGAGACAATTTAAAATGCAAACAAATTAAAGGCATTTAACAATTTCAATCATAGCAAATTATCCGCATTCCGTTGGCTAATGAGAGCGGGAAGCGAAGAAAGCCGTAACAACGACGACGCTAATTATCGGAGTCAACACGGCGAATGGGGATCGGGATGGAGATGGGAATGGGGATGGGGAGGGGGTGGTCGGGCAATTAAAAACGCGCCAAAGAAGCCAGTCAGCTAGTCAGCTAGTCAGCCAGCCATTCGGCCAAGTGGAGCTGAGCGGGCTCAAGAGACACGCTAATCAGCAATTAGCAAATGGCAATAAATATTTTGTTTATGATAAAGCGGCGAGGGGTGGCCGGCCTCTGTCCGTCGTGAGTGGGTCGTTTCTGCCGGAGAGCCCGGAATGCAGACGACGGTTGCGGAAACAGTCGCTGCCGGAGAAATGGTTCGGGTCTGGGTTCGGGCGAGGTGGGGGCAATAAAATCCCACGGGCTCTGCCGCCACCAAAGTCAATTAAATGGCGCAAGCGCCAGCAGCGAATGTTTTTCTGCCAGCTAAGC
>JAJJHY010003831.1:16031757-16045694 GCA_021224005.1 Drosophila setifemur | reverse complement strand
TTGGGGGAAGGAGAGCGCAGACAGAAACAGCAGCAGAAATAGCAACAGCCGCAGAAACAGAGACGTTGCGCATACGCCACGTTGTGCTGCGACAGCAATTCACCGCCAGCCAAGCACTGAGAGAATTTCTATTAAGTAATTAAACTGAAGACCTGAAAGTCTACATAGTAAATGCTTTAACGTTCTAAGTTATTTCAATTGAATATTTAATAGCATTTAATTTGATTTAATTAACATTTAATTATACATTTTGGGAACATATATTTTGGTGACCTTTTCAATGTAATATTTATGTAATATGTAATATTTAAAAAGCTTTTATTATTATTACATTTTGCCAATAATATAGTAAATAATAATGAATGAAAATCTTCACATTCATTTTCCAGAGGATATGTTATATTTTAAATTTAGGAAAATTTACCATTTTCTCCCTGTGCAACCCCCCGTTCGACCACCTCTTCCCCCAGCGACTATGTCAACTGCACATGCCATTGCACTGAGCTCATTCGGGGCGTGTATTTGTCAACCGAGTTCCAGCAATCGCCAAAGTCGAACGATCGATCGATCGGTGGATCGGTGGATCGATGGTTTCAGAGGGAGATGGGAGCAGGGAGGAGTAGCTGGCACACAGGCGGAAAACCTAGAGCTGAGAGCCACGATAAACGCTTCAACCGCATGTTAAATGTGCAGGCCCATTGAAATGCTGAACGAATCAGAAACGGAATCAGAACTCGAAAATATCCATATGGATTTCAGCGAGGAATGCGAGCTGAGAGCATTGAGTATTGAGCATTGAGCACTGGGCACTGAGCAGATCAATAAACAAGACAGCGTAAACGATCGTAAAATCGAGGCAGCGAAGAATGCGAAACGAATCAATAGTCTTGACTTGGAGGGGATGCGATCCTAAAGATGATCAAAGCGTGGGACAAAGTCAGGCATAAATAATTGATGAATTCAAGTGTGAATTGCATCAAATATTCTTGAGCTGGAACCTGAATGTATTATTTACTAAGGAGATTATAGAACTGTACGGAAAATGTTCTGCTTAATGGGATCAATCAACAAAGCAGAAACAAATTTAATTAAAAAACTTCCCCAAACTGAAAGTTATTGTTAATATTTTCAAAAGAATTTTGGAACCAAATTAGGAAAAAATTAAAATTACAAAATTCAGTTGCGAATAAAAGATACTTTGTTAATGTTAGCTAAAGATATAATTCGGGAGCCATATTTCTGGTTTCTGAATCAGAATAGAAACAGAACCAAATTGGAATAAAAAACTTCCCCAAACTTGATCTAGATGTTTTCATATTTTCCACAGAGGCTTAGATCTTTCGCAATCTAGCTCTTGACAAGCCCTTTGTGGTGACGCAAGCCATCTTAAAAACTAGATCCCCACTTGATCTCGCCCTGATTCTTTAGCATTTACAGCCTCCAACTACAACTCGTGGCCAGCGAAAGCGTCTGAGAAACCGCTTACAACCCACACACAATTCCGAGAGTATCTGCACCATTTGTCGGTCCAAAGAAAAAGCAAACCATGAGGCTGAGTCTGAGTCTCAGCCAGAGCTAAGTACTGGAGCACCGAGCTCCGAGCACCGAGTGGCTCTCAAACTGGATTCGCATTCCATGGAAAGTGTTTCGAGCGCTCTCAGCCCGCCGATTGCGATTCTCAGCCCCTTTAGTAATGAATGGCGATCGACCAGCGACGAGCGGTAACTTTTGACGTGGAATATTTTGCTCATGAGCTGTCGTCTGGCTTGCGAGACCGGAATGGACTGACTACGAGTATAAAAACCGGAGCGACTTCTGCGTGCGCCTGGGCCTTTTAATTACCAATAGAACTCAACTCAGCTCGACTCGCCAAAGCAAACGCAAACGCAAACAAACGGCTAACTGGCGTCAATGAGGCGGTCAGAAATAGCTTAGATCGATGTAGTCGAGATCGGCTTTAGTTTGGTGGCATTTTCACACGCTGGACGGGCCAACGCGGCGGATGCGCGTCATTGAGAACGGAACGGGGCACAAAACAAGTGTCATTCCACAATTGCGAAAGGGGTGTGGTCGCTGTCACGCAAATGGGCTTCAGCCTCTCCAACGATTTCCCAAAATGCACAAAGTAAAATGTCACATGAAGAGACCCCCATTAATTAGGGAGGCTTTCAGGTCCCACTTTCATAACCCAAAGTTTCCCAACTCACATTCTCTGAGACTGCTATTTTGATAATTAACCAGAATTATATCTCTGCTGTCCTATTATTATTGGACGTAATAAATTAGAATTTTGAGATATCTCAACTAGCTATTTAAATTTCTACAGGTATCTAATACTATAAAATTCTTGATTACGGTTATTTTTTACAGCTTGTGCAATTTTAGTTGATTAAAATTATTGATTGATATTATTATTACTATCTGTATTATTAATGCTTCCGCTGATGAGCCGTGAAATCGGCAAATAACTTGACGATTTCTTGCCAAACATCGCAACACGAAACGCAAAGGTGAAAACTGAAGTGCGATGGAGAGAAGCGGTAGAGAAACAAAATCCAAATCAAAACCAAAACCAAACGGCGGCAAATGCCGAATTCCAAAGTTCCACTTGTTGTGCCAGTTATGGCCAAACAATTTGGTGTCTTTGAAATGCGCGAAATGTCCCCGCCGCGCCATCATCATAATGATTTAGCAAATAGTCATGATGATGAGCAACTGAAGTCGCAACTCGCAACTGGCAACTGGCACTGGCAGGGCGGAGTGGGCCAAAGAAAACGGCGTGTCGTCGGTCTCAGTTGGCTTGGCACCACAAAATCACAGTCAAACCGTCAAACCGCTCTGCACCACATCGCACCACAGCACACCACACCTAAACTGGGCGGAATCGGAGGTAATGGCGGTGGGTGTGGGGGTGGAGGAGGCGGTGGTGGAGTCGGCGGAGGAGGAGGCGATGGCCTCCGCAATGAGAGCAGCAAACAAGCAGCCAGAAAGACAACGTGTGCCGCATGCCAAATCGAAGGCGTGCGAAACTATGCCTGCCGTAATACCCTAGAAACATTACTGAGCTCCCAAAGGGGGGTTTGGTTAAATGATAGAGGATAAAACAAGCTGAAATAAAGTATAGGTCACGGAAAACCCACAAATAATTTAAGTATTTGTAGTAAGAACAACAAATCTTAAATCTCCTAAACCATTAAAACTCTAATTAAAATTCCTTACATTTTAGAATGTTTAAGATCCGCTAACAAAGATCCGTTTCAAGCCACCACAAACAAGTTATTATTTAATATTTTCCATATCAAAAGAATAAATCTTCTGAAAGAGAGGCAGTCGTTTACCTTTTTATTGTTACTTGACGTTTATGGCTGTCATATTTTACCTCAACACCAAACAATGATTGAGATGCTGAATTTAATGAGTTTATGGATTAAAGCTGCAAAGGCAATTGAGAATATCCTCACAATTGGAACCTAAATTTTGCTAAGCTCAAGACCCTCGGAGAGGTCATTCGTAAGTCTAAGCCCAGACAAGTTGGCTCGGCATATCTCTATCTCAGCCTCGACTCGATTGTCATTCAAAATTTGTTTAATTTGTTGAACATTTTAATTGCTTGAATTGTTGAAAACAACAGGCATACACACTCATGTCTGTGTACATACGCATATTGACTGCGTGCAGGAATTTCGGTTTACGAAATTATTATTTTAAGTA
The DNA here is from genome assembly GCA_021224005.1 of Drosophila setifemur. NCBI lineage: Eukaryota > Metazoa > Arthropoda > Insecta > Diptera > Drosophilidae > Drosophila > Drosophila setifemur. The sequence continues at coordinate 16,041,983 of JAJJHY010003831.1, read as the reverse complement.
TTTATTATTATTATCATTGCCGGCATTCGTTGTCAGCCGTCGTCAGTGCAAAGCCCAGTGCCTGAGGTCAAGTGTGATGGGGATGGGGATGGGGATGTGGATAGTGGGATTCAGATGGAGATGTCAGTGCTCAATCGAAAACCACAAGCGACATGTGTATGCGGCAAGTTATAGATATGCCTGGCCAGAGATACAGATACAGTTACTACTAACCATAACCATATCTTTATCGCCTGGTGGCGAAATCGTTTAACGATTAGCGCTGAACGTTAACCGCTTAACGCTCGTCGCCTGATACCCAAAGCGTGTGTTTCCACTCGCTTGTTTATCTTCCGCTGCTGATTTACATTCGAGATGTCTGATTATGGTCGGGCTCTGATTTCAGTTTTTGTTCTCCGATCCTACCCAGTGATTGCTCGAACGAAATCCCACTCCCGGGACAAACAAGACCATCCCCATTTCCACTGGGGCTACAATTTCCACTTAATTGTTCCGCTGTCGATCGTGTTCAGGGAACAGTTTAAGCACCACCTGCCTCGATTAGCGGAGCACTTAACCCACTGGATCCCACCGATCTAACCCAGTTGGGGATTATAAATTCATTGGGAGGGTGGGGAATGAAATGCGAGCCAACTAAGTTCTAGAAGTGGATCGAAATTCATCGAAAAAAAATTAATGGGGAATTGATTTCCATGCTGCGAAGTTTAAATACCCTTATTTCATTTACAAAAGTCTTTAAGAGGTGTATCCAAATATATTAGAAGATATCACGCAGATATATTAAATGTGATATAAGAGTTCGTTAAATATTTCTATATGTAGATACTTGAAAACATTACTTGAAATCATCTAAATTTGATTATCGTTTCCCAAATCATAGTTTTCTGGAAAGATAAACTCATTTCCTTAAGAGATACAAAAGTATCTAAACTAGTAGATCTACTCGAATAAAGTATCTCAGCTTCTACCATCAAGAATTTCTGTCAGAAAAGCATCCAAATATCGCTATACCCTCGTTGGAGTATGAAATTTGACTGACATTTGATATTCCATGCGCCGAAATGGGTTAATTGCACAATTCGCTGGATTTTCGACTCTTTAGCGGGGCGCAAAAGCTGAAAAAAGTGAAAAACAAAAAAGGCAGGCGACAACAACGAAAAGTTAAACAATCGTTGGTTGGACGTTGGCGATTTTATGGTTGTGGCAGATAAGAAATAAGAAGTACGAAATTCGCTGGCATTTGTTTTGTTTGCCGTTTGCTTTGTGAGTACGTCCGTACGTCAGTCCGTCCGGGGAGTCATTAAAATTCCGGGAAAATGGGGCCCCAAAAGGGTCTCTCCCTCTCGCTTTTTCTATCTATCTCTAAGGGGTAACTCTTTCTCTCTCGCTGGAAGTACACGAGTCCTCGCTCTTTCTTACCTTAGGCAGCCGCTGCAGTTGTCGGCATTGTTGTTGCTGTTGCTGTTTCGCGTAATCCACAAAAATTGAGTTTTCAAATTGTTGCTTTTTCGTAACTTGAATTTCTCTTCACTATTATTTTCTTTGCACTTTGAACAAATCTATCGATTGGCAATCGATAAATGACTAACAGTAAAATTTTCGTTTCGTTTGCTGCTGCTTGTTTGTTGTTGGATTTTAGTTGTATTCGTTGCTTTTGTTTTTGTTGTTGTCTGACCTCTTGACGACGCGCGCTGCGACTGCGCAGTCAGCAGCGAACAGGCCGCATTCCAGCGTCGCCGTTTGGTTGGATATAGGGTTAAGGGGGGCCGTTGGGGGTAGGTAGGTGTGGGAGCGGGAGGGAGAGCACAGCACACTACGTTTTAATCAAAATTCACTCACACCAACCACACCAAACACGAGCGTGTGAGCGAGAGCGCAAAGCTGGTTGCGCCGCCTGTGTGTTTGTGTGGCTTTGATCTCTCGCTCTCTCTCTCTCTCTCACGCGAGCTCTCTCTCGCGAGTGTCGGCTACGGTTTTTTGTTGTTGCACGAAAGAATGCCGTTTGCTGAGTTGCTGTTGTTGTTTTCGTTGTTGTAGTTGTAGTAGTAGTTGCCGTGGTAGTTGTTGTTGCCTTCCGCGGGTAGCTCGATTTTTTATTTTTTGACCAGCGCCAACTTTTTGGAGTTGGTTTTTGAGTTGATTTCAGCGGATTTCAGTTGACTGGGGCTCGGTTTCTACTGGAATGTTAGTTGCAGTTATTTTCGCGGTTTCCAAAACGAACACACTGGCTACGCACACCAACAAAAATCTCACTCACACACTTTTCGCACACTCGTATTGTGTTTTTTTGTTTTGTATTTTCGAAACAGAGATTGTAATCCGAATCTTAATAGGAATCCGAGACCGATTCCGATTCTGAATCCAAAATCGAAACGCGCTGTTTTCGTGAAAACCGAACTCCACTCTGAGCTTCTGTATCTGTAACTGTGTGCCCTGCAGCCGTCTCTGTATCTGTGCACCCGTATCTGCAGCGGCCGTGTGTGTAAGTGTGTGCGCGAGACTTGGAGCAGCAATCGGATCGAAATCGGAACGGGAACGGGAATCGCAATCCCCAGCGTTGCGCGACTCGACTCTTCCACAAAAAGTGAGCCGTCCGATCGCCACAGCATAAGATATATACTCCCATACTCTGCGAAATCAGTTCACTCGGCGAGAGAGCGGCGACGGCGTCGCGCGAGAGCAGCCCAAAGAGAGCAAGTGCCGCTCTTACAACTCTCTCATTTGCCTTGCCTCGGACCCGGACCCGATTGTACGACCCATGCCCGATTTTAACCGATTGTAGAGAGGGAGCCGCGAAGAGAGCGCGGATGTAAAAAGAGAGTTCAAGTAAAGTTAGAGTTTAAAAAATATCAACTGCAGTTCAAAATATGTGTTTTTGGAATTAAAAGTGTTAAGTGTTATAAGCTAAAATTTGTAGTATCAGTCTCTTAAAGGAAAGTTTTTGGCCCTAGTTTACAATTATCGTATTTAAATTAAGCTTCAAAAAAGTCAACTGTTTTTTAACATTTTCGCAAATTTATCTTTTGAGTCACGAAACGAATTTTTAATTGAAATTATCTTATCGCAATCATGACTTGTCATGTTGACTTATTTTGATGTCACCTTTCAGCAAGTGACATATCCCACTCAAATAGATTTTTGACAGGGAAAAGGCCAATTTATAAATGTGTCAATTTTTATGAATGAATTAAGCAATGGAATTGAACAATTTTTAATTCAAAAGTTTCACAAATCTCTTAATACTTTTCGTCGTATTCAAAATCCGAATATCGAGATTACAAAACTAAACGAAGTCAAACTTAACGAGCCCCCATCAGAGAGCAAGAGAGATCAAAAGAGAGAGAGAGAGAGAGAGAGAGGGAGAGAGGGAGAGTGAGTGAGCTGGTGATTGCACTTGTGTCCCACGTGTGCGCATGTGTGTGTATCTCCCACCGAGATTTGAGATTGGAATTTCGTGATAGTGCCAGAGAGCGAGAGAGCCGAAGAGACAGAGAGCGTACTCGGCCAGAGCACAAGCAGTGAGAGAGAGGGAGAGAGAGCGGGCATGGAGATCGGCTCAGGCCAGGTTGGAATGGCTCGGCAAAGAATTTGGCTACAGAAAAACACACTCGCACACAGTTACAGTTACATCTATGGCCCCTATCTCAAAAGACAAAAACAAAAAATAAACGAAAAGAAAAACATTCGCCAGGCACACAAATCCAAGACCAACAACAAAAATGTAAATAGCAATAAAAGAAAAACAAACTTCAAAGGAGAATCCCAGTAGCCAACTGGCGGGTCAGCGTGTGAGTGTGGACATGTGTGTGCGTGTGGAATTCCAATGGTTTATCTCGGATGAAGATGAAGGAGAAGGAGAAGGAGAAGAGGTGGGGAAGATTATGGTTGGGGGGAGCCACTGGAATGTGGAACCCTTCAGGAGGAAAATCAAGGAGTACGCGATCTGAAGCACTCAAGCAATGCTCTATTTGAAAGATACACTATTTCAAAGATACACTATTCCATGATCACGGATTTATTCAGTTGAGTATAGGGCAATATAAAAATGGAAATTAGTCAGAAGCACAAGACAGAAAATATACTGAGAGGCCCAATAAGTAACTGCAAAAAAACTCATTAACTAACAACAATCAGTTTATAAGGCATTAACAAATTTTTAACCCTTTTCCAAGAATAACAAAAACCCTATTTTATTTGATATTTTAATTATACAAATTGTAACCAAATACGTCCCAACCTTAATAATACGAATTTTATTACAAATTTATTTTATCTTATCATTGATTGAAAATCGCATTAAAAAACGGAACATTATTTTTCTACTTTGTTGTATAGGATAAATATGGGAATAAAATATACGTATTATGGTAAATTCTTTGGAATCCAATAACAAAAAACAAGTATTCATAAATTTGTAGCCAATTGAAACTCAACTAAATTTTTTACTATTAAACAAAATCGATTTGCAATAAATTCCAATTTAGATTACGCAACATAAAACCAATGATAAATTGACGATTTGAAAAGACTTTTTAGTAGCCAATCGGATATTTTTTTTATTTAACTATCCATCCAGCTATCTGAAAATAAACTCCCTGGACAGTATCCAAGATAGAGTTGGAAGAGCAGGAGGGAGGGGGAGGGAAGAGCCCCAGAGGGAGACCGCTGGCCATTTGTAAGAGCGGCTCTGCCGCAGTCGCCGTCGCTGCCACTGCCTCGGCCGGCGTTCGCTGCTGCTACGATATCGTCACTTGGGCGCATTCCTCAGCATAATGTGAGCTTGATTTGCTGGATTCTTTTTGCCTCGCTCGCTCTCTCCTCCTCTCTCTGTCGGTCCCCCGCTCTCTTTCCACAAGCTCCGCTCGAAATTATTTTTTCGTGGGTTTTGTTTTCCTTTTTTCTCTCGCAGCTCCCTCTTCCTTCTTCTGCATCAGTTTCTCGCCGTCTGCCTCTCCCTCTTCGTCTCCGTCTCCGTCTCCATCTCCATCTACATCTACATCTCCTTCTCCTGCTCCACCTCCTCCTGTTGCGTCGTCTTCTTCTTCCTCTGCTTCAAATATGCGGCATACACACGCCCCATATTGGAAAAGGGGGAGGGGCCCGGGGTAGCATGGGAAAAGGAGGTGCAAGAGAGGCAGGAGAGTCTTGGCCAAAAGAATCGGAGAACCGCGATCGGAGAATCGAGAACCCGGAGAGAGGTCGTCTTGCCATGGTCATAACTTGTCGACCGCGAGAGGGGGTGCGGGTGCGGGGGAAGGCAAAACCAGGAGGAGGAGGAGCTCGCGAAGAAGGGTAGGGGGAAAAGGAGGTGGTGGAGTCAGTGGAGTGAGTGGATGGGAGGCGGGGGATCGATGGGAACTCTCGGCACAGCCTTCGATTTCTGCGAGTGTACTGGCCATGCTTCTTTTTGTTTGTTGAATTCCTCATACGCTTTTTTTGGGCCCATACAATGTGGAACCACTAAATAATAATACATATTAAAAGATATATATTTATTTTATAGGAAATATTTATTTGCTCTGAAACTACGAGAAATAGATTTAATTTTGAGGAACAAACATTTGGAATATTTAGTTTATGGAGTATTTTAAGTTCAATACTACAGATGAAAGTAGACCTTAAAATGGAGTGTATGTCAGTATATTATTTATAATTTGTAAATCTATATAAATATATATATATATATAAATCTGTATGTGTATAATCTGTAAAGAATTGTATTTTGTTTTTTTGTTTACATTTAATTGTACTCTAAAAATTTATTCATCATAATTTTAAACTATTCTAAAATATAAACAGAAAATAATACATGTTCCCCGCAAGTTGCATGAATGAAGGTATTTAAATATTTATAAACTGTTTTTCTAATCGGAACATAAAGCACCTTATAGCCTCAGAGTACCTTCATCTTCGACTTCTTGGTCTGACAGCTTTTCATTCTTGTTTTTATTATTTTCTGTTCGTTGTTCTTTCGTCTTCGGTCGATCGCTTGGTCGTTGGTTCTCTAAGACCGGTTGTTGTTGCTTTTGTTGTCGTTGTTGGTGTTGTTGTTGGTTATGTTGGTGTTGCTGTAAGCTGCCTTTTGGGCGCTACGTTCTTGGTCAACATTGTGTGCGAGCTGGTATGCACACAAACACAAACTAACGCACACAGATACGGATACTGTATCGGTATCTGTGAGATAGGTTGGAGCCTGGTCGAGGCCGAAGTTTCGACCGCAGCAGCGCAAACAGCAAAAAAGAAAGAACCAAGAATTTTTTATGCAATTCCTTGAAGTCGATTTCAGTCTCCAGTCTCCGGTCTCCAGTCCCCAGGTCCAGAATCTCTTTTGCAGAATTGGCGCGCAATTCTGGGCTGTCTTTTCTTTTCTTTGCCGTTTTTTTTTTGTTGGCCTTTTTTTTATTTTGTATCTTTTTTACGGCCTAAGCGAAGTGAAGTTGCTGCCGAGAGCAGCTGCCATTGATCCTCTTTCTATTCAAAATTCCTCGGGCCTTTTTTCCCCATTTTTTTCGGTTTTTGGCCAGAGCCAAAAGTCGTTGGCGATGATGATATGGCGAGGAGGCCTGGAATTTATTGAATAAGTTGGCATATGACGCGGGTCCCATTCCCAGTCCCAGTCCCAGATCGCTGTATTCGTAAGAGTATGTGTTGCTGGTGGGCTTGGGTAAGGGTTTGGGTAGGGGTATGGGTTGGGGTTTGGGTATGGGTATGGGTATGGGTATGTTGCTATTGCCTTGCTGTTCCTGTTGTTGCTGGGTTTTCGTTACGCTTCATTGCTGTTGATCGCTCGTCGATATCGCCGATTGTCGCATACTTTCTACCCTCTTCAAATCGAGAACTTTGACTATTCTGAACATTTATTTACATCTTTTGGATAAGATATTGTTTCAAAAATAATGTTCTTTAACTGATGAATGTTTTAAAACTTGCCTAATAATTTCAGAAATAAATATTAAGTTCGGTTAAATTTTTAAATATTTTTATTAACGAGTATCTAAGCTGTACCCCTATTAATTTTTATAAGTATCTAATCGAATCATAAAATTATTAACAATAGCCCTAGAGACAATATTTAGAATCCAAATATTTAATAATAAAATATTAGGCAATAACCTTATCAAAAATCGAGAGTATCGAAAGCTTCGTTTGGCTTACGTTGAAGTTTCCGTTTCAATTCGTTTCTCGATTCGATTCGCTTTGTTTTGTGTTCTTTTTATTATGGCCAAATATTTCTGCTGGCCACGATAATGTTAATGGAGAGCCCCCCATTCCCCTCGCCCCTCTGCACCCCCTCTAAACCTTTCTCTTCGCTTCGTGAACTGCCCATCATCATCATTCCTTCTGAAGCGTCCGTCCGCTGTCGCAGGTATTTTTATTACTTTTGTTACACTAACTTACTTCCTATTCGGGGATCGCTGGCATTTGTTGTTGTTGTTGTTGTCTCCGAATGTAAATAAGTGGGTGGGGGAGGGGAGTGGCAGTGGCAGAGGCAGAGGCAGAAAGGAGTGGGGAGTGGGTGGGGGTATCACCTGAATGGGCGTCATTCCACAGTTGATTGGCCCGAGGGTTCGGATATCTATTTTACACAGAATCTCAACTTTGACCTTTCGCTGGTCGGTGGAGTTTGTTATTTAATGTGGATTGCAGTGGAATGTTGGATACTCAGAAAAAAGGGTTTTTTATTGCACATTATTTGAGTGCTTCTCTTACACCACTTTACATATTTTAGGTATTTATATATCTAAACTTAGAGCGATGTTTATATTGCTTTTATTATACTATTTTAAATGAAATATAGATATTTTTATATGTAACTTCACTTAGCAAATTTATGACAAAATATCGAAGGATATATATTTAATTTATTATTATTTTTATTTTATTGCTTTCAAACATTTTTATAGAATTGATTGAGGTTCCCTTTAATTTACTGTCTTGGGAACAGTGTATTAGCTGGGCGATGGCTATTTTGTGGAAGTGGAGAATTGGTCCCCAAGTTGGAGTTAGATCGCAGCCGAAGCACCGAAGTTGGAGTCTCATGGCGGAGTCTAATCTGCCTACCCTACTTTCACTCCATTTCCAGTCGGCATCGAGACTCTTTGGCATCTCATTCGATTCGATTCAATTTATTCGAACCGATCTCTTCTCTCTCTCCCTCTCTCTCTCTCTCGGTTTGGAGTTTGAAGGGAGGGGGAGGGGGCTATTGGAGAGGGGGAGTACGACTAAACTGCAATGAAATTTCAGGCTGCCAATCGATTTTGCCGCTGCTGGAGCTTGGGATTTGCCTTTTTTGGGCCTTGGAATGCAGCATGTTGCTGCTGTGTTACTACTGTGTTGCTGTTGCTGCTGTTGCTGCTGCTGCTGCTGGTCCTGCTTAACCCCCGAGCAACATCAACACACAGCAACAGCGGCAGCAACAATGTGTTCTAAATAAATTCCAGTGAAATGAAATTCAGGGAGCAGGGAGTCGGGGAGGCGCAGATGTATCTTTCAGATACAAATTCTGTACGCTGTGCGCAACGTGATTGCAATCTTTAGCATCGTCATCATCATCAGCAGCAGCAACAGCCACAGGAATCGGTTCTCAAAAATGGCTCAAGAGTCAGATACCCTGGAAATTAGATTAGCTGAACAATAGTTAAACAATATTTAAATCGAAATATTCCTGCTTAATAACATTTCTGTGTCAAGACTCTGTCTTTGTATCTAAACAGTTTATATCTTTTTAATGAACTTACACCCTTTCATAATCCCTCCACTGATACCCTGTAAATACCAGCCAATAGCAAGAAGAAGAGCAACACGAGGCACGAGATTCGAGCCTGGCAAGGCCCCCAAGGCCCCCAAGGCCCCAAAAGCACAAAAAAAGGAAACAAATATAAAGGCAGCCAAACGCAGCAGAGGACGCCGACGTCAACGTCGCGCGTGCGCAACCGAACGGATGTCTACACTGAGAAAAAAAGGAAGCACCCTACAAAGCTGTAATACCAAATTTTGTTTTTTCAATTCGTTCTATTTAAATTCAGTTGTGAAAGCAATAATTTATATAAATGCAAAATTTATTAGGATACAACAATTTTTTATAGAGGGAATCAACCTAAGTATAATCTTTTTTTATTTTTTAATTTTAATAAAAAATGAACTTCCCCAAATCCCAATTTGTGGCACAGTGCAAATCGTTTGGTTCTTGTTGACTTACCTGTTTTGGTCTTTCTTGTGCTTTTCTTCCTTCGGAGGAGATTTCTTTCCCGGGGCTGGGGGGCTGGGAGGTGTGTATATGGCCGCTAAAAATCGAGAAAATCAACCAAGGTCCGTACAGTAGCCAGTAGCCTTGCCTCCGTCTGCCTGGCTGCTCTTTTTTTATGCTTTTAATGAGCTTTTATATGGGCTGCAGGATCGGTTTAAAGTTTGAGGAGTAGCAGGAAGGGTGGCGGACGGGGAAGGGGAAGGGGCAGGGGCAGGCCCGGGGGCATCCAAGCAAATGCATCTCGATGTCAGCCGGCGGAGATGATGATGATGCTTTTCGTTCGCTGCGGTCTACCCACAATAACTCTAGATCCGCTCAAAAATAAAAAAATAAATAAATAAAACAGATTCCTAAGCTATCAATGGACTGGCGGTGAAGTATTTGGTTCCCATGGGCCTAAGTGGAGGAGTTGGGCAAGGGGAGGGGTAATGATTATTACTATGGTAACACGGTTTTGGGCAGAAATAGAAACAACCGCAGGAAAAGCACTTGTTCAAACCGAGGCGTGTGGGTAAGCAAAGAGCCTATAGAATTACTTCCATAGCACATATATAGCTATAGCTATTGAAAGACTTATGTCTCATTTATAAAAATATGTTTATTTAAATTAGTAAAGCGTTGTGTTAGCTTTTAGAAATAAAATCTAGCATTTAAAGCCCCTATAGAGCCCAATAATGGGTTTTCCAAATGCAATATCGTATATTCAAGGCTAAAACCAAATAAATACCTAGGATTACATATATTTTTTATTGAAAAGTACTATTTATTAAGAAACCTTAATGTATATTTTTTTCAGATTATGATTTTTACAATCAAAATTATCTACCACAAGCCCTTTAACTATTTACAAGAATAATTTTCTAGATTGTAGTTCTAGTGAAAGAATTTATTTTGCGAGCCCAGCTGAAAGGCAAGTTGGCTGCAAGAACTTCACACTTTTTCAGCTCGTGCGGCAGAAGTATTTTTCAGAAGGAGAGGG
>JAJJHY010003831.1:15897654-16031661 GCA_021224005.1 Drosophila setifemur | reverse complement strand
TCGCGACTCGAGTCACCGCCACAGCTCAATCTGCAGCTGTCAGGTGTGGCCGGCTAATTGAGAGTCGCGTTACGAGATCATCTTGACACTTCGGAGGCAGCTTTCCGAGGAGCACCTGCCGCCAGTGATTAACTAGTCACTCCGAATGGGAGTNCTCCGAATGGGAGTGAAGGAGTTGGGGGGGGGGGCCGCTGGCAGGCCTGTGATAAAAAATAAATGCCGTCAAGTACCCACAGACCCGCAAACGCTGACGCATTTTGGCCCAAAGGCTGATAAGCCCACTCAAAGCGAATTCAATGCCAAAAAGAAAACGAAACTCTCCGCGAAACGGAAACGAGCAAATACAAGATACACATAGAGATACAGGTAGATGTGTAGATACAGATACAGATACAGCTGCAGCTACAGCCACAGCCACAGATACACATGTACACGACAACAAAATGTGTCTGGATTCGCATTTATAATTAGAAAATCAACAGTAGGGTCTAGCTGGGGTTTGCTTAGCCAAAGCCTCTGGAAAATGTAATAAATTATGCAGCTGACAATGTTCAAATAAGCTTTTAAAATGGGACTTAATTATGTCAAGTTGAAATAGTTAAAAATAAAAGGAAATGTTCTTCTGCTTCTCTAATAAATTATTGATATAAAATATCTCAGAAAGAAGTATTTTTATCTTTCCATATTAATATATACAGCTCAAAAAAAAGAAAAAAACTGTTTAATTAAATTTCAGATTTAAAAACAAAGCTCTAAATTGTTTTCTATAATTTAGTATTCTGTTTTCTGTTTCGTTGCTTACCACAACCAAAATAAACATGAAGCTGGCTCATTACTATGTGCTAATACCATTTTGATGGCCTTAATTTGCATTCCAAAATCTCAAGACACAGTATTTCGATGAGCAAATCTATAATTCATGGAATTTATGGTTTTTCCGAGTGTGTGAACTACTGTAAGTTGGTTTTTTTTTTTGGCACAACTGGAATTCGGCTGAAAGGCGCTCGAGAGCGTTATTCAAATTTCGATTAGCATCTTGAACCGTGGGAGCTGTAATTCCCGGCTAAGTAGAACTCTGTCTGGGTACAGGCCCCCTCCTCCCCATACCCTCTTCTAGGCTGATAAATATTTGGCTTTTGCATGCCAGCGCGATGAGTTCAACGACGGACGTTGCTGGGGCTGTTGTTGTGGCGGTCGCTCATTTAATTTCCAAACATTTATCAACAAATATTTGGTGCTTATCATTTGTTCCAGCCAAACAAAGAGCAAGGAGGAGGGGGAGCAGGGGAGTGGGACACTCCCAACCAGAAGCTGATCATCTGCAGCTTCTACTTTAGCTCCAGCTCCAGCATCAGCATCAGCAGATTTGCTGACCCGAACACCTGACAAATGGCTTCATACATATGTATATGCATAATGATTCCGCCGACATTTGCGAAACTTTTCTGCTGAGACCGCTAATTAAAATGGTTAGAGGGAGCAGAGTGGAGTGGACAGAATATGTGGGTGGGTCTGTGGGTCTGTGGGTCCGTTGTCTAAAGTATTTCTCAACCCACATGAGTCAGTACAAAAAGAAATCGAAAGTCATTCACGGAGTACAACCATCGAGTACTTGCCACTCCAAACCGGCCATTCCTCACTCAGCACTCAAATTTGAGATTAACTTCAATAGAATCAACAATAAAACACAATTAGCAAAAGGTGCTCCACCCAAAAATATTAATTTGATAGGTATTTTCCAATTAAATCTACAGCTTGTAGTGCGTATCCATGAAGAGCAGATTGCTGAGCACCTCCTCCGCCTCTGGCGTCACGTCTTTTGCAGCATTTAGGTAGGACTTCGCTCCCAGAACATCTCCGCCCTGGGCAGCCAGAACTGCCAGATTATTGAGAGCAGCTCCATTCTGGGCATCCGAGGTGAGACTGAGCTGGAGGCATCTCCGGGCCAGGTTGAAGTCACCAGAGGTCTACGTAATAATTCAGTTAATTCAGATTACTAATAATTTTGTACTTTGTTTTTACCACCGCCGCAAAGCTGAGATTGTACCAGATGTCCGCCCTCTGCTCCGGCTGAGTGGCCGTGGCCAGAGCCCTTTGGAAACAGGGCAAAACCAGATCGATCTGACCTCCGTAGAGGCAGCACAGGGCTATGTTGCAGTAGAGCTCCGGGGAGTGGGCACCGAGGGAGAGAATCCTCCGGTAGTACATCAGGGCCATCTCCGGATTGTTGTCGTAGAAATAACCCACCGCAATGCTGGCCAGCGATTCCACATTGATGGGCTGCAGCTTGGACACCAGTCTGTAGATTAAATTCGCATCCTCCTGCTGCTCCATGGCCTGGTGAATCCTGGCCTGCTCCAGGCGGTAGGTGACATCGAAGGGTCGGGCGTCCGCCGCTTCCCCGATGATGGACAGTGCCCTCTCCGGCTGCTTTAATCTCTGGTAAAGTCTAGAGAGGAGCAGATAGGTGTCCGGGTGGGGAAAGTTGGCCAGGGATTGCTGGAGGAAGGGCTCCGCTTTTCGAGGGTAATGAAGCGCCAAGAGGCATCTTCCCATCTGCTGCTGCCACCACCAGGAGACGGTGGTGGTGGATGAGGAGCTTGAGGCTGAGGCTGAGGAGGTTCCAAGGGGTTTTTGTCTTTGCACCTCCAGGACAGCTTGACAAAGGGAGTAAGCCTTCTGGACATCCGCTTCGTGGTAGTAGAGAAACTGAAATAGAGCCTTCACCAGGGTCTCCCTCTCCGCATATATGGTGGGATTAAGACGGGATGCCTGGTAGAGCTTGGAGGTGGCATCACCCACATTGAAGGCCGCTGCCGAGGTGGCCCTCACTCGGGATGCAGTGCCGCATCGGGAGGCGGGTCTCCCTCCTCCCAGAGAGGATCCTGGTCTGCTGAGACTCGTTCCCGGCCTGGCCACAGCCGCTGATCCCGGCCTGGAGCTGTTCAGCCTGCCATCGCTGGAGTGGGCCACACCGGCACCCCTGCTCCTGGCCTGCTGCTGCCTCTGACTGGTCAGGGGGCGTGGCTGGAAAGCGGTCTTAATGCTGCTCCCCGGTCGAGCAGCTGTGGCTATGCGCTCGAACTCCACTTCCTCGGTGGCTGAGCAGGGGGAAATAAAATTATCAAATATTTGTATAAAATAAAATAAACAATTCAATAAATTATTATTCTATCCAGTTTTTTGAGGGGATATGTAATTAAATAAAAATCAAATCTTGGGAATTTGGTAAATTAATTACTTAGCCTGCATCCCCGCCTGGAGGGCAAATCGGAGAACTCACCCCCATCCCCGGCATCATCCACCTCCAGGTCGTCCAGGTAGACGCGCTGCGTTAGGGCGCGCATCTTTAATTGCCACACGCCCTCCATCAGCCAAGTGGGCATCATGATGGATGCTCCCGAATCCGCACCCGCTCCCGCTCCCGCTCCCGTTCCTGTTCCTGCCACTCCGCGGGGCCTGGGGCCAATGCGTTGCAAATTGCTACCGAATCTGCTGTGCTCCGCCTGCTTCTGCTTCTGCGTTTGCTGCTCCTCCTCCGCCTCCTGGTCCTGCGCCTCCTTGGAGGCGAACAGTTGGACATGGCCATCGTGACCGGCCTGCAGGAGGGCGTTGCACAATTCCGCGCATCTCTCGTAGGAGCGACGCCGGTAGAGGGACACCGCCCTGAAGTAGTCCAGCTCCAGTGTCGCCAGAGTCGCCATCGCAGCTGCGTCCTTCACGGCAAATGCACTTGGAAAAATAACTCCCGAAATATAGAACCTATTTTTTCATGTTTCTGAAAATAAAGATTTAAGAATTAACTAAGAAAATTTGTTTTCTTTGCTAAAAAAAACTAGCAATTTTTTGCTATTTAAATTTACTCTTTGTTTAAAACGTTTTTATACAGTTATGTAAATTTCCAATTTTTCTCCCAGTACCTTCTGTATCTGAGTCCGATTTAAGTGTCTGAATTCCTTGGTATGGTTTCTTTTTTTTCGGGTTCTTGTGCTGCGCTTCGATGGCTGGAATTTTAAAACCGGATGCGTGTCATTCCTCTGCCCTCCGCCTCCCACTTCAGCCCCTTCAACCGCCATCCTCCAACCTCGAACCTTCGGCTCTCCCCCGCCGAAGACCAAAATCCAGGGGGCATCAGGAATGCGGTGCTGCTTCCTGCGGTTCTTCGCCTTCTGCTCACCTTTTTCAGCTTCTTCGGACCGTAGTTCCCAATGCCCAATGCCCAATTCCCAGTTCGGATCTTGTCTTAGTTGTTGGCTCGTCTGCATGCCATCTAATTTTTCTATGCCCATAATTTGTACCTCGCCCGCCTACCTCTGCCCTTCTCCCTGGCAGCTAATTTGTGATTCCTGCGCTGCTCTGCTCTGCTCTGCGGTTTGCTGTATCGACTGGCCTGTGGCAGGTATCTCGTATCTGCCATATGGAAAGGGTCTTGGTTTGGTCTTCCGGTTCGAGGCTCACACTGATTGTCATGGCGACCCGGCCAAAACATTAATTGGGTTTGAACTGCGCCTGCCCAGGGAGTAACCCGGCGGCCCTGTTACCCTGTTCTTGGACTACCTGGAACTCTAGCTCTAATTTAAGTTATAATTATATATATAATTAACATTTTATAGCAATGCCGGTAATATAAGTAACTATCTACACAATCATATTCGCCGGAAGCTACACAAAAATAAACAATTTATTTTTATCCATGGGAAAATAATCATTAATCCCTCATTAATGTAATTTTTGTGGAATGTGGAAATATTTTTAACTATCCTAGAAATCATTATAGAATGGTTAAAAGAGATATTTAAAAGGAAGAAATTTATTTTTGTTGCTTTGACAGAATATTAAATATTTAGCAAAATTTAAAATAATTCGTAAAACAAAACAATTTTTAAATCAAAGATTAATTATATTTTAAACTTAAATATATATTCCCGCAAGTCCGAAATCTAAGGCCTTTGCAGCCAATCGTAGATGGTATCCAATCCCACTTTGGTCACTGCACTGGCCTCCACGATGGTCACCTGCTGACGGATCTGCTTCTGCAGCTTGGACATCTGCAGCATGAGGAGCGCCTCGTTGCGCATCTGGCGGTAGGAGTAGTCCATCTTACCCAGCACCAGCAGGATCTTGACCTTCTGCAGACGCGGTTCGGTGAGGATCGAGTAGAAGAGGACTCCGGCAGCGGAGATCTGGCAGAGATTGGAGGTGTCCACCACGTAGATGAGCTTCTTGACATCCTCAAAGTACTGCCTCCAAAGAGGAGCCATGCTCCCGCCGATCTCAAGGATCTGAATGGATTTGGGCAGGTTCTTGCCGCCATGTGGGATGTTGGCCCCTGCTCCATCCACTGGAGGAGGCCTCGGTTTGTCGCTATTCGGGGATTTCGTGGGAAAGTGGATGCGATAGATGCCAGTGCCTATGGTGGGCATGGAGTAGCTGGTCTCGTCAATGGAGTCCGGTTCCTGCAGCGCCTTCAGCAGGTGGGTTTTGCCCGCTCTCTTCGGGCCCAAACAAATGCAGGACATTTCTGGTTTTAGCTTACAATCTTATTGATCAAACAGAAGTTGCCTTGGTAACAGAATTTTAAAATGAAGTGAATATAATAAAATAACCACTAATAAGTCCTTTGTCAGCATAAAATGGTTGTCCAATTTCGGTTATATTAAATTCATTTGAATCTTTGTTTAAAATGCATTTTTAAAATTCAAATTCCAATGTTTTATTCAAATAAAATGTATCGATCACAATTTATTTTTATAAGTGGCGCCCTCTGTTGGATATATCCGAATACTTTACTTTTAATAAGAGTAACCCAAATATTAAATCCCAGGTAAGCAAAACAAGCTCTAATTTTCACAAATTCTGAATAAATTCAAATGCATTATCGAAACCAAACTTATCGATAACCATTTTCCAATTCAAGTGGCGCCCTCTGTTTAGTTATAAATTTAACTAAATCCAAGCGTTAAGCATTCCCATATTCAACCGATATGGTCTCACTGACTGCTGTCTCATCGTAAACAAAATTGAATTCCTTTCAAAACTTTCCGAATTTCGCCAACAAAATGAGCCCCTCTGCGGACAAACCCCGGGAAATTGGCTTCGACAGGCAGTTCGCCGTGGAGGTGAATGGCGTGCACACGGAGATCGTGTTCCACGGCTTCGGCAACAAGTGGTTCCTGGTGGCGACCCAACTGGGCAAGGTTCCCGGCATCTACAACGTGTCCTTCGACGTGAAGAGGGACGAAAGGATCGTTCCGTATCTGCACGGACCCGTCGACAATCCGGAGTTCCATGTCTCAGTGCCCATAACGATGACCTGCTGCCTGGGACTGGATTCAGATGAGGTGCGCAGCGCCATCCAGTTCCTGGTCAACCGCACCGGGCTCAACAAGTGTCCCACGGAATTTGTGATTGGGTTGGGTCTAAAGACCATCGATGGCCCCAACCTACGCGCCCTGTCCAAGGTCATCGAGGAGCTGGTCTTCTAGTTTACTTTTGTGTTAGCTTTCCTATTTAATAAAATCTGTATGACAGTGCTCATACCGAAAATGCATTTGTTTAAAGTTCAGAGTTTTCACAACATACTGATCTGTTAAATTTGAGATTTGTAAAACAAGTTTAAGAAACTAAACTTTAAAATATAATATAGTTAACTAAAAGAACTAACCGAATATTAGCGGAACTATTTCTTCTGTTATCTGTTCCATATTTAATTTTAAAAACCCTTTGTGCTAAAGAATACTACGAATTTCTTGCATTCACATTAGATGTTCCCTTAGTGTCCATAGAATCCCTTTATTTTTATTTATCTGTGGTGTCGGCATAATTCCATATTCCTTCACAGTGGACAATTGAAAATAAATATCTGTTTAAGATCAGAACATTAAGATCCAACATAGCATAGCACTCAGATAAAGTATATACAAATAATTTCCTATTATACAAGTTTAGGCATTTAAGTCCATTTATCCATGACTAAATTAAGTGTAATATCTAGCCTTGGTTGTTTATCTGGAACTACCTGAATTAATTCCGTCTGAATCATTGGTCTTGAATTAAATAAAAGTATCTGTAAGTTTCTGAACAGGTTTAAATTAACCACAGGATAGCAGAACAAATGTTTTCATAATATTTAAGTCACTGTTTAAGCTTAGAAAGTAACATATCCTTAAAGAACCTTCTAGCCTACGCTAACACTGCATCATTTGGTAACTGAAGTCTTGGAGTATCTAAGTTTCCCTAATTTTCAAAACAACAAAACAAACTTCTTTCGCATATCATAGAAGAACTTCACCGTAAAGCTGCGAATACGCTTAATCAGGCTGAATCCGTATAACAGATTTCGGAATGTATCCGTAGCATCTGACAATATTATCTTCCTATAGCTTTAACACAGCATGACCTCATAGTAAACCACATCACGCGGGCAGTAAATAGACGGGCTCCAGATTTAGTAGCAAACGTTTTCTATATTTCCACGAGTTAGTACATTAAAACGTGTACGCGGATCGGGAAACAGGAAAACACGTCCACCGAGAAGATTAGAGCACAAGCACAACGGGTGTCAGGCGATGGAAGGCGATCCCTTGGCTCCTTAGCCATCCTCTCTCGCTTAATCGAACAGACCGAAGCCCATGTCGTCGTCGGACTGGTCGGACTCCTCCTCCTTCTTCTCCTCCTTCTTGGCCTCGGCGGCAGGAGCAGCGGCGGAAGCAGCAGCGGGGGCAGCTCCACCAGCTGGGGCGGCACCGACTCCGGATCCGATGTTGGTGATCAGATCCTTGACGTTGATGCCCTCCAGCGCCTTGGCGAAGAGACCGGGCCAGTAGGGCTCGACCTCAACGTTGGCGGCCTTCAGGATGGTGTTGATTTTCTCACCCTGTCAAGAGGAGGATACAAAATATAATTAGCAAGGGATTCTAAACACTCAAAGCTATCCCGGGAAACCAGCATCATTCAAAATCCCCAAGCGATGGCTTGGCATTTTGAAGATTCGGTTTCCTCCGGGAAGAGAAGATTCGTTCCACTCACAGTGACGGCGACATCATCATCGACCAGGATGAGGGAGGCGTAGACGCAGGCGAGCTCGGCTTTGGTAGACATGTCGGAGTGCTGTGGCTAATTAATTGTTGTGCAAGTTGCCAAAAATTAATTTGTTTATAATAAATGGCCTTAGCTCGGGACGAGAACAAGCACGCTGGTTAAAATCCTAAACCGGAAAGAGAGGTGCACGATAACCTTCGATGGTTCGCAAACATTGACACATCGAATACACTCGATGTTTGTCCACGCATCTCTGATCATTCGATATATCGATGTAGGTAGGAAGAAAATACTGAACAACACATAGAGCGGTATTTTGTGGTACCATCGATGAAAGGGAAACACTTATTCACGTGTAAATTTAGGTTTACTTTTAAGAGCGTGGGGACCTATATTAAGCACCAATAAATTTCTTAATCTTATGTTAATTTTGTAACCATATGTTTTTTCTAAAAACAAAACATCCAAACAATATACCAAATATAGCAAAACACATTTGCAATTTGTTGAGTATTTTTCCTAACAAAGTGCAGTTACACTGCAAAAAGGTAAACAATAAAAGAGCGCCAAAATGTCGGACCAGGAAGATATGGAAATCAAGCAGGAAAATGAGACTATAGCAGATATAGACGCAAAGAATGTGAAGTCAGAGGAGGAGGACATCAAAGACCCTTCCAAAATCAGCTCCCTGAAGGCCCTTGGTCCCTTTATAGCCTCAAAAGAAAACAGCAGAAACACCGTTTACCTGAGCGATGTGCCGGAGGTGTGCAAGGATAAGCCCTGTATGCTGGGAGTTGATGAGGCAGGAAGGGGTCCAGTGCTGGGGCCCATGGTATATGGAATCTCCTATTGTCCCCTTGGGAGCAAGAAGGCCCTGGAGGATCTGGGATGCGCGGACTCCAAGCAGTTGACCGAGGAGAAAAGGGATGTTATCTTCAATGACATCAACACCAAGGACTACGCCAAGGACTGCATTGGCTGGGCCGTGGAGATCATCTCTCCAAGTACTATCAGCACCAGCATGTACCGTCGCTCCAAGTGCTCCTTGAACGAGGTCTCCATGGACTCTGCAATGGGTTTGATCCAGCAGGCAATCGATGCTGGGGTCAACATTGCGGAGGTGTATGTTGACACGGTTGGTCCCCCTGAGAAGTACCAGGAGAAGCTACTGAAGCGCTTTCCCAACTTTAAGATCACCGTGGCCAAAAAGGCTGACTCCACCTACCCCATAGTCTCTGCTGCCAGTATCTGCGCCAAAGTCACCCGCGATCACGCTTTAAAGGTGTGGAAGTTCCCCGAGGGATTAGTCATCAAGGATAACGCCTTCGGCAGCGGTTATCCCGGAGATCCAGTCACCAAACGCTTCCTGACTGAGCACATTGATTTGGTGTTTGGCTTCCCGCGCTTAGTTCGCTTCAGCTGGTCCACAGCGGAGAATGCCCTAGCGGATAAGGCCTACGAAGTGGAGTTCGATGAGCCGGACTCGGAGAAGCCCAAGTATGCGGGAACCAAGCTCACAAAGTTCTTCAAGGGCACCACCAAGTCGGGGGAGGTGATCCGCGAGGAGTGCCGCTTTTTAAAGCAGCGACATCTGGGAAATGTCCTGGATTTTTAGGCTAATCTAGAGAATAAGTTCTAGTGTTTCAAATAAATTATTAACCAGAAGGGGATACTAGATAGCCCCAGGAAATCCACATTTAAAAGTCGCTTGTAATTTTTAGCTTTAATGGATCTTACGGTTGGTTTTTGTGTTTTCGCATTCTTTATAATTCTTAGGCTATCGTTCGTTTACAGACTACTTGGGGATGCAGTTACACTGTTCTGAATGTATGCGTGAATCGGTCCGATCTCATCTGGGTGGGAAGGGCTTCCCTCCTGCTTGGTGGGGAGAAGGGGCACCAGGGGTAAGGGATTGGGGGCTAGGACTGTGGCTGGCATCATCGATCGACACAATAACAAAATGCATAAAGTTATACTAAACGATTTCTGTATAAAAAGGGGTTACTTAGAAACATAGAGCTTACAACTAAGTTTAAAAAGAGGAGGCGAGCCGCATTCCGTAGAAGCGCAACCAAGTTGGAGCTCTTGGAATCCCAAGAACAGCTCGCCCTTCTCTCTGTGTATGTGTGACTCGGGACTAAGCGTACGAAAAAGACAGAGGGACACAGTATCAAGAATCTCAAGGATTAAGAGTGGCACCTTAAAAAGCTAACTAGAACTTAAAGCAGTTACAAAATACAGATTGCGGGGCGGGAGGGCTTAGGCTTAGAAGATACAAGATACAAATCGATTGGATTATGACCAGAAAGATTCAGAAACGAAATCCCGGCTTAATAGATAAAGTCCAGCAGCTGCTCCGCCGATCAGAACTTCCGCAGGTCCAGAACGAACACACTGCCATCGGAGGCACTGGCGCCCACCTTGGTGCCCTTGGAGTTCCAGCACACCTCGAAGATGCCGCCGGTGCCCTTGTAGCTGTGCACCAGCTGCCCCGTCTGCGTGCTCCAGATGTGCACGCACTTGTCGAAGCTGCCGGAGGCGAGGTGCTTACCATCCGGACTGAAGGCCACCGAGTAGACCGGCTCCGTGTGCTTTGTCAGCGTGTGAATGCAGCTGCCCCTCTCCACATCCCACAACCGGACCGTGGAATCGAACGAGGCGGATGCCAGGATCAGGTTCGTGTTGGGGTTGTTCGTCCCCGGGCCCGTTGGCGACCACTTTATCGTGTAGATCTCCTTGGAGTGGGCCTGCAGGTCGTGACAGCAGCGGTCCCGGTTCATGCTCCAGATCTTTAGGGTCATGTCGTCCGAGCAGGAGGCCAGCAGCTGGCCCTGCGGACACCACTTGATCGCGTTCACCTCGTTCGTGTGGCCCTTAAAGGTCTTGATGGGCTCGTTGACGCCCAGCCGGCAAACATGGATCCTCTGATCCGTGCTGCAGGATGCGAAGGCCGTGTTGGTCTGCCAGTCCACGTCCAGGGCAGGAGCACTGTGGAAGGCGAACTGCTGTGTGCACTGGCCCGTGGACGCGTCCCAAATGATCGTCGTCTTGTCCACGCCCGCGGAGAGAATGTAGTTGCCGCTCTTGTTCCACTTCAGTGCGAAGATCGGGCCCTTGTGCTGCCCCAGAGTGGAGGCCAGTCGGCCGTCCGTCTTCCAAATTCTGGCATAGCCATCGTAGCTTCCCGTAGCCAGCAAAGAACCATCGCACTGGAAAAGGGGTCAAGGAATATAAGGATTAGACATGGTTTATGTGCCGTAGATGCATCCGATTGAAATACTCACGTTCCAGTCCAGCGAGGTCACGTCCTTATTGCTAGGCACCTCGGCCCCGCCCTTCTGGATGCAGTGCCGCAGCACTAGCTGGTTGGAGTTGGTGTTTGCGTCGGACATGTCCCAGATCCGGGCAGTGCTGTCCCCGGAGCCGGAGGCCAGGAGATCCCTGCTGGGGTTCCAGGCGCAAATGAACACCTCGCTCTCGTGGCCGCGAAGCACACGAGCCTTGGACTCGGGTATCTCGATGCTCTCGTCAATCTCCATGGGCACGAGGGCGGCGGGAGTTCCGGCTCCTCCACTTCCGGTGGACGACGAAATAGTGCCACTCGGAGCGGAATTCTGGGCTGTGCTGGAGCCAGCTGGTACATTGATTCCCTGCGCTCCCACCCGTATGGTGACGGCTCCTCCACCCGGAGCTTTGACTCCCGCTGCGGTTGCTCCTCCTCCTGCCGCCGATGTGTCGGGGTTCGAGGTGGTAACATTGCCTCCGGCGGGCGTTACCCCACTTGAGGGCTGCTCCACGCTGCTGGAGTTGCTATTGCCGTTTGTGGAAGTGGAGGAGGCTGCATCGTCTGTGCTTGTGGGGTTGGCCATGAGGGACAAGACTCCGGAGGAGCTTCCCAACTCGTTGGCTGTTTGAGGCTTCTTCTGCGCTGCTCCTGCTGCAGAGGCCGATGAATCCCCTCCTGCTGCCGTACTGCTGCTGTTGGCTGCCGCAGTGGAGGATGCATTAGCCCCGGCTCCATTGTTACCCGCATTGCCTCCGCCTGCATTGGCCCCCGCTGGGTTTCCACTGGAGTCTACCTCGCTGGTGGTCTGATCCGTGGGGGTGCTGGTTCCGGTGGCACTGCCTGTGGTCTTGCTTCCCGCTCCTGCGCCCGCCGCTCCCGTTCCGGGTTCAATTTTGATCTCGGTCTTGGCATTGCTGTTGTTGTTGCCTCCGCCGGCATTGGCGGAGGAGTCCACTCCCGGCTTGCCGGGCTCTGTCTTGACCACCGGCTTGGGCGGCTTCACCTCCGGCATCACGGCATCGATCAGGGAGAGTCCCTCGATGGGTCGGGCCACCTCGCCATCCTCGCCCACGCTCCACTCCACCTCCGTGTAGAGCAGGCCCTTCTGCAGGATGGTCAGCAGAGCAGCCGGGGGGACCAAGGCCCCGTTTATGTTGCTCTGCGAGATGTGGGATTCGATGCCGAACACATAGGCCGAGTGCAGGAAGCCTGGAAAGGGTTGGGAAGGAAGGGCTTAGGGGTGCTCCCGGGGGCATGGAAAGTGCGGGCCCTACTCACCAGACTCCTGGAGGTATCGGTAAACCAGGAAGTTCACCTCGTCGCTGGAAAAACTCATGGCTCCCGCTCTCTCTCTCTCTCTTGCTCCTGCTCGATCTTTCAATGCCAATTATGTTTTTGCGGTACTTTCTGCGACTCATGAACCTCTGCTGCGTAACACATGCGATGGATGCGTCTCATCTAAACACGCTCTCTCTCTCACTGGAATGGAGGCGCGCTCTCTGGCTCGGGGGCTTGCTGGATCCGCTCCTGGTGGGTGGGTGTCGGTCTGCTTGATCCTGTCCTGCCTGTTGCTAAATTTTCCAACTCGCCGCCGGATGCAAGAGCATTCTACATAGTTTTTTCACAAATAAAAACCACGGTTTGCAGCCCTGAAACGCGCAAAAAAATGGCGGAATAAGCGCACGGTGTGAGTTGTGTGAGGTGGTACTAGCGGCATTTTGTGGTGCGAGAGTGTGACATCACAAAAGGTAATTACCCAGAAAGGAATTCAATTTAGTGGATAATGGGAGTATAGGTAAAATTTATAGGAATGTGTTTATTGCTTTAATGTTCAATAGATTCTGTGTATTTTAGTTGGCTTGAGAAAGGGAAGTGTTTAAAGGAGTAACATCACATGTTTGATAATTGAATTACTAAAAAAATTTGGGTAAATTTAAGTAAAATTTACCTTAAAATTATTGACCACTTAATAGTACTGTCTTGTTAAGGTTGCATCCCAAAAATAAATGTTGCCTAATATTTATTTATTACATTCATCTGCCAATCCAGCACCACAGTATATAGAAATTAATTAAATTAAAATTAAATCCACCTCATAATCTCCGCCAGCCCTGACCAAAACCAGCCCTTCAAAGCCCTCTTGCATACAGGAAATCTTAGAGCATTTGCGGTATTCCCGCACTGCTGCGGGGGTGGCCACACTTAAACCGAGACTCGCGTCCGCTAGATGGCTCCACTCATTGGCAGCGAGAGAGAAGAAAAATCAATAGAAATTTTCGTTTTGGTAAACGGCTCTGCAATCGGCAAAAGTTAACAACAAATCGCGGCGAAAAGCGAGGCGAAGCGCCAGGAAGGTGGAGTTAGTTACATAAAGTGCGGCCAAGCCAAGCGATCCACACTCACATTCCGCAGCCAACACCCCGCGGCGAGCAGGCAGCAAAAAAGAGAGGCGAAGAGACGCTCCGGAACGCAACTCCTCCGATCTCCTCCTCCTCCACCTCCGCTCCGCTCCGGAACGAGGAATTCCGAAGCCAACGATTTTCCCCGCTGCTGCAAATACATAGTTGAGAAAAGAACGAAAAGTAAGCCCCCCAAAACCACAATACGCCCATTAATGTTTGTTTCGGTGGCTCCGCTGGGGTATCATTTTTTTACCAATGCGAAACGCCTTCGTCATCCAGCGGAGAAAAAGTGACGTGACATGAAAGCAGAAAAGAAAAAGAACGAGCGCACAAAGAGCGCTATAAAAAACAGAAAACAGCAAACATAAAACGAAACGGAAACCGAAATCGAAACAGAAGCCGGTGGTCGTCCAAAAAATAATGCACAAGTGCACACAAGACGCAAATCGGGCATCGAGAGTCGCAACTCGCGAATCGAGCGATAAAAAGCGAAAAAGTCGCGAGCGAGGTCAGAGAATCTTTATCAGCGTGCCGTGGCTGCCAAGTTTGCAAATAAATCGGTTGCCAAAAGTGCGGGGGAGTCCCTTCGCCCTCTCTTTCTTCCCCTCCCTCCCCCTCACCCAACCGAAATGTTAAAGTTCATTTGCACTGGCAAAAAGTGAGAGACCCTCAAATGTGCTTTGTCCAATTATCACTTGTATTATCCAGGTCGCCTCATTCATCAACCGAAAATGTTAGCCATAAGAACACTGTGGGAAATATTAGGGGTTTTAAATATTAAACTCACTCTATTGAACTTAATATAATTCAAAATTCAAGTTTTGTGATTATTCATTCATAAATACTAAGAAAACACAAACTTTGAGATTATTCTGAGAGAATGTGTTGAATTGGAATGTTGGTGTTAATGGATACATGTTACAGCAAATGTTTAAATTTATTTAATAATTTACAAAAATTATAAAACTCTTGTGTAATGTATTTAGCGCTGTTAACTAGGATTTACATTAATTGTTTATTATTCAATATTATTTAGTTTTGAAAATATACAGTTGGTAGGCAATTGGATATTCCTGAAAGTCGATGCCTATGTAATAATTATTATTCGATTAGTTGTTTATTTCCAATGTTCTTTGTTCTGAAATATCAACAAATAATAGCTAAGCAGATACTCCAACTATAAATCTATTAAATATTTAGTAAATAGTAATTATTTAAGAATTAATGATATTCGTAGATCACAAAACCCCGCATAAAATTATCTTCCATTATAACTAGTAATTAATTAAGCATTTCTCTCCTATTTTAGGGCTACAACAAAGCAACGAAGATAGTCTTCCGGAAGCCCAGAGAGACGTAGTGAGAGCCCGAGAGACACACAGAGAGAGCGCCGCATACTATATATCTCCGATCCACGTCGAGTTCGAGCGATAAGAGCGCCTCGAGACTCGGCCGCCTCCCATCGAACATTTTCTTGCGCCCCCAGTTTGCATAAAACCAGCGAAAATTAACAAGCTAACTACCATGGCGCCGGTGCGGGGGGATGGCATGAGAGGCCTGGCCGTCTTTATATCGGATATAAGGAACTGTAAGTGCAGATCGCTCAGATCGTGGACCTTGGGTCTTGGGTAACCACCGACATTAAACTCAATTGAATTGGGCGGACGAGCAAACCGAGCCGAGCGAAGAGATTTTCCATAGGGGCGGAATCAACGCCGTTTCTTGATCAATTACCAGGAGCAGCGTACTCACAATAACGCGGGGCGGCTCTGTCACAAAAACATATATACAGTGGACACTTGATAAGGGTAGCCTCTAGTATCTATGTTTAAAAAAGAAGTAAACGAAATGGACGTTGAAAGAATTATTTAAATTGTCTGAACATTTTACACTTTCGATCAAAAAATATAGGAATCTAAAAAATCTAATTTCCTCTTAAAAAAATCTATATCCAAAATCAGGAATGTTTTTTAATATGTTTTAGAAGATCCTAGGAATATACTGAATTATAAAAATCTTTGAATTAAATCTTTTTTCTTCATACTTGTAAAAGGAAGAGCCATTATAGTTTAAAATGTTAGTTACTGATAACAATTGGGCTTAACCTCTAACATATCATTAGTTCTTATTTATTTGGGGACCACTGTTAGGTGCCCAAATGGCTGTCTGTATGTGTGTGGACCGCAATTGTTTGCTTGACGCTTCACTGTCCCGTCGTATTATCTTCTCTATTTGTTGGACTGAGTGCTGGGTTACTGGTTACTTTTTACTGGTTTGTGGACAGCATATCAGCTCCGCTTCTGCTGCTGCGGATCGGTGACTGGTACTAATTGGCGCCTATGTGTGAGAGAGAAGCGGCGGAATGGAGAGCGAATCGGACTCTCCCGGCGGAAAAGAAAGCGAAGCTTCCGCTGAGGGAACGCTGCTCTTTTACTGTGAATCTCCCCTTCCCTGACCTTGACCTATTTGTTTTTTATAACTAATATATGTATATCTCTATTACACCGATAAACAGGTAAAAGTAAAGAGGCGGAGGTCAAACGCATAAACAAGGAGCTTGCCAACATACGGAGCAAATTTAAAGGAGACAAAACCCTGGACGGTTATCAGAAGAAGAAATATGTCTGCAAGTTGTTGTTCATCTTTCTCCTGGGCCATGACATTGACTTTGGCCACATGGAGGCGGTCAACCTGCTGTCCTCCAACAAATACTCAGAGAAGCAGATCGTGAGTTGTTTAATATTTAAATAAATTTGAATTAGATGCCAAAATCGGATATAAGAAATATTTTTTATCGTATTAAATTAATTTTTTATTTAAATTTGGCCAGTAGTTTAATGTCTCTATCGAAATTTGTGACATCAAAATCAGGGATACATTTACAAATATATATATTTAATAATTTTATAAACATTTATATTAACTTTTACAAATTTATTACTAACTATCTCAAATTCTGTATTGCAGGGCTACCTCTTCATCTCGGTGCTGGTGAACACGAATAGCGATTTGATCCGCCTGATCATCCAGTCGATCAAGAACGATCTGCAGTCGCGGAATCCGGTGCATGTGAACTTGGCGCTGCAGTGCATCGCCAACATTGGCAGCCGGGACATGGCGGAGTCCTTCTCCAACGAGATCCCCAAGTTACTCGTCTCGGGCGACACCATGGACGTGGTGAAGCAATCGGCGGCCCTGTGCCTGCTGCGCCTGTTCCGCTCCTCGCCGGACATCATTCCCGGGGGGGAGTGGACCTCGCGGATCATTCATTTGCTCAATGACCAGCATATGGGCGTGGTCACGGCGGCCACCTCGCTGATCGACGCCTTGGTGAAGCGCAATCCGGACGAGTACAAGGGGTGTGTGAATCTGGCCGTGTCTCGCCTGTCCAGGATTGTGACGGCCAGCTATACCGATTTGCAGGTGGGATTTACAAAAACATTTAAATACTTTTCGAAACATTATACTACCCACTCCAAGGGAATAAATATGCATGTAAATAGTTTACTAATTAATTAAAATTTTTTCTCTAGGACTACACTTACTACTTTGTGCCAGCACCTTGGCTCTCCGTGAAGCTTTTGAGGCTTTTGCAGAATTACAATCCGGTAACCGAGGAGGCGGGCGTGCGGGCTCGCTTGAACGAGACCCTGGAGACCATTCTGAACAAGGCGCAGGAGCCGCCCAAGAGCAAGAAGGTGCAGCACTCCAATGCCAAGAACGCGGTCCTCTTTGAGGCCATCAACCTGATCATCCACAGCGACAGCGAACCGAATCTTCTGGTGCGCGCCTGCAACCAGCTGGGCCAGTTCCTCAGCAACCGTGAGACCAACTTGCGATATCTGGCTCTCGAGTCTATGTGCCACCTGGCCACGTCGGAGTTCTCGCACGAGGAGGTGAAGAAGCATCAGGAGGTGGTCATCCTCTCGATGAAGATGGAGAAGGATGTCTCGGTACGCCAGATGGCGGTGGATCTTTTATACGCCATGTGCGATCGCGGCAACGCTGAGGAGATTGTCCAGGAGATGCTCAACTACCTGGAGACGGCCGACTACTCCATTCGCGAGGAGATGGTTCTCAAGGTGGCCATTCTCGCCGAGAAGTACGCCACGGACTACACCTGGTAAAAGTCGAAAGGGAACTCATAAAAATTTAAATAAAATATGTAATTATTTTCCCTCCCCCAGGTATGTGGATGTGATCCTCAATCTTATCCGTATTGCTGGCGACTATGTTTCTGAGGAGGTCTGGTACCGCGTCATCCAGATCGTCATCAATAGAGAAGAGGTTCAAGGATACGCCGCGAAGACCGTTTTCGAGGCCCTGCAGGCCCCTGCCTGTCACGAGAACATGGTGAAGGTGGGTGGCTACATCCTGGGAGAGTTCGGCAACCTCATTGCCGGAGATTCGCGTTCCGCACCGCTGGTGCAATTTAAGCTGCTGCACTCCAAGTACCATCTGTGCTCGCCAATGACAAGGGCCCTGCTGCTCTCGACCTACATCAAGTTCATCAACCTGTTTCCGGAGATTCGCACCAACATCCAGGACGTGTTCCGCCAGCACAGCAATTTGCGGTCCGCCGATGCGGAACTGCAACAACGAGCCAGCGAGTATCTGCAGCTGAGCATTGTTGCCTCGACTGACGTGCTGGCCACCGTGCTGGAAGAGATGCCCTCGTTCCCTGAGCGCGAGAGCTCCATTCTGGCCGTGCTGAAGAAGAAGAAACCGGGTCGGGTCCCGGAGAACGAGATCCGGGAGTCGAAGAGTCCGGCTCCGCAGTCCGTGGTGCCGAATCAGAACAATGCCCACGTGAACAACTCGCACAGCAAGCTGAACAACAGCAATGCGAACGCGGATCTCCTCGGGCTGAGCACTCCCCCATCGAATAATATCGGGAACAACAGCAACAGTACCCTCATCGACGTCCTAGGAGACATCTACGGCAATAGCAACAACAACTCGAATGCCGTCTACAACACCAAGAAGTTTCTGTTCAAGAACAATGGAGTTCTCTTTGAAAACGAGATGCTGCAGATCGGCGTGAAGAGCGAGTTCCGCCAGAATCTGGGCCGATTGGGTCTCTTCTACGGCAACAAGACCCAGGTCCCGCTCACGGTAAGTAAGTTTGGGAAATCCAAAATATGTTTTATTTTCAATCCTCCCCTCGACAGAACTTCAATCCCGTGCTGCAATGGTCCGCCGAGGATGCGCTCAAGCTAAATGTGCAGATGAAGGCGGTGGAGCCGACCCTAGAGGCTGGCGCCCAGATCCAACAGCTGCTCACTGCGGAGTGCATCGAGGACTATGCCGATGCGCCAACCATCGAGATCAGCTTTAGATACAACGGCACCCAGCAGAAGTTCAGCATCAAGCTGCCGTTGAGCGTGAACAAGTTCTTCGAGCCAACCGAGATGAATGCGGAATCCTTCTTTGCCCGATGGAAGAATCTGAGCGGGTAAGTGATTAGTTTGTCTAATTTAAAAGCAAATTCATAAGACTAACTCTGATTTAGGGAGCAACAACGGGCTCAGAAAGTGTTCAAGGCCGCCCAGCCGCTGGATTTGGCCGGAGCCCGCAATAAGCTAATGGGCTTTGGCATGCAGCTGCTGGACCAGGTGGATCCCAATCCGGACAACATGGTCTGTGCGGGCATCATCCACACGCAATCCCAGCAGGTGGGCTGTCTGATGCGATTGGAGCCAAACAAGCAGGCACAGGTAAGGACTCGGAAGTGGTTTTGTTTTTCAAATCTTCTCAAATATATTGATAATTTGAAAGGATAATGAAACTCAACTAAATTCCTTACCCCTTTACAGATGTTCCGGCTGACGGTGCGGGCCAGCAAGGAGACGGTGACCCGGGTGATCTGCGATTTGCTGGCGGATCAGTTCTAAGCCACAATCATGGACGGGTAGGGGACGAGTTGGAGCTATGCAGCCACAGCCACAGCGACGGAGCCACGGCAACCACTTTACAATGCACAATCCCGATCACCTAGAGAAATATCAGAGCAGAACCCTTAGTTATGCCAGCCGCTCCCATCTCTTCATACGTGTACCTTTCATCTTCTCCAGCAGCGAGATGCGGCGGAGTGAGCTTTACTGTCCCCGCGTTCCCTGTTTTCCGTTGACTTGAGTTACCTTTTTGTAAATCCCACTCCACGTTCCACTCTTCTTCTTTCGCCTCCAATCACCCGAATCCGTATCAGAATTCTTTGTAAATGTTAAGCTCAAAAAGTTCATAGTAGAGAGAAGCGCGAGAACATAATTAGATTATGTTTAAATGTATGACAAATTATATATTGTTGCATCATTTCGAGGCAGTAGCAATTGGATATTATTATATACCTATACACAAGATAACATTCATACAAACCACATACATATACCTAGTATATACGTCGTTGTAATAAAAACAGAAAACAATTCAAAAACGAATGGAAAAAATAAGAAAAAGAACAGAAAATGCTTGCAGAAACATTATTAAGATGCAAGCGGAAATGACAAATATGCAAATCGTTATCTAAATATTTATACATATATTGATTATTGCAATTGCATCAAAACGAAATTCATGTTTAGTGTTTTTGACTATGAAGATTTGATGGTGGATGGAGCAGCCGCAGGAGCAGAAATCTCATTAAATAATAGACAAATAACTAGAGGCGGATCGAATCATTAAAAGAAACTCTTTGATTAATCATTGTTGAGCAAACTAAAAAATTTAACGAAGCATTCAAGAAATATTATTATACGTATAGCTGAATTTTTCGATTGATCCTGTGTATTATTTCGTTTCGTATGTGTACCATAGATAAACTGAGGAAAACTAAATGTTGTGCCGCTCCCTGGGCAGGGGGGCGATCTATATAGCACCAAGTATTAACTTATCCGATGCAGATGCAGAAGCAGCAGCAGCGGAAGAGCCATAAATCTGCTGAACTGCGTGCAAACCCCTTCAATCGCGAGGCGGCAGCCGACGAAGAACAAAGAATTGTAAACTAAAATATACATTATATAGATACTGATACCGAAATACCGATACCGATACTGGAAATTGTCATCGTACACTTACTCTCTCCCCCTCAGCCCTTTCGTATCAGCAAGTGTGCATGTCAGTTGGAAGTGCAATAGTTAATTGTTACAAAATTCCACGCAAATTCCATTTCAACACTCACACAAAAATCTGAAAAAATAAAAAAGAAATCAGAAGAACAGAAACCACAACTACATATAGCAAATGCAGGAATTTAACTGTAAACGTAAACAAATATGTATTTAAATAAATAAATAAATATAAATTGAAATCACTGGGAAGGTCTTCCATTCTTATATATAAGCTAAAAGTTGCTTTAAGAAAATGAATCTTGAGCTTAAATATTATACTATTTGGGCTACAGAGAGCAATGAAAATTGCACATTTCACATTAGCTTTCCTATTTCTTGATACTAAATACTCACAAATGTATTCATATACTTCCAGGCCTAGACACAATTCCATAATATATAGCATCATTATTTTCCACAGTCTTTTATGTGGCATCTACAGAAAGCATATTTTCTTTCAATTATTAAACTCAATTTTTTTTAAATACAAATTCAAGTTTAGCTCATTTTGCAATTTCAACACCCCTGCCAACAAAAGTTCCTCATCTTCAGCAACCATATTTTGAAATTAATAAATTGATTATTGTTATAAAATTTCAGAAAATATTGTATGGGGTAGTGGCCAATAATTTATTTATCGAGAGTAATATTTTTTTTTTAATTGAATCAAAAAATAATTTCTTCGACGATCATCTTTATTAAAAATAGTACAAGGGATAGGGCTAACAGTTTCTAGATCTAAAATCGTCTCAAATCTCGTTCAGCTTGAACCTGGCATTGATGTTGACCGAACTCAGTTCGGTGACCAGGAACTTGAAAGAGAAGGGGATCTCGATCATGGACACAGAGCTGTTGTCCCCGCACAACCGACATGTGTCCGGCTTGGAGGAGAGCACTCCCGAATCGTTACGCTTCACAATCTGCTGGAGCGGCGCCAATATCGAGCCGCACTTGTGGCACACCATCGTGTGCGTCTTGTCCGAGTTGTGGAACAAGCGATCCTGCAGCAGGAAAGCCGCACCATGGGATATCAAGGCATCGCGCTCCATCTCTCCGAATCTCACACCGCCTCCTCGCTTCCTTCCCTTGATGGGTTGATGGGTGCGGGCTTCCACTGCTCCTGTGGAGCGCACCTGCCACTTGTCGAACACCATGTGCCGGAGTCTCTGATAGTGGACTACTCCAAAGAAAATATCCGCCGTCATCTCACGACCATCTACCCCGGAGTAGAGCCTCTCAGTTCCGTAGTAGTTGTATCCTCCAGCTTCCAGCATTTTGCCAAAATAATCAATGGCCGTGTTCTCCTCGGAGAACCGGAAGGGTGTTGCATCGTAAACATTACCATGCATTGCTGCGGCCTTTCCCGCCATGGTTTCGATCATCATAGCAATTGTCATACGGGAGGGGAAACCGTGGGGATTAAATACAATGTCCGGAATCAAACCCGACTCCGTAAAGGGCAAATCCTCGGCGGGATATTTCTGCGAGCAGATGCCTTTCTGACCAGCTCTCGAGGCGAACTTATCTCCAATTGTGGCAGGTCGGGGCACCCTCAGGGTGATGGCCACCGTCTTCCTGGGTGAGACATCGAAGCTGCCCAACTGCCGGATGCTATCCACGAAGCAGTCCTCCTTTTCGTCCATCTTCACCACCTTGTAGGTTGCCACCTCGCCATCAAAGTAGCAGTACAAGGGGCTGCCAAAGCTCAGCTTAGAGCCGGGATGTGGCAAACCATCCGTATCCAAATGTTTGGCCAGCTCAGGCATGTGCGGGTGGCGGGAGAAGTAGTTGCTCTTCTTGTCCAGAGTCACAAATTTGGTCTTATAGATGCTGCCATAGGCGAAGCCCCTTTCGTAAGCAGCCTTATTGATGATCATGGCATCCTCCATGTCATAGCCCGTGTAGGAAATGACAGCCACAATGGCATTCGTGCCCATGGCAAAGTCATCCAGCTGTATGTTGTCGTAGTGAACGGGTCGGAAAAGAGGCGTCCCCGGCGTCTGGAGGCGGTATAATTTGTTGGCTGCTTGTTTTGGCCAGTTCAAACATGGAGTGCCCATTGTTTGCTTGCCCATCTGACACTGGTACATGTTACGAGGCGACTGGTTGTAGTCTGGCATGGGAATCAAGTTGGCCAGGTTGCTCATGAAGTGGGTCTTGGCCAGCTCCAGGTGGGTGGTGAACTCCGGATACATCTCCTTGGGATCGATGGCTATCTCCATGTACAGCTGCTCAAGCGTGCCTATGTACTCCACCTTCTTCCACTTTAGGTTCCACACGGGCCGCATCATCCTGGCCGGTCCTGTGGCCAGGAAGAGACCCGGAAACTGTCCGTTCTTCTTGAAGGGTATAAAGCCGATTTCCATCATCTGGGGAAGGCTTCCGAATATCTTGCCATGGCGCAGATCCTCGACAATTTTTGTGGCATCTGACTGGTGGATGTGTCCCAAGTGTTTGCCATCCAGGAAGACCACGTAGAGCTTTGCCTCCGGATCGGAGCGGTTTGACAGAGGAAGCATGCCCATCTTAATCAGCTTGGAGGGAATGGCCTGAATACAAATAGGATAGCTATTAGATTAAATTCTAATAAGAAATGTCAAAGGGTCACCCACCTCCACAAGTTTTGGATCGGGACGCTTGGATATCTCACAGGTGAGAGTCAAGTGATTTAGCAGACCGCAGGGCGTGCCGTCAGGAGTGTGAACTGGACATATGAAGCCCCAGGCGTCCGGAAGCAGCTGACGCGCCTCTGTAGTCCGCATCGTTGTGAAGTAGGAGCCTCGATGGATGGCCCGGAAGTGGGACATGTAGCGCATCCTGTTGATGTTCTCCGCCATGATGACCAGGCCACTGTTCTGCATCAAACCCAGGCCAGTGCGACTGGCAATATTCCCTGTGGCCAGAAAGGACTCCATGGAGCGGCCAACACCGCCCGCCTGTCGCATGCATTGGGTCATTAGAGCACTGTTCAAAAGACTATCTGGAGTGGTCAACTTCTTCTGCAGGCAGCGGCGCACTTGCATGACCCAGGTCTCGACGCGCTCGCCCAGATACTTCTGGTAGAGATGTCCTGGCAGCAGGACTTCCTGCATCATCGCCGAGTCCACGTTCTCCACCTTGTGCTTGCCCTGGGCGCACTGGAAGAGTTTCTGCACCATGAACACAATCAGCTGGAACTTCTCCTCATAGTTGTCGAGGTGAATCATGACCCTTTCCTTGAGTATAAAGTCCGTGACATCCTCATCTGGTTGCCATTCCGGAACTTCCAGAAAACGCGAGCGGAAGAGATTGCCAATGAAGCTCCGGCACTGCGAGTGAGTGTAAACATTCTCGTTCTGTACCTCCCTCAGCATGCTCTGCACGCAGGATAGGTAGTACTGATCGGATTCGTAGCCCTGAACCAGTCTGTTATATATCTCCTCGTCGGT
Source organism: Drosophila setifemur (assembly GCA_021224005.1). Taxonomy (NCBI): domain Eukaryota; kingdom Metazoa; phylum Arthropoda; class Insecta; order Diptera; family Drosophilidae; genus Drosophila; species Drosophila setifemur. The sequence goes on along the minus strand of JAJJHY010003831.1, from coordinate 16,007,399 downwards.
GTAGTCCATCAGGCACTTGAGGATCAGGCAGACAGGAACATAGGACAATCTCTTCACATGGGAGAACATGAACTTGGCGGTGCCATTGTTGAGATAGTGAAGCACATTACTAAGGGAACTTTCGTCCTCGCGAACTGTCTGCACAAGGACACCTAGATCGCTGAAGTTCTGGCCGCGATCCTTCCACGAAGAGCGCTTCACGCAGATGGGATGGTTTCTCCTAGTCATAATCAGCATGCGCACAATCTTCTCGTTTCCGCGGATCACGAAAATGCCGCCCCACTCGCTGTCGTGTTCCCCGTGCTTGACCATCTCCTTGGGCGAAGCCTTACCGAGATTGCAGGCCTTGGAGCGCAGCATGATGGGCAGTTCCCCGAGATCCATATTTATGGGAGTCTTCTCCACTCCATTAACAGTCCAACCCAGTCTGACAGAGCACATGCCGGAGTATGAGACATGCAGTTGTCTAGAATCGGTGGGATATATCTCCCTGGTGCGCACATCTATCACATCTTGGGGCACCTGTGGCTTCGATATAAAAATGCTCTCCACTTTGAGGGAGATCTTTTCGCCCGAGGGACTCTGCCACTGCATTGGAATCATGTGCTTGGCTACGTGATCCAGTCCCACTGTAAGCATCTCGTCGAAAGAGTCTACATGCGGAGCTCCCAGGTTGGCCAGGTGCTATTGATTTATGAGACATGAGAGACATGAATAACACGAAGAGGCCAAGTACTTGTTTTGACTTACCCGATTCAGCTTTTTGGGTATCTCCTTAAACTCCGGCCGGGAATTCGTCAGCACCGGAGTGGACTTCATTGTGTTCATCTCCTCCAGCATTTTGCTCGCCTGTTTCTTTTATAAAAACACTCAAAACTTAAGCAAAATCAAAACGCTGTCCGTTGCACGTGTTTGGATTCCGCTCTGAATTCATTCGTTTATGAACGGAACTAGTCAGTGATGGCATTGTTGCCATATAGACCTACTAAAGAAAGTACCAATTGGAATTTTGTAAGATATGGTTTTTGGTTATTCCAAAGTTCTTATAAAGAGTGTTTATAACTTTTGGAATCGTTAGCAAATATTAACAAGTATACAAGTTTTTTAAATTAGTTTTATGTGTGTACCTAACTTATATGAAACAATATTAAGCAAGTAAATATTTTACCACGCGAACTAGTTCAAAAACACCGGTAGCGCTTCTCTAGCATGCAGGGTTGTCACCTAGTTCCGCGAAACAGCTGAGCGAGTGCGCGCGTTAAAATTTCTCTTATCACTAACATTTCGAATTTAACCAGTTTGCGGGCTATTAAAGTGAAATCCTAGGAATGTGACATCTCGAGCTGATGGAGATAACGACGCTCCAGCAGGTCTGAATGCATCCGTGCTTTATTTGCACACATATCCGGTGAGTGGCGCTCTCGATATTTGTATGTAAGACGGCACCTGCGGAAATGAGACTTTGGCACAGGATGTGTCGACGTGTTGCTGTGTCCCTAATGATGTTGTTGCTTTGTAGTCCTGTAAGGCGAACCTTGCCCTCGCCATCCAAATCCATCCCTGCTTGTCTTAGCCGCAAAATATATACAAGTTTGTTGCATTATTTATGCTCCCGACTCACGCTGCCTGCTGACTTGTCCTGCAAGTCCTTACAAATGTCATGTCCTTGAGCTTACAGGCGGAGAAAATATGATTTCTGCGGAAGTCTCGTCCTTCCTGGGAGCCAGAATTTGTTGCAGTGCAAGGAGGCAATCCCATTTTCTCTACATTGTCCTTGTCTGTGGCCTTAACTTTGACTCTCGGCTGAAGTTTCCCTAATTAAACGCAGTCAGTGACGACAGCATCGCCTCATATGGTAGGGATACTGTCAGGATAATGAGAGGATTCAGCAGAAACTTCCTTTTTCGTTATTATCTCGGACGGAGACATAACATAGCTAGAATACAGTCGTACTTCAATAATTCAAAAAGCAGTAAAATATTTTTTTGGGTAGTCTTTCGAATGGAATTTAGGAGAATTTTTTATTGCTTAAACAAATGGAGATTCACAAAAAGTTAAGGTTATTATGAATTTCGATACAATTAAGCTTTTTTAAACTAGTTCTTAATGAAGCTTACTACTACAAAATGATAAAGAAAAATATTACAAATTTTCAATTATTTAAATTAAGTTATTAAAACAAAAACAATTAAGGATATTAAGTTTTGATGGTTTGGGTTGGATAATTTTGACTGTACAAAAAGAACAAACAATAAGCAGGAAAGGGAAGGAAAGGACTGAGGCGCTCAATCTGAGCCCAGTCGTTTCGGTTTATTATTCCATTATAATGAACACAATGCACATTTTCTTGGAACTTTTTCCGGGCACGGTGTCCTTGGATGGCTGGATGGCTGGATCCCTGAACTCCTTACTCCTGCCTGCCTGCAACTCGCAACTTTCGCTGCACATTTGCCTGAAAGTTCTGGGCGGGGGCGTGGTTGGGCCCAAGTTTTGCAACTTTTTAGCCGGATTTTTTCGCCCTTTCAGTAGCAACAAACAACAAGAGGAGGAACCGTGGCAAATTGCATTGTTGATTTTCATTTTCAAGCCTGGCGACACTTGGCCAAATGTGTGCTCCTCCATTCTGCAGCCTCTATCTTCCTTTCTGGAAAAGCGCACACTTTTTTTTTGGTTCCGCTCAGAGTCATTGCCGCGTGTTTCCCACTTTTCAAAAGCGCGCACTGGAGACAAAAAAAATAAAGGGGAAGAGGAATCCACAGGCAAAGCTAGTGCAAAAATCAGCTGCAAATGCATTTTCATCTGAAAGTTTTTCGGGGAAGTTTTCCCTCGGGTTGAAGCTCCTACGCACCCTTTGATATCATCACAAATTGGTTAATAAAGGTCCCAGGAGATGGGTTCTCTCATTGGGGGGTTTGAGTGGTAACTCCAAGTGGGTTAGTTATGGAGTTTTCTTCAGAGATGTACTTATTCACTAACAATTACAGTTGCAACAAGCTTTAAATTTAAATTAATCTGTATATTTAAGATGCATAAATTAGTCAAGATTACCTTGACTACAAATCTTTCACAAATGTATATTAATTCCCGAATCCTTCGAACATTAAAGATCAATAACCTTGGACCTGTAACAAATCCATCATATTTGCCATCCCTCGACAGGTGTTCGTGATCTTCATTGTCTCTTTCTGGGTTTTGTTTTCTTTCGATACCCCCCATTAGTCATAATTAAAATGACGCGTTGGTCTAAATTTAAACACTTTCATGTGACAAATGCGCCTAATTAAGATGCATAAAAACTAAGTACAAAATTTACAGAATTTTGTGGGTGAGACTCCTGAGGAGAAACTCCTCCCAAGTCCCAAGTCCCAGACCCAGACCCTCAACCAAATCATAGTTTTTCTAATACTAAACATTCTCTCGGAAAATTGTGGCTGAGGGAGATAAATGCTGAGAGAAAGATCGCCGTGGGTTAAAAATAGCCCGAAAATCTATTCGATGTTTTCTCAGTTTTTCCCGAACTGGCCAAGCGAAAAGTTCCGTTCGACCGTCGAACGGATAGAAATTAGAATCGAGAAATTTTCAAACGCACCGAATACATATAGAACTTTATCATATGTATACTATATAATTTTTTTCGTTTATTTATGTTAACTTTGAAGTGGGAGTTTTGCGAGAAATACTTTGTGAATCGAGTGTGAAAAAGTGTGACTTTCACGACATCCTTGGCTAAAGAGTGAAAGTCAATAGAAAATTGCGAAATCGAAAAACTCGCGTGTGATCGGCGCACACATAGATACTCGATAATTGTGTGTGTGTATTGGTCTCCTATCAATTGGTAACGATCTGTAGATCTATATAGATCGGTGGACCGTTGCTTCTGCTTTCCCTCGTTCTTTGTGCTGACGAAGAATCGTTCTTTTCGGCAGAAGAAAAGTCGCATTAAAGCGGATCGTAAATAAAACGCAACCCATCAACACCCCGAGATCCCCTCAAGCCCCCATTTTGTATCTGCATTGGTAAACAGATCGAGGCAACCGCATACCAGAGGCTTTTCTTCTTTGTTCTACCAAGGAAAATGGGAAATGCTGAGTCCACAGAGGCAGCCGCTGCAGATGCAACGCAGTTGCCGAGGCAGTCGGAGGAAGAAGCCAGTGACGAGCCCTGGTGGAATGACATCGAGCATGAGAATCTGATTCTTGAACAGGCCCCCCACGAAATAGCATTAAAATCAGAGGAGCTACCGCTGCAAGTTGTGAAGGAACCAGAAGAAAATTCAACCAAAATGGAGGACAAAGAGGGGTCCCCGCAGAGAGAACAAAGCCTGGAGGAATTTCGAGAAGAGCTGCTCCAAAAACGGGAAGCCCGTCAAAATGCTGTTCAGGATTGGAGAGAGGAAATTGCCAGCCTCAAAAAACAGTTGGCCCAGGAAAAAGCTGAAAATCGTCGCCTGAGGAAAGATCAAGGGGAAGAGGAGGGTCAGGATACGGAAGAAACCCCAGTTGATCCTAGTCTAGATCCTGATGATGACAATCCCACTGCAAGGAGTCGTCATGCCAATATCGAACTGGCCAATGCCCAGTTGGCGCTGCAGCAGGCCCAGGCCGAGAATCTTACACTGAAAGGGGAGGCGGAAGTGGTTCAGCGCCAGGTGGGAACCTTAAAGGAAGTCATATCCTGCTGCAAGCAAATGCTAAGCGTCAAGGAGGAGCAGTGTGCTCAGGTAAATTTAAACTTTAATTATGATTTAATATAATTCTGACTGGTTTTTGTTTTTTAAATGCTCCTTCTTAGCTCAAGATGAAACTCACGGAAATAGAGAACTCCTTTAGCGAGCGTGAGATGAAAATCATGTCCAACAATCTTCGCCAGGAGTACGAACGCCAGTTGGTGAACATTCGTCAACTGAGGCAACTTTATGAGGAGCGTCAGCGGGTAGCAGCAGCTGAGTACGAGAATCTCCAACGTTTAATTTCGATTAAGAAGGATGAACTCATTGCCGAGCAGGAAAAGTAAGTCAAGTAACAAGATGAGAAACAATTCCTTTGAACTTAATTTCAAGTTATTAAGATGATATATAACAAGGATTTCCAATTCTGAGCTAACTATTAACTTAATAAATTATTTCTGCTGCAGAACCAAAAGCTTTGAGGAGCGCAATCAGACCCTTATGAAGGAAGTGGAGACGGCCAACGAGGAGCTGGCCAAGCTGAAGGAGGAGTGCAACGAGCACAAGTTCGAGAAGCGTCTGCTCAGCGAGCAAGTGGGATCGATTAACATGGTAAGAGGATGAACTCCACAAAATGATTTCAAATAAATCATCTCCTTTATGTTTGCAGCTCTTCAGCCAGCTCATAATGGGTTTCAATGGCAAGAGCAACTTGGACATCGATCGGCTCAATCAAATGCTGGAGGAGAACCGCCAGCTCTTGAATCAGATGACCCAGGCCGAGGGCAGTTGCGATGGAGCTACACTGCCCAAGTTGCTCTTTGAACTCGTGGAGCAGGCCACCGGACATGGGGATTCCCCCGAGTCAGAGTCGGACAAGAGTCGCAGTCCCTCGCCCTCGCCCACGCTCACGCCCTCAAGCGAGGACACCGTAGACACTTGCAAACCCGAGGCAGTTGCCGTGGAAGGAGTGATCAGGAAGCACAGGAAGAGGAGCTCGGGCGGAGCTCTAAGTGCGGGTGCCACTGCGGCTTCGTTAAAAAGCCAAGAACCCGAAATTATGGGAAAAGTTGCCTCGGCCCAAGAAATCATTGGCAACTTGCCAAAAGTTTGGAAAGTGTTGATGGAGCTCTTGAGCCACCACAAAATCGAGCGCGTGCAGTTCGAGGAGCTGCCGTCCCCATCCTCGTCCTCGGTTGCCGCTCCTTCTGCTTCCAGCTCCACTCCCGTTTCTGGAGGGGATGGTGTAGATGCCCACCGCAAGCCACCGGAGCTTAGCGTCAGCAAGACCTATATCAAGCTGAAGGTGAGCCCAAGTTTCCATCTCCTTGCACTGACCAAAACTATCATGATTTTTTCAGCATTAATGCTCAGTTTTTGTGTTTGATAAAGAATAGTTTCCAAATTTTATGAATCAATAATTCCAACTATTTTTAGATAATATTTTTGCCATGCTTTTAGAAAGCTCCAGTCGCATGCAGTTCTTAAAAATGAATAACTCTTTAAAACATATTGAAAATTCCACTATTAATAATTGGAAAAATTCCAAGAAATGTTAAATCTTTATTTAATAGTAAAAAATATTGAAATTATTGGAAATTCATTTGCCAGTGCAGTCTGAGTTTGTTCCACTATCCCGCACCCATTCTCAAGAGCTGCGGACAATCGGGCTTGTTAGTTGTCGTATCCGGTTTGCTGATGAAGTGCAGCCTGCTGTTATGTCTGCCTCTGGATCCTTCGACTCCCCTGCATACCCGCACCCATCCCCCATCGTCCTCATTCCTCGACATTTCCGTGCTCCGTCTGTGGCTGTTGCAAAGTTTTGCATTATTCACTTAAGCGCTTTATTTAGTCGAGTGCCGAGCGAGCTGCCGAGCACGAGCAGCTTCATTATTGCTGACGTCCTGCCGAGCATCGATGTAGAAAGGAAGTGCATCGGGGGGAGGGAAGGGGGGATGGGACGACTGGGCAGCCGGGAGTTGGGAGTTGGGAGGGGGTAAGGTGGCAAGGTCCTTTCTTGCAGACGAGTCCGTTGTTGTGCACATAATTGAATTTATCGGTCAGTTGCCATCGGCACAAAACATGTTGCATACTGCCACTCTTGAAGATGGAGCCTATTCCAATTTTACGTCGGTGTTGGTCAAGCAGAAATGTATTCTTTTGTGTCCTAGGGATTAGGTTATACCTGTTCATCATCTATGGGAGAGTCAGAGAATATAAGGAAAAACACGTGTTTACAGATTTCTTAGAATTAAATTCACTGATGTCATTATTTTCCTGTGAATTGAAGACTCAGACATAGTTACGAAATTTTAATTAAAATATTTCGGACGATAATATACAGAATTTGTAGAAAACAACAAAATATATTATAAACTTTTTATTGCCAAGTCTATTTGGACAGTAGTCACCAAATATTTATAAATATTTGTCATATAAATTTTTTAATTAAAATATCTAAAGAATTTCTTCATCACATTGTTTTGTGCATTGGTACATATAAATTGTTATTATAAGTATTATTTTTTTTTGAAATTACAAAACAAATATTAAAAAGAGTATTGATTCTGCGGCTTCAGTTCCGAATTCGGAACTCGACCATTATTTTGGTTTAAAGCCTAATTGAGTGTTGAAAGTTCGGCCCTCTGCGTTGGAGCACTTTAAAAGTTTTGTGTTTTCGGAGTTCTCTTAAGTAGCATTTCGAAGAGTAATCTATCCCCCTGCTTCTTTGCAGGACCTCATCCTGGAGAAGAAATCGCTGGTGAAGGAGACCAACCGCCTGAAGACCCTAAACAGCCATCTGGACTACCGTCTGAACGAGCAGGAGAAGCGGCTGAGTGCGGTGAGCCTGGAGCTGACCAAGACGTGGCATCTGGTGGGCAAAATGCAGCGCCAGCACCGCCAGCTGCACACCCAGGAGCAGATCCTGCGGTACCAGCTGCAGCAGAAGCGGCGTCTCTTGAGCGAGCTGAAGGACGAGCTGGAGTACTGCCGCAGGAAGTGGGCCAAAGCCAGGGCCATTAACGACGAGAGCCAGGAGCAGTGCGACGAGTGGCGTCGGGAGTTCGCCAGGAGGAAGCTGGAGGATGCCAATCACTCGGCGGAGAGTGGTTACAGTGACTCGGGCCCCCAGTCGGATGAGGAAAGGGATTTAGCTGCTGTTGCGGGTGATGATTTGGTGGTCGCAGAGGTAGTGGAGCCCCCCACTTCCTCCTCCACTTGCCGTAGGAAGCTTCTTCGAGATCAATTCGAGCACACACGCAAGATTAAGCGGATGCAGAGCACCTCCCCAGGACGTCAGCTTAACTCAGGCGAGGATGAGGAATCGGAGGACATAGTCCTGCGCTGGAACAGTGCTCCTCCAACCTGTGGGTGGAGGGAGGTGGCTCCGGAACATCACAGTGAAGAGGGAGATGATGAGGATCAGGAGGAGGAGGGAGCTCGTGGAGGCCATCCCAGGACCTCACACTCTTCCAGGGTAAAAAGAAAAGCGCTTGCAGAATCTGCTGCATCCTCAGGCACGGTCAGTCGCATTCAGAAACTGGAGGAGCAGTGCAAATCCCTCATCCAACAGGTTCTAGAGACCTCTGGAAACCGAGAGCGCCTTGAGATTCAGTTGTGCCAGTTCCAGGATGAAGTCTCACCAGCTCAGCATGCCGTGCCCCTGGAGGAATTCATCAATCGCAAGCGTTTGGAGCGTATGACGAGGGCTAGTTCAGCTCCTGCCACGGGAAGCCTGACCCCCAGGGAGGAGGAGTACACCAGAAAGAGATCGGAGAGGCTAGGAAGGCTAGAGGAGGAGTCACGCCAGTTGATGTCGAGAATTAGGCGAACTGCTGATAGGGGGCACTACCTCAAGAAGTCGCTGGACAGGATACGCAGAGCCCCAAGTCGTGAGGCCAGCTTTGAGAGCAACACGGAAGAGGAGGCAGCTGCTCCTTCTGTACCCAAAACCGAATCCTCGTCAGCTCCATCGCCACTTACAGCTGAAGAGGAGGCTTATACCTCAAGGAGGGCTGCGAGGCTTCAGCGTTTGGAGCAGGAGAGTCAAGATTTGATAGCACAGCTCTCGAAGAATGCCCAAAAAGGTGACTCTTTGGTATCTAAGTTGGACACTCTCCACGAACAAAACAATCCAGAGAGGGAGAGGGATCAGGAGCAACCTCAAAGCTCGGCGATCATCTCGCCAACTGTAGAGCAGCGTCTGGAGGACATTGAAAGGATCTCCGCCAATCGAGCTGAACGTCTTCGCCTGATGGAGGCCCAGGGCAACGAGTTGATAGCCAGGTTGAGCTCCACCTCCGAAAGAGGCACTGCCATGATCAACAGGATAGCAGAGAGAGAAGCCATCAGACGACAGGAGGCGGAGCTGGTGGAACAAACATTGCCAACGGAAATGGCCACCAACTCTGTGAACTCGATAGCCAGCACCAGGATTGTGGGTGAGCCCGAGGAGGAGGAGGAATCTGGAGCTGCCTGCTGTGTGACCGTGACCACCACCGCTAGTCAGTTGGCCATCCTCCAGCAATCTACGGGAGCCATTCCGAAAACCTTCACGATGAAGAGCAAACCTCAGGCTCATCTTTGCGCTGCCAGTCGTCAGGATGAGGCGGTAAAAAAGCGATCAGCTGGTAAGGAAGCAGCCGAGGAAGAGACTCCCGAAACCCTCGAGGATATGGTGCAGCGTCTCAGGGCTTTGCCTTTCCCAGAGAAACCCCAGGAGGCAGGGCCAGAGGAGACGACGGAAAACGAAGAGAAGGATTCACAGATGGAAGGCAATAACCAAGAGAAGGAACTTCAGCCATTAGAGAATTTCAAAGATAATCAATTTCAGGATCTTAAAACAGAAAGTTCTACCGAAAATCCTGAAATAAAAGAAGATGCGGCCCAGAGAGTGGAGGAGGAGGAGCTTTTGGAAGGAGGAAACTGAAAGATGTTCATTAGAATTAACACGACAACGAATACTCGCTGATAAAACTGCTAGGACCAGATATCACAAATAAATGAATATATTTTTGATTGTAACAACTTTATGATAAATAAATAATATTTTTTGATGCAATTAAAAATGTTGTACTAGTATTATTGTAAATCATCTTTCCTTCATTATCATAATTCCCATTTCTTGCAAAAAGAGTATTGACCTAAATAGCTTAATAGTATTTAATAATTCTAAATTAGTGATTAAAAACCTCTCGTTGAATTCTGCTTTCATAATTATAATATTCCGCTTAAAGAAAATCCCACTAAATTAATTAATTCGCATTTGCTTTTTGCGTGAACTGCATATCTCACTCCCAAGTCTCATTATTTCTCTCCCAAGTGAAAGAATCGCGTAATCCTTTCTAGTCGACGCCCAACCCCCCAGCACTCAAGCATATCTCACTAATCAGCAAAGAAAGTGGAACTGACTGTCTGTCCGCATCTGAGGCCCCTAGAACCAGCTCCCAGTCCCGGTTCGCAGCTCCTTGTGTGTTAGTTTTGAATCCCATCCCGGGTCGTCTTTCCGGGGAACAGGACTTGTGTGCCCTCTTAACCAAGCACGCAGCCATGACATTGCACGGAAAACGGAACAAGGACTGCCACTGACATGTGTGGGAGGGATTTGGCGGGATTGGGGCGCCAGGACAGGCCAGGGTGGGTGGCAAGGACGTGGCCATTGGGTGGCAATGGGCGGCGCATTATCTCTGCATATGCAAGTAAAAATGCCAGCGTCCGCTAACAAGTTGGCGACATCGTCATGCGACTCCTCCGAATCCTCGCTTTTTATACCGCCCACATCCCGACATCGCTGCTTTATGCAAATGCCTGGCCCCTCATCTCAAGGCGTGTAAACAGCAATTGGTGGGTGGTTGGGCGGTTGGGCGCTTGACTGGGATCTCCGGAGTGGGTGGCGAAGTCTGGTCGGGTGACTCTGTTCAGGCATAAAGACAACATCGCCTCATATGCTTTTAAAGCGAACAGAGAATGTACATTAACTTATCCGCCGTCTTCCGCTCAACAGCAAACTGTCAACGGCGGGAAGTTCCCAATCTGCCTTGCCAGATAATTCTCTTCAACAGGAAATTCAATGCAGCCGACTCCTGTTAGCAAGGACCTCTAACAGTTTCCAAAGTTCTGTCAGGGATTCATTTTGCTTCCTAACAGGGTTGGTTCGAGCCTCCCCTTTTGTGAAATGAACACTTCCAGTCTGGAGGGGGGTTTGCTGCTTTTACAGGACTGTTAAAATCAGGATTTTAAGTCAAAGGAAGTTGGCTGGGGTACAGCTCCATTTGACCCAATTATGTATCAAATGTTGCAGGGGGTCCTCCAGTTTGTGGCAACAAGTTCGAGCTATTGCATTGAAAAGTTAAGCTGTTAACCATATTTAACGTTTTTCAAATTTTTTTGCTTCGTTGAAGAAATAATTGTTGACTAATTTTACTAATCGATTTATTTTTAAGTAAATTATTAATTCAATTTATTTATTTTGATTTTATTCAACAAACATAAAATATGTTTTATTTAGATTGAACTTCAATATAATAATTTCATTTTATAATTATACTAATAATAAGAAGAGAGGCCAAGAAAAAATAATTAAAAATCTTTATTTAAACTGTATACAGCTTTAAGTTGATATTGATGATATTTAGGAAAATATTATTTAATACTTAAAATATATAAATATTATATAGTTAAACCATCAGAAACCCCTGAAAACCCAGCAATTGTATCTCACAAATGCTTCAAACTTCGAGCCCCTTTCAATCTCAGAAGTTTTACAGCGTATTAGAGTGGACCCAACTCAAGCGACATCTATCGGAACTATCCCAAACTATGGGGCAGCCTGCAAGCTTTTTTGGGCTTTAGAGGAAGCTTTTGGCATACCCAAAATACAAAATACGAGGGTAAACACAAAGGTTCTGGCAATTAGAGGGAACCCATCCCCAGCCTCCACTTCTGTACTAATTACCGGGCCCAACCCCGACCACGCCCTCTCGAAAAACAGAAAAAAGGATCTGCCCCCGAATGTCTTTGGGCTGGAAATGTATACAAATTGTTGCACCGTTAACTGGTCGAACCGATCATCTCGGACTGTTGGCCTGCAACTGGAAACGTCAAATTAATAAACTGCCGGACGTACCACAAGCTGTGAAAAAGCAATCTTTGTCTGCATGCCACTCCTCGGAGTGTTTTCCAGCTTGTTAGTCCAGCTCGGTCCCCCTCGGACCCCTTACCCTGCCTCGTAGGGTTTCCGAGCCTTTGAAGATTTATGCAGTTCGCGCGGATCCGAGATCCGAGGAAGCGCCGCTCCACTCCAAAATCCGAAACCAAACCGAACAGTTCCAAACTGAAGTGCACTGTTAAAAATACACAATCCTTTGTGGGGTGAACTTTTTGATTTATAATTGAACAGCATCCTCTTAACAGTTTTCTAGTTGTAATTATTTGTATTATCTATACTTAAAATACGTTATGCACAATTTATTTCGATTTTTCCCCTAGTTGTATACAATGTTTATTAAAAACCACGATTAATAGTTATATAATCCAAATTGTATTCTATCAAGGCTCAGTTTGTTACACTTGCTAACACATTTTACAACTTATAAAACTCTTGTTATTTTTCCTGGAAACATTTTTCCCAGTGCACAGTTGAAGAGTAATCTAATTTATTAAAAGTGCAGCCCCTGGCTGGGCAAAAAAAATAATAAAAAAAAGATCGAGAGCGAGAGAGCAAGTCTCGTTTGGGTTTTGATTTACGCTGAAATAAATTAAAATATCATAAAAAGGAAATTAAAATTCACTCGCACAACAAAGCCGGACTCCGACTTCGACGTTGAAGTCGAAGACGAAGTCGACTCCCGACCCCGAGTCGATTTCTGAGCCCGACTGGGGGCTCTTAGCTAATTTCTGAACAACTAAAAATACAAATAAATATTTTAATGTGTGATTTACGACAATGGCTCGCACAGGGGGTCGACTTTGGCTGTTCGCTTCGAAGTTGGGCCACTTCGGTGTTGGTTTGAAACTGCGACTCCATCTCCGTCTACAACTCCAACTACAAGACCGATCTTAAGCTGGAGTTGTGGTGTTGGTGGCGTCTTGGGCTGCGTTTTGATTGGATTTCTGCGCTTCTGGCGCTCGCGGAGTGCCAAGCCCGATTTCAAGACCAAGTCCCACATTGAAATACAATTTAGGCGCCTTTAATGAACTGACAGTGAAACAAACTTTAATGAGTTATGTGAGTTCCTGTGTATTTTATGTAGTAAACTAATTAAATTAAGTCAATATAATAAACGATTTTTTTTACCATTTGTTTAATTAGAAAACTAAGTAAATAACTAAGTAAAAATTATATTTGCTTACATTTTTTGATAATTCGGTAATACGTTGTTTGATTTTTTTTGTTAGCTCTTAAAATGCCATTAAATCAATTAAATAAAAAAATGATTTGAACATTTTTTCCATTTACAAAAACCCTCTTAAATAAGACATACCCCTTATACAAACATAAAACAAATTTAATTTAATCTCCGGGAGATTTGAATAACATCGCCAATTTCACCCAATTTGAATTTAATTTGGAAATAATTTTATTGCTCATAGAGAATTGTTATTTGCACATCAGATGAACAAATTTAACGATCGCAGCAGATCGAATCATGTTGGGATGCGTTAATGGCCGGCAATCAATTTTATATTTATGCAATTCCCTCATGCTGATCGGGATTTTGCATATTAAAAGGAGAGAAGCTCGTAAAGTATCGAATTTGGCCCAGCCCCCGAAACGGGGCCGATCGAAAATGGCCTGCAATTAATTAAAAAACCATTGACATTCATAAAAAGTAAATTGTGGCAACAGCGAGCGGAAGCAAACATAATGTCCCACTATTATGAAATTCATCAAACAATTTTACAGCACACCTCCCGAGCTCCAGCTCCAGTTCCAGCTCCAGCTCCAGCTCCAGGTTTTCCAATTTACCGAGAGATGGATACTGCTGGGTACTGGGTGCCAGGCGATGAGTATTTATTAACAGCCTGCGACGAGGAGAATCGATCGCCGGTTCGATCCCAAAACACCTGCCAGGCAGAAAAAATCAGCTAGCGATGGGTGCGTGTTAAAAATAAGAATATTTTGTATCTTTCATATGGAATACATTTAAATACCACTACATCATGGTTTTCAATAAATTAAGACTAATGTTTAACATAGTTAGTGTTTTAAATTTATAAATGATATAAACATTTTTAACCCCCAATAATTAAATCTACAAGACTAATTTCCATCCTGAGCTTTACCATCAACGAAATTATTAATTCACGCTGCCACCTTTACATCAAAGTGATGATGGAGAGCTGCCGATGGAAGCATCAGCAGGCTGATGCTGTTGATGGCTTGGGGCTGGAGAGGCTGGTGCTGATGCTGATTTTGATGGGCAAGACATTGGGCTGGGTGATGGAACAGCAGCCCCGAGCCGGCTAACGAGCGCGAAATAATGCGCGAAATGTGGAGCAGAGAAATGGCCGGGACACCCTGGCCGGGACCCAGGAATCTTCCAAGTGGGGGGTCGAGGGGAGGAGGTCCACCTGATCGGGCAGAGGAGCCTGCAGAGGAACCGGCAGCAACGGTGGCGACTGACGGAATTATAATCAATTAGTGGAGCGGCCGCGTGAGCGCATAAAATTATATATTCCGAGGCCCGAGGTCTGCGGACTGCTGGTCGATCTCAATTCGTGTAACGCGTAGCGCAATTTAGTTTAAATTAAAATAAATTCAATTACGAGAACATGAAAATCCATTACGTAAATTATTGTCATTAAATGTGCAATTTGGCTGGGGAGCGTTTATGAAATTTTTGATTAAATTTCTGACGCTTCCCTGACGCAGCATTAACCCCCATCGAAAGGTTTCAAACTAAAGACTCAGGCAACGAACTTGCACATGTCCCATGGCCATGGAGAGAGATGTGAGAGATGTGTAGACGGGAAGATCGCTGCCGGCTGGCTAATTAATTAATTATAATCCCAGCGATTAGCATAGCCCTCATCCCCATACTCATACTCGGCTACAGATCCCCTCGGCTCATCCCAGCCAGCCGGGCAGCTTTCATTCATAGATCCCCAGTTTGGGGCCAAGTCACACGCCACTGAAACGGGTTAGACTTGCTAAACGATTCGTTAGATAAGATATGTGTATATCTTATATGCGAGTATTCGTATATGGTCAGCTCATTCGCTCGCTCATGTGGCGTTTAGTTAGTTATTTGGTTTAGTTAGTTAGTCAGTTAGTCAGTGAGTGAGTGACGCCTCTGTTGGGAACAGGCTGCCGAGTGTCGCACTCAATTAATTTAAGCCGGCTAATCGTATCAGACTCAGGGGATACCATATCCGATTTTGGTAGCTTCGTAAGATAGGATACGATTAGTTGTTGGAGATGTCCATAGTTATGGATGTAAGCTGTACTTCATCTAGTAATTGAGTATAATTCAATATTTTAATTAAAGTTTTAACATATTATTATAGATACAATTAAATTACATTTTTATCTGTTTACTTAGTTCCCCCGTTCCGTATTCATTCCTTTGGCAGTGCCACTCTCACCATCGATCCTGCTATAATTTGTATTTACCCAATTTAGTTTTTCTCGTTTTCCATTCGCTTAGCTGCTAAATGATTGCTGGGCCAGCTGCAACTCGGTTGAAAATTGCTAGACCAAACAAAAACCAAACTACTTAGCCGCACACTCGCCGCATCGGTAATTGAAAATCGATAATCTCTTTGAACCAGTTTGGTCTGCTGACCGCCCCTCCTGATCCCCAGCCGAGTTGTGGGCCTCCAGCCATGTTGGCTTTATTTTTTTTCAGTTGCCCACTCCATATCGCACCACAAAATAAAAAAAAAGTAATAAAAAAAAGGTGAACCGCAAATCGTCTGCAAATTGTAACCGCAGATGGAGGTGGATGTGGTGGAGGATTCCGGTAGGGGGAGCGTGGAGGAGGCAATTGCGATTGATTTTAGCACGCTTAATGGTTATTGGTTTAGCTATGGCTGGATCGGGAACTTCCACTCCGGGTCCGAATCGGTTGGCATGATGATGCCTCCTCGATGGGTAATAATCCTCTCCTGCCTGCCACACCATAAATTACAAATAATTCGATTTACACAAGATTTTCACTCTTAATGGCCGAAAATGGCCCCGGCCGTGAAAATAATGATGAAAACAAACAAAACTTAATAAGATTTTAAGCGATCTGCTGCGGGTAATTGCCCACAATCCGCCCCTCCTCTCCTCTCCTATCCTCTCCTCGGAGCTCGGCTCGGCTGATTGAAAAATCAGACAAATAGCGGAGGAATCGCCCGAAATGTGACCAATTCCCTGGGACAGGTCCCAGACTCACCCCGTTTACCACATTTGCCACATTAAGCCATTAAAGTTCGACTGCCTCTGCTCTCGCTCTTGTCACCCAAAATGCCTCGGATGCCCGACTAAATGGCAAATTAGTGAGTCCAAGCGGGCTAAAAAGGTAGGGCAGCTTCCATTTTTACTTATTTTTGGGGGCACACCCAAATATGCCAACGAAAGTGCACTTAAACAAACAAAAGTTTTTAATTTGCTTAACTTTCTGGTACCAAAATTATATTTTGAATAGTTTTAAAAACTTACATGTTTTTTGCTGTCTTCAAAGTTTATCAAGTCATAATTTTGATTTGTAGTTAACTTATTTTGGCTTCAAAACATTATTTTAGTAATTTATTTGTAAATATAAATCAGTTAGTTATATATGTACTATATCCTGTATTTGTAATTTCATTAAAATGTAATCCATAGTTGATAGAAATACAATTAACACATCACATTTACGTTGTGATGACATCTCATTATTTAAATTTGTTTTCTGATTCCGGCATTAACCTTATAATTTCGATCGTTTTGATAATTTCCTTGTTTTTTGCTGTTTAAATAATTTTGAAGTCTTCAAATTTGTGAATGTTTTAATTTTGTTTAGTAGGAATATATTTAATATTATTGAATGTCTATGTATGCTTAAAATGATTATTTTATTAATTTATAAAAAAAAAAATTGTTATACATAATATCCCGTTTTTGTATTTTCATTAAAACCAGAACCATAATTGATTAAAATATAATTAAATATTTTCCTATACTTGGTGACCGCATTCTCATTATTCTAATTCCGCTTTGAATTGTTCGCAGTGCATTAAGGCAGCTGCTGCTTGCGTCCTATTTAATTTCACATTTCACAAACATATTTTTATTATTCTGCTGCCGCTTGTCAGATTTTGCTCCGTCGCATGCCACGGATGCTTTGCTGGATGGCAATTTTAATTTGTGGCAACTCGAATTATAATTCGCATTGCAACGTGGCCGTTGGCCGGGTTAATTACTCGACTTCTCCGTCGCAATTATCGAAAGGCAGCAGCAGCTCCACTTATGCGAACGGCTTTTGTTTTGATCTCCGATCGCGGAGTTTCGTGTTTTCCGAACCGAACTATTTCCCCCAATACTATTTCTGTAGCTGATCCAGCTGATTAGCCTAATCTAATCTTACACGCTGCAACACCTACGACCGAAAACGGTTTAATCAGCTCATTATCGATCCTAATGCCAGCTGCGTGGGCATCCACTCGACTCGGATCTGGATCCCCGATCCGAACTGGAATACATATGCTAATGTGCTTAAGCGATCCGATCTCTTACACATGTCGCTGGCAGATAAGCTAAGGAGGCGTAGATAATGCCCGAGCAGAGACTTTTATGTTTATTTAATTAGCGCATTCATTTGGGGCTCAGCCCGATTTGATTAGCATTATGGATTCACAGCCATTGCTGGAGCCCGCATGGGAATGGGTCAGTAGGATGTTACACATCGTTCTATATATAGGATGCCGTATGTCATGTGGGAGTATTTCTTATATTAAATGGTATGCAGTAAATATTCAATAAGGAAATGTTTTTCGATTCTCTAGTAGTAAAGGTATTAATTAAAATTTATGAATACCAATTGATTGTGTCTAATTGAAAATTTACAAAAATGGAGGATATTTAAAACCACCGAAATATATTGTTTTTTTTTTGTTTTTACTTTTAGCTTACTTTTCCAATTGGGATATATATGGCAGTACCACTTATTTATCTCATTTATTATTTTTACCTGACAAAGGAGTGATAGGAAACTTAATAAATACGTAAGTAAGTAAACAACACATTTAATTTAGATAATTGAGTAAAATATTATTAGTTTACATATGTTTATTGTGTAATGTATTAACATTACTTTCCCTATGTTAATGATTAAGTTATTATTATTCTTTTATTTATAACTTTATAACTTCCTGTAATATATGTACATATTCAATAGAATAGTAAACATTTCATATAACAATGTATATAAAATGTATTATATTTCTTTCCATTTGTATTGATTGTTGTGCTGTTTAGATCACTCCCCACTGTCTCACCTGCACATCCACCTTTTGGCCAGTGCATCTGTGAAGTTGCATCTCTGAAGTTGCCTTGCGTGCGAGGTGTGCGGGTAATGTGTCTCGTGCTAAGTTGTTGCTGCTTCTGCTGCTGCTGTTCGGGCTACCAATTGCAGGTTGCACCAGCCCCATCCCCATCTCCATTCCCAGGGACCGAGTGGCACTGGCAGCCATAATCCAGTCCGCGTCCACACATCCAAGGCAAGGTCTATAGCTCTAAACCTCTAGACGAGTCGATAAGGATCAATGTTTAGCTGGGCTACGTTTTAATATCGACTTGGCCCGGCACACGTTGCCATGATTCGGGGCGGTGCCATAAAATTCTGGAGGGGAAGCGGATGGTGGAGCGGGAGGAGGAGGAGGAGGAGGTCTCCAAGCTGGAACAGCAACTTCGGTAGTCGATCTCCGTCTCTGTCCCTCGTTTTGTGTAATTTATTTTTTTTTCGAGCTCATATCGAGCTCGTGATGAGTCATCATTTATATGGATAATGTCCACTTTATATAGCTTTACCGATTCCCCGCTCATCGGGGCCTCTCCTCGTCTCTCCTCTCCACATTCCTGTTGGGATCCCTCTCTCCTGTCTCGTCTTCTTTTGGGTGGCTTCGAGTGCTTTGACTTTTGCTTGTCAATGCGCGACGTCTTTGATAACTAATTGCCACGGCGCCAAATGTTTCCCAAGTCGTCTTCGTTTTTTGGGATCTCCCTCTTGCTCCTGCCCTTCAGAGGGTTCCGTGTTGTTTTTATTTTATGGTATAATAAAAGTCACTTCGTTACCGTTTTGTCGGCTTTTATTTAAAAAACTGCCCTGTCCCCTAATGATTTATATTCAAAATTGTGGCACTTGCCCTCTAAAAATAAAGTAAGGAGAAGAAAATGAACATGCAAGCATATAACTTGAACCAGCAAAAAAAAAAAGACAGCAACAAGTTAATTAGAATCGAACTGCCCAAGATCCGTTCGACATGCTCCAATTGGACGGCGAATGGAATTGTTAGCTTCCTGAACTCTCCTCCACTCCACTCTCCCGATCTGACAGTTGGGCTCCAGAGACTGCTTTAATTTAATTTATGCAGCAGTTCCAAACGACAGACAAACACTGAATAATTTCAGCAGAGCCACAAACAAGAGAAAGGAAGTTTACACAAGGAATATCTGTCGGATTCATTTCGATAGGCGATTCCTTGAAGTACCCTGTCATTTCACTTAAAATAATTAAAATCTTAAAATATTATAAGCGCGATTGGGCTTAAGTTATACAAAATTAGTATTAACATAGCTTAACACAAATATGATACGAGATGGGTTGAACTGCATTTAATATAGGTTTTATTAATTTCATTATTATTAATATAATACAATATACTCGTATATTTTTTTTAATTACAGATCCTTTTTTTTCGATTTATAAATAAAAAAGTATCATATTTTATGAGATGCCAATGATGATGGCCAACACAGAGTATGTCTTGAAGAGCCCACATCTATAAAACATCATACAAATATCTCTATTATAATGGTAAGTGCTTTCGTAAACTTATCTTTCGATAAGGTGATTTAAATACGATCTGATAAATTTTTCGTCAACATCAAATCGATGAGATTATCTCATCAGTGGATCCCACTACAACTGCTCTGGAAATGTGAAATATGCAGATGTAACTGGATTTCTGATTTCATTCATATTCGAGCAGTTTTATGTTGTCCACCCCTCTCCCCTTTCCCCTTCCTCCTGCATTCATGTGCGTCAAATCCAGCAGAAAGTTCGTTGCCTAAGTCTTTTGTTTGTCTCAATGAATTTATAATTTCTCTAACGATTCCCACCGCCGGCTATTGCCATAACCCCAAACAGATGTTGGGCTGTGGTTTTATAGGCAATTTTATAAGTTGATATGTTTGTTTGTTTGTTATATTTTCGATTTATTTCAGGGCCAAACTGATTTCGTTTTATGTGCAATTCCCTGCGGCGCAAATTGAATTCACATTTCTGCGAATTTTTCATTAGGATTTAACTGTTTCGGCTCGGGTTTCGGTTTCAGCCACTTTTGTGGTTACATGTCTCGGAAAACTGCAAATATTTTCGTTTACGTTTCCCATTTTCATTTATATTTTTTTGTTGCCAAGTTTAATCAAAGTGGCGCTAATTAGTTTGAGTCGTTTGGATAATTGCAAATTAAACGCAAACTTAATTGCGCCGACACACGAAACTTGCACATACTCCAAACACACACACACACACGCACAAGTGCACATGGGCAATTACGTATCCAGCAGATACAACAAAAAATCCGCATTTTGTCTCGCAAGGCAACAAACTAATATATGGAGAAAGAAGGAAAATGAGCAAGAAAAAACTGCCTTCTTTGTATTATGTTGTTTTTGTTGTTGTCCAGCTGATACTTGTTTGTTGTTTCTGTTTTTGTTTTTGTGTTGTTGTTGCCGATCGAGGAATGAACAATTAAGTTCGCGTTGAAGTTAAATTGAATTAAAACTACACACAAAAGCGCGCTTTGATCGAATGTTTTTGTGCAAACTTGCTAACAAATTAAATGCACTTACTAACACAGAATAGAGATGTTAGACAAATAGTTGGCGTGCACTGGCAGAATAAAGCTTGATATTAAAGTAAATTGCAGGAATTGCTTTATTGCTTTATTGAAATGTAAATGTGACTTAATTATTGTAATCAACAAATATTATGTATGGAAATAAAATGTATTCTAAATTTAAATCCAACAATCAGCGAATTATTTCCAGCTGTAGAGTTGCACAATAGCTTGATCGAATAAAAATCAATCTAATAACATATCGAAGGGGGGAGTAATTAAAATGCAGTCTCTTAATGTCAGCGTTAATTAGTCGCCTTAATTAATGATTATTAATATGGTTGTTGAACCACCCCGCCCCTCTCACTCAGCTACACATACTCGTATATTTATGCCCTCCCCTTGATTATTATGCAAATTAATTGCTTGGATTTCGCTCGCGGGTTCTCTTCCGCTTGTTCTGCATTTGACGGACTCATTGAAATGCATGAAATGTTTTCAGCCGCCAAAGAAAGAGATGGAAAAAACGATGCTGGCCCTAGGGATCGTGGCTGGACCGGCGGTTAAACATGATTATCACAGTTCCACCTCATCGCAATTATCGGGCCATGTGAGGAGGGGTCCAATCGATGCCCCAGAGTGCCTCTCTCTTCTGTTCGGTTCTGTTTTCGGTTTTTGGTTTTCGGTTTTATTATTTTTTGCCTGGGCTTTGGGCCACAGAAAAATGAACGGCTGACCGAAAATCTGGTAATCGAATTAGGCAACTTCGTGTTTTATAAATGTTATCATAAATATTCCATTTTATTAATTACCGCGCATAATTCACCAACAAAAGCGAAGACTCTGCGAGAGAAAGAAATCGGCAGAGATTTCGGTTTCCTCGATTGTGGTTTCCTCTCCGTCTATATGGCTCTCATTAACATATTTAATTTGTTTCTAATTTATTCATAAATTTATATTTGTGGCACCCTCCCCCCGATGATGATTCTCTTGTTATTGTTTTTGGTCAACTCCTTTCTTTTCCATGCCGCTCCCCCGTCCAAACCACTCCGGCGCTGATTTATGGGAAGACCACTGATTAATGGCAGCTCCGATCCGGAGTCGGATCCAAGCCATATGTATGTACTCCCAAGATCTGGTCGGACGGGCTGTGAATCAGTTTTCGACAGAGGAAGGTTACAGCTTCCCCTTCTTTTTTCATAAGTAGGTGTTGTTACGCACATTATGGAGGGGCCTTTGTCCATTAGGCCTCGGATTATGCCTAATTTGTGGGAATTACCAACAGAATACAATAAGATGATGAAGAGCTAGGTGTTTCATTGGCCCATTCCTAGTGTTTCCTATAATAGGGTATATTAGTTAGATTGGTTATACTGAATTTATGGTTTATTTTTGGATGGGAAAGCAGACCCTAGTAGAACATTTATTTTTAACGAAGTAAAGAGAGTTATGAACTTAAAAAGATTTTCCGCCGTATCTGTTCCTCTCATATTTGAATTATTCTCATTTAGTTTCAATCTTTAGAAAATATATACAAATTTTATTGATAACATTTTTAGAAATGTTAGAAATAACATTTAGGATAGGTCTATTCCTACAGAATTTTACATTTCCCTTCGGAACCTTACTTATACAAATCAATAGTTTTTAACAATCGTTCATTTAATTGTTGAATTTATTAAAAATTCTCCTTTAAATACACACAATTGAATAACTTATGGGCTTAGGACTACATTGAACCAGCAAAGATTTTGCACTTGGATTTGGGTTTTCCTCCTCGACCATCTCCATCTCCGTCTCCCTCATTGCGATCTCCACCAGCTAGCTGACCACATCGTTGCCATGTCCGTTTTGGCGCAGCAGCTCCAGCTTCAGTTCGTGCTCCCGCGCCTTCAACCGCAATGCAGCGATGGAGGAGGTGCGTCGGTCCTCGGGGGGCGTGGCCGCTCTCTGGGTCGGAGGCGGAGGTGGGGGCAACTGTCGCTGGGGGGAGTGAGCCAGGGTCAAGGCCACGGGAGCCGTCTGTGTAGGCGATCCGCAAGGCGCCTGATGGGTCAGAGCAATCCCCACCAGCTGCTGGGGCGACAATTGAGCTGGCTGCACTCCCACGGAGTGTTGGGGTGGTGGAGGAGGCGCCTGTGCTGCAGGGTGCTGGTGCTGCGACTGGGAGGCGTGGCCGGAGGCGGGTGAAGTGGGCGGCGAGGCGAGCAGGTGGTTGGGGGAGTGCAGATCCGGGGAACCAACCAGCAGGGCAGGTGGTTTTCCCATGGGCGGAGCTCGCGGAACGGCCGTCATATTAGCCAGCAGCGACTGGAAAGAGCTGGAAGGCGAGTACATTCCAGCCATGCCCGGAGGAAGCATGTGGGGAGGAGCCCTGGAAACGTGGGAGGTATTAAGTTAATATTTATCTAGTAAAAAAAGGGAACTCCACATTTTATGTGGCTAAGAAATCATGGAATAACTTTGGCAATTGAGAAACGATTGACTTGAGTTTTGATAATATTAATTTAATACAATTATAATTAATTATTCAATAATTATGGTAAACGAAGCTTAAGGTTGATTGATGTTTTCATAACCAATTAGCATAAATAAATGGGTAAGAACAATAAAACCTATTTTGTGTTTGCAAAACGAGGAGGTAATATTATTTTAGATAAAATAGTTAAGGATTGCTCACCTCTGGAACTGGTTGAAGTAGCCCGATGGAATCATGGGGGCGGCGGAGAGGTGCGGGTATCGGAAGGCGGCCAGATTGGCGGCGTGTTGGGCGTCGAAGGGCTTGCGCAGCTGGAAGCCCAGGTGGGTGAAGGGATTGGGAGGCAGTGCAGCCCCCACCACCGTCTGCATGCTGGCGGCGCCGCTGGGCAGGTAGGGATTGTAGGGATGCGACTGGGGGCCGACCTTCTCCTGCTTGCGCCACTTGGCGCGCCGATTCTGGAACCAGACCTGCAAGGATGGAGGATCGGAGGATTGGAGGATGTGGCAACCATGAGTTATGTTCTGCTGGCAGGCTACTGTACACATCGGATCGCTCTCCCAGGGCATCCAATTAATGGGCGTTGTTATTGAGAACGCCCCTTTAATTAGTTTTTAACATAACAATCTGAATATGGGGCCTGCTACTGATTGCACTCGGACTAGGAGTCGGAAAAGGAGTCACCGTCTCCGTCCCCGTTTCCGTCCCAGTCCCGATCGAAATGGATGTAGGCAAATAATGTTGTTTAGCATGAGCAGTAATTAAAAAGACGCCGCGTTTCCCGGTCATAAACTGACCGCGCATGTAATGACTGGCACTAAAACAGAATTAAATGAATTTCTCCAACTCCCTCCGCGCCCTGATCCCCGCTCGCTGCTCCGCGCTCCCCGCTGCCCGCTCCCTACTCCCCTGGCTGTCTGTCCGTCTCGATTTCATTAGTAGCGACATGCTCCATTATTTTTCAATTTTCAACAATGTTGCCTGCTGCACGTGGGCCACGCGAATCAACCGCAAATCTTGGCAGCTTCGAGCCCTGAATTTTCATCTCCTCTGGGGCTTACCTGAATGCGCGCCTCGGTTAATCCAATTTTCATCGCCAGCTCCTCTCTGCAAGAAGATGAAAGAGAAACCACTGTTAGCTTGGTAAAATGGCAATGATTTAGGTCTGGTAATAAATAGAAATGGTCAAGCATCAATCACATACAAGCTACCTCTCTGCGATTCTTATAGGTATTACCTAAATCACACAAGATCCATAAATCGCTCTTAAAAAAATTGTATTTAAATTAATAAAAAAAAAACGGAATACAAAATAATCCGAATACAAGTAATTCTTCCTTAGTTATATTTTTGAAACAAATACCATTACCGGACTTTCTTTGTAAAAGAAATGCGCTTCTCTAAAATGTAAGCAAAATACACATTTGTAGAATTAAAATGGTTTTTAGTACTAGTAATGAAAAAAAGGTATTGCTAAAGTCTGTTATTAAATGTTATAAATCTTAGCCAACTGACCTTAGCTCACCTCTTTCCGCTACTCATTTCAAGCTTTTAGAAGTTCATTGCGAATCAGAGGTGATTTGATTTATTTGCTTAATTAATTGCTAATCTGAGCATTTAAATGAGCCCGCTGCCTAATGAATTGAAACTGCAGCGATACGGCAAAAAGTTGATCTAATTGTGGCTGCTATTGACTTTGCAGCTCAGTTTTTTGTTTCGGTTTCGGTTTGGGTTCGGGTTCGGGCTTGAGCTTCGTGCGGTCTCAATTAGCGTTTGGCCAGGCTTGGTTCCTCGACTGACCGGAATGGCTGACTTTTAATTTATGGCAATTACTGCGGCTGTCTTTCAGCCGCATTGCTGCATGCTAATTGCCATGCCTAGAGTTTCTTAGGGCCGAGGAATCTGAGATGTGCTTTTATGGCCAACTCGGTGGCTGCTCCAAATAAGATCGATCGATCCACTCAGGGGGGGTCTGGCTCTGGCTATAGGTATGGGTATGGGTATGGGACTGAAACTGAGTCTGCGTCTGAGTCTGAGTCGTCATAAGCATTACTATTATCACCTCCAGAACGTTCCCATATTCGTATCGCATCGTATCGTAAAACCGAGAATCGACTTTCCAGCCTTTGTCGAACGCCTCGATGAGCGATTTATGCAAATTTCTTTTCGTCTGCTCCGATTCGATTCGATTCGGTGCGTTTCGTTTTGTTCCTCTCGAGCTCAGTCTCAGGAACAGGGCTTTATCGCACCTTGTCATATGTTACTCACCTCGTAAACACGTCGGGGTAATGGGTCCGGGAGAAGGCCTTCTCCAGCTCCTCCAGCTGAAAGCTGGTGAAGGTTGTGCGATAGCGCCTTTGCTTCCGCTTCGGCGCGTAGTCGTCCACCTCCCCGTCGCTGTTCCCGTCCGAGATGGGACTGTTGGTGCCCCCGCTGGGGGCTCCGCCAGAAACCGATACCGTTAGAGCTGCCCCGGCGGAGGCGGGCGACGATCCGGGGGCACGGTCCAGCAGCACGACGGCATCCGGGTGCGCTAGCTTGGCTTCTTGCGGTAGTTCCTCCAGCTTGATCTCCTCCGATATGCCCATAATCCAGGAGGGCGCTGAAAGAGGTCCCTCAGATCTATCCTCGAAGGCAGCAGCTGCGGGAAGGGGGAGCAAGAAGTTGCAATCAAATGAAATTTACTCAATTAAAAAAATCAATAAAAGCTATCATATTCGCGTTATTTATTGCTAAGATTAAATATAATAACCAGTTTGATCATATATTTATGGTATACTAATTTCCGAGTTCGTTGCTTCATATTTATGTGTACATAATACCATTTTAGTCAGTTTATTATAACCGAAACTGTTCAAATTTCATAAAATGAAATATTACAAATTTCAACATATTTTTATAAGTGCAAAAAAAAAGAATGGAAATAATTTGTTAAAGGCCATATAGTATTACTTTTAATGGCTTCATTCGAACACTTAAAATTGTATTAATTTAAATTATATATGGGTATTGCAAATTATTTTTTGCTTTTTATTCACAGACGAACTTCTATATATCGAAGTTTGGTAACTCGAATTTTATTTTTTAAAAGCCTATTAATTAAATACAACTTAAAGACCCCAGGGCAATTACAGATTAAACATGGTTTTCCTGATGAAATAAAATTAAAGATCGCTAAGAATGTTTGGCTCTATATAATGTTGTTTTATGTACTTGAAAAGGGGTAGATATGCTAGTTAGTCGCGCATTAGAAGCTCGTAATTCAATAAACGCTAAACGTACAATTATCGTGCACTTTATTATGCCAATTTCCGTAATTTGCCATCTAGCCATGACCAAGTCATCGGCTGGGTCGGGACTCGCGACTCGAGGTTACCTGTGGTTACACTGACCATCAGGGTTTTGGTTCGGGTTCGGGTTCGGGTTCTGGTAGGGAGTGCCGGATTGAAAAGAGAAAGGGAGTGGTGAAACATAATTCTAGCGAATTCGTGGCCATGATTATAATCCGATTTTTTTGTGGATAAAAATGAATCTATGGACAAGACCGGAAGAAGTATGCAACCACAATCATATTACTTAGGGAACATTAAAAAAAAAATGATATACTGATGCAACACATCCAACCCTCTGCAGATAAAGAACTGCAACAAAGAGTTGTCATAGAATATTAAATCAAATTATGATTTCCTTATCCCATGGTTGAGTGTTTTTCCTATGGGTCAGTTAACTCTTTTGCGGTCTCGAAGCGTGCCTCATGGAATCGTAGAGTCATCTTTGGCTGCAACTTGGAGATTGGTGCTTGGGGTTTCGTTGGTTTCTCCAATGCAGCTGCTGACGGGCTCGCCTCAATGCAAATCGATGACCACAGCATGGGGCTGTCCGTCAGCTGATCTCTTCCATCAACACGTCTCGGGCGCTGAGTTGGGTTTATTTTGCCAGGCAGCAAAAAACAACAACAACCACAGCAACAGCAGCAACAGCAGCTTTCATGCGCAGATCGTTTGGAATTTTAATTAAATTGGGCGGCAACTTCATTTTCATCATCATCAAGTCAGCGGTTGAGAAGCAGAAGCAGGTTCGAGAGCCCGTGTCCAAGTGGCTTCTATCAGATCAAATTAATATCAGGTGCCAGTTGGTCCCCGAGACCAAGCGGTCTTTCTCCGCTCTTGCAGTCCAAGTTTTTGGCTTTGGTAATTTCATGTTTTGCTAATTAATATACGACGTCATTTAATGCCAACCAAATGGTTAGAGCCGTCGTGTAACCTTCCATCTCGGTCTGAACCGACTCTGAACCGACTCTGAACCTCGGAGCTCCCAAAGTCGGGGCCGTTTTCAAACCCTGTCCCTGTCCCAGTCCCATGCCCAAACCTTGATTGATGGCCATCGCTCCTGCTTTTGGCCGCCGCTCTGTTGACATCTCTACATATATCAAAATTGTCCAAATACCTTGTTAAATGGCAAATTAGTGTGTCTGTGATTGATTTAGTTGCATTCTTGTGTGGAATGAAGTTGCAACCGGGCAGCAATCGCAGGCAGACAGCGTTGAGAAAATGTACACTTCCAAAAATGGGTTCAATTTTTTTAATATTAATAATTCTGTAAATTTAAAAATAAATAAAAATGCTCCCAAATTAATATATTATTTAATGAAAACCTCAGTAATATTATAAAATGAATTTCCTTTCAACGCCTCATGAAAACTTTTTATATTAATTATTTAGCCATTAATCAAAATTGTCGATTCTTTTAAAATTCTTTAAATATTACTACCCTTTAATAATATTCAATAAAAAAAACTTGCATGAGAAATTCCTAAGAAATTTGTGTACATTTTTCTGAGTGCCTTTGAACTGGTTCAAGACGTTTTCCAATGTCATCCCGGTTGAGCTTCTTCAGTGGGATCTTTCTTCACCTCGACCGAGCATTCCGCGTGAATCTTTCCCCCTGGCTTGGACTTCCCATAGTGGCTCAGTTCATAACTCATTTGTGGGCTCGATCATAACTTCTGTTATGAGTTGGCCTGTCAGTTTCCAATGTTGTCAACCGAATTCCGCGCATTGACAGCTGACAAACTTAATTTGCGGACCGCAAATTATTAAATTAGTTGTACGAATTGCAATTACCCTGCCTCCTTCCCTGCCGTCCCTGCCCTCTCCCGAGTTTATTATATATAGGAGCCGCACTGATTAATTCATTGCATGCGAACTGTAGAGCAGCTTAGAGCCGAGCCGGTAAAGAATGCGGGGAATGTGTGCCGTTTGGCTTTGTTGTGGAGCCGCCTTATAATTGTATCCGCGTTACGACTTTATTAATGTCATCCGAGCTGGAGCTGAAGATGGAGTTGGAGGAGTCCTCGCGAGGCTTAGTGATTGACGTTTCGTTGGGTAATTAAAAGGCAGAGCCTAGTTCGCTGGAAACTGTCAGGTTTTGACGTCTGCCTACCGATTTGGCCAGTCTCTCTGACTCTGTCTTTGACTCTGGTCTGGTATGGCTTCATTTAGCCAGTGGCCGAAGAAACAACTAATCAAGTTAACGCTGCACTTGCTCAGCCCAAAAGCAGATACTCGGCACTCCAGGAAGCTTCAGTTGGAGAAATGCAAGAGCTAGGGGAGCCAGGGAGTAGAGGGATCAGGGAAATCTCCTCCAGCGGGGGCGATTTCGTGGCTAACATTTTGACACAACTTAGTCCCTGCATGCTAATCAGGCCAAGCGCCAGTCCAACTCCATCTCCAGCTCCAAACTCCAAGTCTGGGTTTCAGTCTCAATCTGGGTCTGAGTCTGACTCTGACTCTGAGTCGGAGTTTCAGTTTCAGTCGCAGTCTGAGTCCGAGTCTGAGTCTGAGTCTGGCAACTTGTTTGCGGTTGCTTGTTCCGTTTAGAGATAAGCTCCATTAGTGTCTGGGGATATATTTAAGAGCAACATTGTGCGCTGTGTGGGTTTCCTAACCCAGCCCAGTCATAAACACACTGTGGGAAAAGCTATGGCAGTTTGGGAAACTTCAAGCCCTTCTAATTTTAGTATAACAATTTTGTTAGATTTACAAAAATAAATAAACAATTAGAAAGGTTTATGTAAATAATTTTAAACATAAAATTTAAATTATCAAATAAGGTATCGAGCTCCTAGTATTAATATTATTTAATTTATTTCATAATATATTGAATTACAACTGAATTAGCAGTACATAATAATTTTCTAAATTACCAAATCATGACCTTTATAAAAATAAATATAATAAAAAATGAAAAATAAAATGTATTACATAATATTCAGGATTCTGTAGGAAACTTTAATTCTTAAAAATTAAATTAATATTTACTTTGATTTTTGTTTTTTTTCTCAGTGCAGACATATGGAAAATTAAGAAATTAATTCGTAATGCGAGACAAGTGTACTGCGGTACTTCTATTCGGTTGTCGAATGTCCGTCCTTGGTCCGCAGTCCGCTCTCTGGTGTCCGCTGTCCGTGGTCCGATGTCCGTTGTCGTCACTTCTGTCATCTCGATAAGCATCAATGTTTCTGCCCTGGCTGGCTGCTCTTGCCACAACTCAACTTGCAGACGCGTCTTCCCTGGGCTGGCTCCTTCATGTTTGGTGTCGTTTTTATGGTTGCACTTTTGTGTTTTTAGCTCCTCCAGCTCCAGCACCAGCTCCATCTCCAGCTACAGCTACAGCTACAGCTCCCGATCCAATCCGTTCCGTTCCGTGCCTTCCTTGCCGATCCTCAGAGCTGTCTGGGGACTGTTGTGCTGGCATATTTCATTAAAAGCCAGACCGGAGGGACGGCATCAGGCATCAGGTAGAACAGCAAACAGAAGCTCTTTTCTGGCATTTTGTTAATGCGTCTCCGTCTCGGATCTCCGTTCCTCAGTTTTCAGTTTTCTGTTTTCGGTCTCCAGTTTTCAGGCTCCAGTTTCCGTCCCGAATCCCAAGTCTGGTCTGTATCTGGGCCGCTTATTTATGGGTTTACATTAGGCTAAACCACTTTAGTCACACTTTGATGATCGGCATTGTAATTTCTCCCCCCCGGCTGGCCACCTTCGATAATGGCAAGCATTTTGGGTGGCTCCACATTTGGCCCCGGGCGAAAGCTCACTTCGGCTCACTCCCGATACCACAGTGTGCGGTCCCGGCCAAAAGTTGATGGATTGGCCCGATCCCTTCACTTGGCCACCTTCGGATCGCTTCCATTAATAGTTTCGGGGTGATAAGGTCAATTATTAATTTGTGAGTCACCCAAAAATCCATAAAACCGATATCAAAAGCAGCTGAGCGGAGTCTGCGACTCTTTATCCCATTTCAAGCTGCACCTGAGCCTGAGTCTGAGCCCTCGTTCCGTTCCGTTCGTGGTTCGTTGTTCGTTGTTCGGAGTTCACCTTCCAGTTGTTGGTTGTTTGTTTCTTGGCGCCGTCTCTTTGACCAGGTGCGATAAGGCAGCATTCTTGTTGTTGGCCAGGCGCCGACATCTGCGTCCCCGTGGCCTGGTCTTGGACCTCTAATGCACACTCTCCCAATTATAATTAGTTTATTCATATCCTGTGTCGAAGCTGCTGCCTCATTTGTTGTTCTTGGGGGCAATCTTAATTCAATTTACTGCCTATCACTGAGGGTCACCACGAATCTGGGGATACTTTAACCGGGTCTTTGCAATTGAGCTTTGGATCGGGTCCACATTATATGATTTGGAAAGATCTGGTTTTACTGAAACTTGGCTTCCATTATACAGGGTTTTCAAATATTAAAGAAGTTTTTGGAAATCGATCAGTTGAAGATTTTAAGGGTTTCATATAAATTTAGTTTAATTTATTTTCCTGGAATACATACGAAACTAATTTTTCTGGACCTATCTATCATGTATGCAAGCAATGTTATTTATCCGAATAAATTCTTATTAGAAAAAAACATTTAATTTTAATTTTCAAAGCATATAAAGTTAAAAAAAAGACCGAACTGATCCATGAATATATAATAACATTTTTATTTTATTGCAATTAAAATGTTCTTTTAATAAAGTTTATTACAAGGAGGACCTTAATTTAGAGTGGAATTCACACCCGAAAGCATTCTCTTGGGGAAACTTTTATAGGACCCCTTCATGGCTCTGTTAGGGTATTTTAATTTCGATTTATAGCTTGGTATCTTCTCCTGTGGCCACCCTAATGGAGGAGATTGCTGGACGGTAGCCCTAAGGTAGTTGCAGGTTCAACTTGTGACTCAGGCTGAAACTCGGACTCGGTCTCGGGCTCGGACTCCGACTCGAGGCCCAGACAGACTGCCAAGCTGTTGTTGTGGCTGATGGTGAATGTTGAATGGTGATGCTGGAGTTGTAGCTACAACCTTAGCTGATGTTGATGCGGGGCCAATTACTCATAAAATGCATGTTAAAAACAGCAGTCGGAGTGAGGACGGGACGGGATATGGGGATGGGGATGGGGATGGGGATGGGGATGGAGGGATGGAGGGATTCGGGATCCGGGGATTTGGAGGATTGGACAACTGTTGCCCGACGCCATCTCCATCTCCATGCCCTTTGTCATTGTCTTGTGCGGTTTGATAAGCGAATCCGAGGCAGACGCTGGGCAATTTGAGCTCGACGTTGATTTCTCATGTTTGCATGTTCCATTTGGAGCTCTCGGAAGGGGGGAATTAATGAAGCACATCTCAATGGGGCCTGGCGCCATCTCCCATCTCCCTTCTCACAGATCTCATCCCCCTGAAAGATGGGGAGATCCATCTCCGGGGTGTGTGGCAATCACTTATTAACCATCGCCATTCACCCTTCAAAAGACAGCGCCCCAAATTGGGAGTTGTCAAGCAATCAAACAATCGACATAACAGGCAGCGAATCAAATCAGAGTTCGTGTTCAGATAGCTGCCAAAAATTCGGTTGTATCTACGCGATACGAAACCAGTATCTGGCGAGTATCTGTATCTGGGTATGTGGCAACACGTTTTAATTGTATGTCGCGGTAATTGAATTGAACTGGGAAACAGCAGCGGGAGCAAGGGAACATATTTTAATTTTGGGCCACCGAAAAGAGGGCAATCTTATCGGGTCATATCTCGCTATCTCTTGGGCAAGATGCTACCCCAAAGATACGGATACGGACACCCTGCGAGCGATTTGCGTCACAAATTTGTGCTGACAAGTCACATGGCTATAATTATTAATTGAATCAGTCGGCCCAAGTGCCCGATTATCTTGGGGAAAGAAGAGAACTCCGCCGGTTTATCTCAGCCCAAATATCTGTCTCTATTTGTGTGTGTTTTTTTTTTGGTTTTTAGTAAACTATAGCTCGAGGCCCTCGTCCACGTCAGAAAGTGAAGTGGTCAGGGGTTTTGACACGATTATCATCGAGTGATAGCCACAGCCAGTTAATTTCATTTATTTGGTAGGTACATATGGGTACAAGCAGAAGACTCTGCCCCCACTTCCATTCTTTAGAATTGGAATAGAAAAAAATAGAAAAACAAATCATCAGCTAGACAAAACGTGATTTATGGCCACTGGCTGCGCCGCTGACAATTTGTACTCTTTAATGGTGTTTAATTAAGTCCAATCAGCGATAGCTCAATGGAGCTATCAGCAAGAGGCAACGTCTTTCACTGCCCCCCATCAGAACCCAAAATATTGCGTTAATCAAATTCTTATTCCTATATGCATTGTGGACTACAGCGATGATATGATTGGCGATTGGCCTGATATTTGTCTGATTTGATATGTCCAGGTGGGAAATTAATCAAATTTAATGATATTTAATTTTGACTTTTTGTATTTACCCCCTTATTTGATCGGACAGATTGGACAGGGGAATTATGAAATATGTGGAAGGGTTATACTTGTAATATTTGACAATCATGCTGAGAAGTAGGTTAGCCCGAAGGTGTGATCTTATCCGGGTGATCCGGGGTTTTGGCTTGCGGAAGTGGTATCAATTGGGGCAGGGAACGAAAATGTAAAGGATCAGGGCTTGTAGAATTTGAACAATTGCAGAGATTAGATTTTGTCGGAGTGAGCATTATTAGTAATAACTTTAAAGGTGACACACTAGATGTTGTGAAATTCAAATGAGTTTATTATAAATATAGTTTGCGTATGTGATAATCTATTTTTACTAGTTTTTTGATAAGATAGTTTTTTAGTTTCATTCTAAAGATATTTTGAAGTACATTTTTAGCTTATAATAGTTTGGTTAACGACTTTAATAAGTGGTTTAATTTATAGTAATTTTACCGGTATAATATATATAAATTGTGAGGTACAAATATTTCTTTAGTGGAGATATTTTTGTAAGCCCAATTTCTTAAGTTTTATTTTAATGACCTTATGACTCAATATATATTTAAAATATATATTCTAAATTAAATTTCCCTTGTTTTACTATTAATTATAATATTTCTATTGTGATGTTCAATTAAAATTAGGATAAAGACTCACCTTCTGTCTCACTTCGCTCTGTTTAACAATTGATGGGTAGAGTAAAGTGGTATCTTCTTTCTGTTATCTTTGGGATTTGAATTATCTTCCGTTCCGCTTCTGTTGGCTGTCTCTTTCTCCGGCGGTCTTATCAGCCCTCTCGTTCTGGCTTTCGCTCCAACACCTCCAACACTCCGAACACTTGCCGACGGTCTTTGCGCACTTCGTCAATCAATCAGGGAACGGGAGTATCTGAACTGTCCACTCGGATCGCAGTATCTTATGGTGGCTATCTATTGCCCGGTTTATCTACAGGTTGTTTACACTGCTCCACCAACGCTCGACACTTAGTATTATATCTTTGATTACCGATATACCATATTCCTCGCTCAAGTCGAATCGAGTCGGAACCGAACGCGACGAAGGTGACCGGGCTGCTTCGAGGCCCAAAGCAAACTACACGCTGAGTAGCTGTAGCACCGGTGAAAACTCAGGTGGGTCTGGTTCTGAGGCGGCCGAACAACCGGTTGGAGTTGTTGCCGCTTCCACCTCTGGAGAGTTGTATCTGCGGGATTGCGAGCGGGCTAGAGCGAGAGAGAGCGAACTACTTGATCGGAGCGTGTCGATCGATCGTCGCAGGTGTCGCAGGTGAGGCGCGGCAGGTGAGCGAGAGGAGAACGAGAGGAGAACGAGAGGAGAGCTCCGCCTCCGCCCGGCAGTGGGAAAGAGTGCGAGAGAGTGGTCCGTCAGCCTATGAGATACGTTCATTCGCTGGAGCGCAATAATGGCGGAGTAGTGCTGTGTGCCTTGGCTTGTGTGGGTATCACCCCTCTCTCTCGCTCCGCGTAGCCCCCTCTCTTTCTTGGGGACTGCGGGTAATTGAATAAACCCCGCACAAAGTGCAATAAATTTGATTAGCAAAATGGAAATTTATTTGCCCCCAGCCCGACGCTTTGTTCTTCTTGCTCCCTCCGGGTTGCCATAGATGCGTTTGCTTGCACTGCGTTGCGGCTCATAAATTAAATAATTTAGCCAAGATACTCGTACACATATGGGGAAAGGGTTGGGTTGGCTTGGGTTTGGTGAGGTGGTGTTGCGGAGAGGGGAGGGCAGGGGAATCGGCCATATAGGACCTATGCTAGTGTTAAGGGCCTCGTTAATGACTTTGTTGGCTTTATTGGATGATTGCCGAAGTCGGACACAGTCGTAGCTTATCTTGTTTACCTTTTCGAGTCGGTGTGTCAAGTAGGGAAATGCAATGACCCATGGAAAGGCGATGCTAAATGGTCCTAAAAGAGAGTGCCAGATGACTCACTTAGCTCTATATTGGGTGGGAATTACTGAAGCTGACAATTCGAGAAATTATAGGAACATAGTTTGCTTAAATATTGAATATTAATAATTGCAATGCTTTAATCAATTTTAATAAATTGCGTTTCCTGTGGACCACTTGAGATTTGATTGGTAATATGCCAAGATATACACGTGTTATTTAATTCCCTAAAAATAGAGTATACGTTTTCTTTATGATAAGAATTAGTTAAATTGCAACCATACATTTTGATCATATCTTTTCCGTACCCATTTCCTTTGTTTATAATTTAATCTAACCATTTTAATCCAGTGTAATTTGTTTCCCACTAAAACCAGGCGACCTCCACCCCTTCCCCGGCACGAAAAGCTAGCCCTGGTCTTGCCATATTCAAGTGGACCGAGCAGATTCCATTCCTTGATAACTACTTCATTAGGCCTGATATAAGCCGGCCTTATACATCACATTCGACATTTCATACCAGCAGCATTTTGCAGTGGAAACCCAACGGCAGCTCCACCCCCCTGCAATCCGTTTATTTGCAGCCCAATTTGCCCGTATCGCAGGCAATAAATAAAGTGTTAATGGCAATTGCATACAAATAGTTTGGTGTTGCCATTATATTGCCATATTATCCCATTGTCGGGCCTTAACAAGAAGTAAACAATGCGACGCTCTTGACTCTTCTGCCCCTCTGTCCCTGTCCCTGTCCCTGCCCCTGTCCACTGTCCACATCCGAGTTGGATTCGGAATAGGGATCGCAGTTGGATCGAGTCGCTGCACTGCAGCCAATTTCACGCTTCATTTACAGGCGAAATGCAAACAAAAGACCATCGACCGTCGAGGAGTGACCGGCGACGACCATTTGGTCGGCGGGTTCAATGGACAGCAGGTCGGAGCAGGGACTGAAAACTCAAACTTCAACCGGGATCGGGAAAACAGAGCACAGAGCACTGAGCTCCGAGCTCGGTATCTCGTCCCCATGTGGCCGTGTCAATCAGCTCGTCGCGCAAGGTGTGCACTCGGTATACCCTGTCTAAGTGGGGTTCGAGGGTATATTAGATTTCCACTTAAAAAAGACAGCACTTTCTAAATTTGCAAATTATAGTCTATCCTATATCCTTTAAATCGTTTAAGAATCATGCCTAATGAAAAAAATAAGTTAAATAGCATATGATGCAAAAGGGACTTAAGATTTTGAGATTATGATTCCATTGTTGTTTTTAAAAGAAACCAGGAATATATATTTACTGCACAGGAAACCTAACTTCAATCTCTTATTTTTGTTTGTTTGTTTTCAATATTGTTTTTAAAGACACCAGGAATTTAAAGATCATAAAAGTCAGAAAAGACAAACAAAAAAATACAAATTCAAATTTATTTGAAACTTTTTTATTATAATTTTTCACGCAGTATTTATCACTTAATTTTTAAATACTTTATTTCTATGATTATTTATTTATTTAAGAAATACTTATATACTATCGAAAATAGGATCTAAGCAGATAGAAACTGATATAGCAACTAGGCCTTAATCTGATTTCTAGGATTACTGGGTATATCTTTGTCCTAAAATATCGACCTCAGCATTCCTCCCCGATCTGGATTCGATTTGGGTCCACTCTAGGCTGGCTCTCGATCCAGTTCCGACCGCTCCACATGGCGGAGACTCACGGAAAAATAGTGAGACAGAGCCTCAAAGTGAGAGAGTCGCGCATGCGCGCACGTCCTAATGTAATTATTATCTCAACAATTGAATTTCCGGTCCCGACTTGGACTCCGTCTACGTCTCTGACTCTGGACGGAGACTCGGGCTCAGGCTCTGGCTGTGGCTCTGGGTCTGGATGCACTCCTGCACATGGGACAGATGTCGCGCAAAACGTTACAAATGTGCACTTAATTGCGCAATTAAATAATTTTATTTCTGCTCCGCGTTTTCTCTCGCTTTTCCCCTCATCTCTGTCAGTCGGTTGGTTTTAGTTTTTAGTTTCCTTCTCCTTCTCCGATAGCAAACAAATTGCTGCCAAGTGGCTGAGGCTGAAACTGAAGCCGAGGCCAAGTCTGAGTCTGTTCCCGTCCCTATCGGCTGTCCGAGGTGTCTTATTCATTATGGCCATTATGCAGCTTAGATAGAAGCATTTACCATTTACCAGTTGCCATTTGCCAGCTGGGATGGAGTTCAACTGGAAAAAGCAATTCGATCCGAGGGGATTTTCATTAGGTCAATGAAGCCGCTGATTAATTCCCTCATCGCCTTCCAAAATCCACCAATGGGATTATTCTTCGTTTAAAAATGACTTTATCTCTTTATATTAGATACAAAAGTGTACATCCTAAACATTTTCGGGAGTAACACAATCAGAATTAATATAAAGTAAATATAATTTAACAGACTTGTTCAATTTTAAATCATCCATACAATCCTATTGCAAAGAAATAAAATTATTTTTAAATACTGAAATTGTTGTTCCTATAAAAAATTTAATGTTTTTTTCCTAATTAAAAAAAACACCTTTAGATAAAGTTTAAATATGACATTTGGTATGTAGATATGTTTAATTTTTAGACACTCTAGAGAGTTAACATATTAAATTTTAAATCATTTATTGATAATTATTTAATTAATGTTATAAAACATTACAATTTATGTTCACAAGATCATCCTGCAAACTCTCCCTCTTAATGCTTCAAAGTACATGCAATTTGTGCGATTGTGATTCGTGGAATTTTCCTCCAAAGTTTCTCAATTAGACCCATTGCTGTGACATAGATTTCCCTCGGTCCCCACCCACCCAAACCATATTCAAAGGCAGTGGAAATGGATGTGGAAATGGAAATGGTGTAGCAAACGAAAGGCAACTGTAAACGATACCAAATTATATTTAATTACGTGCGATTAGTTAGGGTTACTGGAGTCGCGCGATGAAATTCCGGCGATAAGACTCCGCCCGCCCGTCACCTGGCCCATAAATAGTGCAGCCAACTATACCAGCCAAACTATATAGTAACTATCCAACGGCTCCCAGTCCCAGTCCCAGACCCAGACCCAAACCCAGACCAGGCCAGGCCCCGGCATTAATTCAATTACAAATGGCTGCGGTTCGCAGGGCGTGTGACATAATCACCCAACAAAACTGTCGCTACACAAAAACCTAATGGTCGAGTATGGCAATAGAGCCTGGTATTTTCTGGGACCTCCCTCCCCTCCAGATCATTATTTGGTAATTTGATACGACGATTTGTCTTGCTTTCGCTGCCTTGGTGAGTGGCTGCCTTGTGTGTTTCGTTTCTTTCGGCGACATTGCATTTTCACTCAATTGTCAATTGTCGTGTAGGCCCGAAATTGACTTGGGCGGAAGCGCGTTATTAACTGGTTTATGCAACCCAAAATTGCCAGATTCCATCCAGCGATAACTGTGCTTGGCTGCGTTATTATGTATATATAATATATAATACACATTCCCGGCCAATAAGCAGGCCGCAATTAAAACGAAAGCAAAGTAATTTCATTTGTTCGTAAATCTAATTGTGGAAACTCTCTCATGGCTTTGGCTCTTTCTCTCTCGTAAAAATGAAAATGTGAAATGCTTTGGTAATTAGTGCGTGTACCGATTGGAGTCTTAATTGCCCCCTCCATCCCCTCCCATGTCCTCCCATTTCGTAACTCGTTTTTGTTTTAATGCCAACGTTTTGTTGAATTTGGCAAACCACACAAAAAATGCATGTTTCGGATAATTCGAGTTTAATGCGCATCAATTAAAATTATTAAATTTTATCTCTTTCATATTGTTTTCGGGAAATTAAAAATATGTAATTACATTTCCCAGCCGGGATATCAATCATGCTCTCGGAATAAAATGCCAAATTCATAAGCGTGTGTAATTATTTATCAATGTTAAATTAAACATTCCGCTGCCATTTAATGACCCATTTAGCTGCAAATTATTGTTCCGTAAAATTTGTCTTACAACAATTTTAATCACACTCCATTGGGGTCCATTTAAATGTGTTATTAAATAAGATAACTTTTCCAAATTTCCAAAAGTTAACTTTCCAAAATTGTAACCATACCAAATGTTGCACATATTTTTTTGAAATTTTAAATTAAGTAGCGCTATTTATATTGACATTCGAGTTTTCCGTTACGATGAACCCGATATCTTCACTATCGATCAGTATCTTTATTATTATCCAAATTTATTCAAGGCTGACCTCTCTCCTTTGTTAAAGGTGGCTCTGATCGTAATAAAGTCATCGCTTTCCTGTCATCGCTTTATTCCTAACCATTTCCCAAAAAATGGGTTAGATCCGCCGCCTAAGAATGATTGTCCAATTTGAAATTAGTTTCAGGCTTGACCAGCTGCCGAGCTGTCGATGGGTTAGGTCCCGATCTGATCCGGGAAGAGAATCCTCGCCCTTTCCTTTTTCCTGCTGGTTCCTTCCTCTTCCCCTCTCCTTCCACTTTATCGCATTAGTGGAATTTTATTTAATTGATTAATTAGAGGCCGGCTTCTGGTCCCAAATCGATGTGCGGTATCCTTCTGTTCCGTTTTGGGACTATCGTTAGAATTATAATTGGTCTGCGGCCAGGAGCATGCTATAAGGGATATGAGATATGTATGTGTATATATGTTTTGGGTATCTATCTGCCTGTGTTGTCCCTAATATCCTGTGTGCCGGCAATTTATTTGTTCTTTGGCTGTCCAACTGGATTTTATTGACTTGTAAATGATTTTGAGTGCCCTCTGTCCTCTGCCCTTTTCCTCTTTCCTCGTTTTTGTTTTTTGATTGAATATTTTCCAACCGGCTTTCGTATGCAAGGAGACGCCCCTTTTGGGGTGAAGTCAGGGCTCGTTAATCTAGGATCGTTTGCTTGGTTGCTCCAGCAGCTCCTTGGTTGGGCTTCCTTTCTCGTCAAAATGTCCATGTCCAGTTTACACAATTAATTTATTGATTTCACGCGGAACCTGCAGGAGCACCCACGGCTTTTTCCTCCTTATGGCGCCGTTAGCAGCCATAAGCCGAGTTCAACAATAATTACTTTTTGTAATTAGTTGCTGGCTCAAAGTGAGCCGAGCAACGTTGGGGCATAAAGATTGATAACGAGCTAATGAATGTAAATTTCATAGGTGGCCTGTCAGCCGATCCGTCAGCCTTCTAGGATGCCACGCGAGGGGCGAGGGACAGGAGGCGGTGCTGATGGCCCTTCGTTTATGAGTTGCAAAAGCCTTCTCGGGGCTCGAAACTTAATTTAAATTTCGCGCTAAGCTCGGCTTCCGTTTGGCACAGAATCAAGCTTGGTGGTCGTTAAGGTCCACAAAAGGTACAGTGAACGATGCCAAATAGGGAAAAGGAGCTAGCTGACTAGCTAGTTAAGAATAAACTCTAACAATCGATTTAAAGGAGAGTTATTTAATGATGATTATTCATTTAAATAGGGTTATAGTCAAGGAATGGCCGATGTGTTTAATATTTATAATATATAAATATTTTATACATAAAATTTACCACAAACAATTAAATTTCAATATAATGTCTAAAATAGTGTTTAGAATTAGCTAAATTCATTTAATTTCCCAGAAGGAATTTTTGATACTGTTTGAATGCAAGGAATATTAGAATTACTTTTAAAAATTTTAGGATGTTAAGAATATAAATGGTATATAATTTATGTGGTCATGGATTGGGATCCAATAATCTCCTCAATATGCATTGCCACTGTACCCTGTTAACATCCCATCTGAGGAGGTGGTGCAAGCCAATGCAATTATGCAGGGCTACTTACCAACATATATTGGTAATTAAATAGATGGACTGAGGTTACCCCGGAGAGAGATCTACCCTCGCCAAGAGGTTGACGTTGACAAATGAGTTCATCAACAGCCCAAGCAGTAGCTCCCAACTTTTCTGGAGGAGATTGGATGCTGTGGATGCTGCGGATGGGGAGCCGGGCGAGGAGTTCAAATTGTGCAGAGTGAAAAGCGATTTATTTTTCGCCATTTGCGGCTTGGTGCGGTCGTTTAATAAACAATTTAATAGCGCGCATAAATTTTTACCAGGCATTATACTTATAATAAACCCATTTGTCTTCGGAACGGGCCAGCACCGATATAGGTAGTGATGCCCCCCACCTGCTCAGCTCAGCTCCCCTGCCCTATCCCCCAGGTGAGGGTTATTAAATTATGCGGCTCAAGCGTAAAAATAAACCGTAGCAAATGAGAATGTAGGACGCGCCTCGAGACTCTCTTAACGAGCCCTAATGTGGAGAATCTCTCTCTCTCTCTCTCTCTCTCTCTCTGTGTCTGCCTCTGTCTCTCTCCCTTTCTCTCGAGACTTTCTCCCGCAAGTCGGCTTCAATTAATCAGAGGGATTCGAATAAATCAAGTGCCATAAAAGTGACACAGCGTGAGATGCACAGAGAGATGAATATTTAATTAGGAACAAATTAAAAATGCAAATAAAGTGGAACTGCCACGGCGACTCCTTTTATTATTAATCGATAGACTCTCATAATTAGTTGGCCATAACAAAGGCTCCCATGGAGCGTTGATCTTGGTCGTGGTCTGGGTCGTGGTCTCCCCATGGAGCTCCTCTTCTGTGGCTCTTCTCTATTAGCTAATTGGAGTTCGAGTCTGGCTGGGACTGTGATTGCCATCTGTTCCCGACGCGTGCTAGGGGATCTCCGAGCGATTCCCCATCTGCAAGGGGGAATTCTCGAATCGAGTCTCAATCGATTCTTATCTCTTCACAGGTACAACTTTCGGTTACACGGTTTCTGGGCCATAGTCTGGGGAGGAAGGGTTCTGGGTTGGGAACTCAACCACCGCGAACACATCCAATCAGATCCCAAACGAGGCCATCGCCTGGTCACTTATTTATTTATTTCTAGCGTAAAACGACAGACAAATTGATTTTAATTGAATATGATTGACGTCCGTTTTGGGGCCGATATCTCCCCACCCTGGAGATAATCTCACCTGGCTTTTGGTGGTTTTGGACACTTGTCGAGGTGTGGGCCTCGACCTAATCACAGCCGTGTCGCTATCAAAGCGAACACAACATTCGTATGCTTTTTAATTAAGCCAAGGTATTGAAAAAGTTGAGTATTAGAGTAAGTAATTGCGACAAATCATTACAAAAAAAAATAAATTTATTAATAAAGATTAGTCTTTTTTTAGTTGAATCGAAGTTTTTATTTAATATTTTCTGTATTTGTAGGGACACGGCTGAAATCTTGATAGCTTTAGTACAATATATCTGATTTCTTAATTAGTTCAAATGGGTTACTTGGAAAGACTTGATCTACATAATCACATTTATTTTTAATTATTGGCAACTGATTTTGTGAAACTGAATAAACTTTTTAAATTTGTTGTACCCCTTTTGAGTGTGTCGATAAGATTGCGATTGCTAATTTAGAGGTCATGCGAACAAACTCTATACTAGAGTGATTATATAATCTGGCGAATGCTATCGGGAATTTGTAAGATCGTTGAGTTTAGCGATAATTTCATTAGTCGGCTATCTGGCTAACCATTTGTCAGTGGTTAGCGGGAAATTCTCTAGGCCCGGGCTTCTGGAGAAATCACCTAAGAACAACTTAATTACGGTTCGATCGCTGGTTAGGAGTTGGGAAAGATCGTTTTCGGTTGGCCTGCCGAGGCATCAAGCAATTTGTATTCAGGTATCACACAGCAACAAGTCATTTCACACTTTGATCACGCTGCAGCCTCTTCTGCAGCTGCACTCCAGAATACCGTGTCTTTGGCTCTGGGTTTGGCCTGTCCAGTCCAGTCCTGTCCGGTCCTGTGCCGGAGCCTTGGCCTGGCCTTAAAAGGATCTGCGACTGGGCTGTGGACAACGCTGGAATGCGCTGCCGTGCATATATTAGTCGGACTGTCGTCGAGAGTCGGAGTTGCAGTCGCAGTCGGAGTCGGAGTTGGAGGCACCTTCGCAGTAATTAACTTGTTCCAATAATTACGCATGCGCATTTGCACATGTTGCATGCCCCACTCCGATCCGATGCCCCACTCCTACCCCGCCCCTTGTTACAGCTTGCAACAAGATTTTTGCATTGCGTGTGCTACGCACTGTCTGTGGAGCAGATTCCGTATTTTTGTTGGGGTTTTCTCGTTAGCAGATTTAGTTTGGCCACTGCAACTGTCATGGTAAAAGATAAATTTAATTATGAAATTAAAATACATTTTTTTTTAATTAAATAACTCAGGTTTTTTGCCCTAAAAGATTTATCTTAGTTTCCCCGAATTTATAGTTCTTTAAGTAATTTACAAAGTAAAGAATAAATATTTCCCAAAATATATTTAATAGAAATCGTTGCTTGATAAGTAAACCTTGGGATACTAATATATATTTTATTATATGGCTTCCTAATACTGATTCTTCAGACTTCTTACAGGGTAATTCCTCTTCTCTACCCCAATTTTTCGTACACTGCCAAACCCATTCGATTGGAATGTTTGTTTTTGGTTGCAAATTTATGCAGCAGCCGCCGCTTATTAAGAATTCGTTGGCTCCTGTCCCAGCCCCGTGCTCAAGGATCCTCTGCCTCCCCCCAGTTCCTCCCTGTCCAGAGATCCCAAAGGCTTCGTTTCACTCCTCTCAAGCGTTGTCCGTTCGAGGTGGCAGTGGCACTTAATTATTGATAGCATTACAAACCCGGTTCACTGGGTCACGACGTGTACATGTCAAGGGGTTTTCTGGATGGAGGAACAGGAACAGAATCCCTTGAGGTCTTTATACACACTTTTCGGGTACATATATTTTTAATGCTACTCCACTGGTCACAATTTTTATTTGAAAACGAAGGCAATTTTGGCTACATAAACATAATTAAAACACTCGGAAAATGGGATGTGGTTGGGATGCGGTTGGGATGTGGGGTTGGGGTTCCCGACATTGGTACATGGTTTCCTACATACCACTTGCGTCAATGTCAGTCACCTCGACCTTCTCCATCCCAGGAATGGACTTGACCATCTCGTTCATCTCCTCAGCCGAGGGTGCATCGCTGGCTCTGGAGGATGCGGAGCTTCCTCCTCCCATTCCTCCCATGCCACCGAAACCACCCATTCCACCCATTCCACCCATTCCTCCCATTCCGCCCATTCCACCCATTCCGCCCATGCCGCTCATCCCTGCCAGAGCAGCCAGTTCATCCATCCCACCCATGTTCATGTCCAGGTCATCCATGCCGCCTCCAGCTCCAGCTAGTTTCGAAAGGAGATCATCGGTCCGGGAGTCGGTGATGACCACCTCGGTGGTGCTGAGGAGGGAGGCAACTCCAGCTGCATCCGAGATGGCCGTGCGCACCACCTTGGTGGGATCGATGATGCCCTTCTCCACCAGATGTCCGTACTGATCCCCCATGGCGTCGTAGCCAAAGTCTCCGGATCCGTTCATCACCTTGGCCACGACCATGGCGCCATCCACTCCGGCATTCCGGGCAATAGTCTGGCAGGGCATCCTCAGGGCATTGCAGATGATCTCCACTCCCTTCTGCAGGTCCCGGCTCTCCATCTTGAGCTCCTGCAGGTGCGGAATGCAGCGCAGGAAGGCGATGCCTCCGCCGGGAACGATTCCCTCCTCAATGGCCGCCCGGGTGGCATTCAAGGCATCCACCACGCGATCCTTCTTCTCGCTAACCTCCACCTCGCTGGCGCCTCCAACATGGATCACGGCCACTCCTTTGGTCAGAGCGGAGTGGCGTAGCCGGAGGCGTTCCCTTTGCTCGGCCTTGGTCTTCGTGTCGGCCAGCTCGTCATTGATCTGATTGATTCGCTGGGGCAGCAACCCGGGCTTGGGCTTGCCATTCAGCAGCATGGTACTGTCCTTGGTGATGATGGCCTCGCCCACCTGGCCCAGATCCTCCAGCTTGGCGTTCTCAACCATCGCGAAGTCGAAGTCGTCTCCAAAGATGGT
Source organism: Drosophila setifemur (assembly GCA_021224005.1). Lineage (NCBI taxonomy): Eukaryota > Metazoa > Arthropoda > Insecta > Diptera > Drosophilidae > Drosophila > Drosophila setifemur. The sequence continues at coordinate 15,962,554 of JAJJHY010003831.1, read as the reverse complement.
GGCTCCGGTGGCAGCGGAAATGTCCCCGATGAGGTCCTTGCGCTGCTGCCCATAGCTGGGGGACTTCAAGGCACAGACCTGGAGACCAGTCCGCAGTTTATTGAGGACCAGAGCATTCAGGGCCTCCCCACTGATGTCCTCGGCTATGATGATCAAGGGGCGACGTGTCTTCAGACTCTGCTCCAGACCCTTGACTATCTGGCTGAGCTTGGTGATCTTCTTCAGGGAGATCAGCACCAGGGCATTGGTGAACTCCACCTTGGCGCCCTTGGCACTGTTCACAAAGAAGGGCGACACGTAACCAGTATCGAAGCGCAGTCCCTGGATCACTGTCAACTCATCCTTCAGCCGCTTTCCATCCTTAACGGTGATGGTTCCTTTGGTTCCCACTCGATCAGTGGCCTCCGCAATGAGACGCCCTATCTCCGTATCCCCATTAGCGGAAATGGTGGCCACCTGCTGGATTTCTTCGCGAGTCTCCACCGCACTCGACATCTCCTTGAGCTTTTCCTTGACCACCTCCACCGCCATCATTACTCCCCTGCGAATCTCCACGGGATTGGCGCCCATGGTGATGTGACTGAAACCCTCCTTGGTAATTGCCCGAGCCAGAACAGTAGCCGTAGTGGTGCCATCTCCAGCAGACTCATTAGTGTTGCCGGCCACATCCTGGACCAGCTTGGCTCCGAGGTTCATGTGCTGATCCTTTAAAGCAATCGAACGGGCCACCGTGACCCCGTCCTTGGTGATCTTCGGCGAAGTCCAGGGACGCTCAATTACCACGCTGCGTCCTTTGGGGCCCATGGTCACTGCGACCGCATCTGCCAGGACATCCACGCCTCGGATCATGAGGGCCCTTACCTCGGACCCGAATCGCACCTCCTTGGAGTACATCCGGGTGAAGGAGCGACTCGAGCGGATCGCATCGCGAACACACGACCGAAGCATATTCAAAGAGTATTTATTACCACCAACAAAAACACTCGATGTAAATTCAATGGTAAAAATTTCGGGTTAGTACGACTTTTCTTGTGAGATGGATACTAATAATAACGATAGGTCTTGATGGGGGCTAACTGCTTGAGAGATTTACTGATCGGAGCCTTCTTTCTATTCGAGGTGAGATTGTAGATTGCTTGTTGGGTAGTGTAAAAGGTGCTTAACATTATTTTCGAAGGTGTCTTGGCTTTTCTTTTGGCAAACCCTGAGTTGCTTACTCTTCAGTTTTTGGCGGGTTTGGGGTTTTATTAAATTATTGTTGCAATAAGAGATAGTTTAACATAGGTTTTTCGTTACTTGTTAGAAGGTTTCAAAAGAATACATTTCGATATCTGGTGGGGTATTCCAAAACTCTTTGCTTTACGCACTTTTCCAATTAATTTCATTTCCGTTTCGTAGTCGCGTCGCCGGAACACATGTTTCAATCTTCAAAAGGTAGCGAAAACATAGAATCAATAATTAAGAAATGTCGAACATGAAACGAGAGGCCCGCGTCATGTGATAAGAGGAGTTCCAGAAATGGGTGGTATGTGGGGGAAGGAGCACCCAAGACCCAAGAGGTTGCTGTCAAACCTGCGACTTATTTTCGGTGCTCGCGTGACAAATCATAATTGATTGTTCGCTTAATTGAATTGGAGTGCGATAAGGAGAAGAATTTCTTTCGGGGAAGGTGGGGTGAGGTGGGCGGAACGAGCTCCCCGAACGAGAAGATCAGCAGTTACTGTAGAGCCCATGCTAGTGACTCACCCGTCATGACCACCCATCAAAGACCCGCACACGTGACTCAGAAGATACACCGAAAAACACGGGATTGACAAGACTAATAAATTGTTAATGGCTTTATCACGGCCCGGGGTGTACGATATAGCCCGATGCAATGGGTCGTAAAACCAACGAGAACCGAAACACGGCGATAAGCGGAGTTTGCCCTCGCTTTGGGGGCACCTCCTCCTCCATATGCTGCTGCTCCTCCTGCGCCCGAGGGTTAGTCACTGGGGACTTTGGAGAATACAGAATATAGAATGGAGCTGCTCCTTCTTAAGGATCTGTGCCTGTCAGCCGCAAAATCAACTCATCAACTTTGACAGGCGTTTCGCAATCGCCATCTCCATCTCCATCTGGGTATCTCCGCGGATCGAGAACCCGCATCTTTATGGCCATTGGCCTTTGCAATTGACGCGTGATTGGCATTCGATCTGCGATTGCCCCTCCCCCGATGTCCTCCCCACTGGCAATACCAGCATCCGATCAACGTTCTAGGCCCCCAAAGATAGGCATCGGCGGAACGAGTTCCCCCGAAGAGAGCCAAACTGATCGATCGCTGGATCTCTGGCCGGATCGTTTTTAAGGTGTCAGCTACTTGGTATGGAGAGTGTGCGACCAGTTGACAGTCATTTAGCAATGCATATTCAATTAGTGCCCGGGCTAGGGTTGGGGATGGGGAGTGATGGAGATCTAACCAGAAAGGAGTTGGCCTAGGATCGGTTTTAAATCTAGTTGGGGTATCATTACTGGAAAGGTATGCATTTGTGAGCCATATTTTGATAGTGTACAGATGTGGGTGAATAATTAAATAAACGGTATAGATATTAATAATTTATTTGTATTATAATTTAGAAATACTAATTTACAAAATATCAATAATGGTACAGAAAATTGAGAGAATAATATTTACTGCAAAAAATAATTATGTTTATAACATAATAATAAAATTTGTAAACATTAAATATCTAATAAATTTCTCAAAGTTATGTGATTGTTTGAAAACACTTAAAAATTCCATAAACATTCAATAGCATTTTTTATAGCTTACTCAATGCAACATGTGGATTAAAAATGCCGACCCATCAACCTCAATTAAATTATAAATTACAAGGCGAAGCATACAATTTATTATTATTGTCCTCAGAGTGTAGAAAATGTTTACATACTCGTATCAACAATTAGAATTGATCAATTATTACAATTTGTATCACTCCTATTACATTAGCTATTGCATTAACAACTCATGCATTCAACATTCGTTCTCAATTTGTATCTTTGTATCTAGCAGTTCGTTTGCCGTCGCTTCCCCACCTGGCTCTCTTCTCTTTCTCATTCTCATTCCCCCTCTGTCTCTTTCTCTCTTCCCTCATCTTCCGAGCCCCTTCTTGTATTCGCCACTTGGCTGGTAATCAGAAACCCTAACAAACATTCAAGCAATCCCAGAGGTAGCTTATTTAATTTGACTCAAAATCAACTCTTCCATTAGGCGGAGGCAGCGGGTTAAATTGCACCGCTGACACCTGCCGCTCTCACCTGGTCGAGCAGCTCCTCTCTTTCACTCACTCTCCCTAATGCTCTCCCAGTCTCTAGCTTGCTCACTCTCTCCCACTCTGATAGGCCACTCCCTGACGAGGAGCGAGCCAATCGGAGCGACTCGCTCATTAAACGTCGTGCAAAGAGAGTTACCCGGTGGTGTGGGAAGTTGTTCATTGTCGTGCTGGTTGTTCCCTTGTTGTTGTTCTTGTTGTTGCTGTCTGCGTTGTTGTTCTGTGTGTTGTGTGTTGGTTGCTGGTGTTTGGTGTTTGGTGTTGTTGTCGTCGACAGGCAATTTACATGAAATCAAAATGAAACGCATAAAAGGGGGCCGGCAGAAAACGTGGTCGGGCCTAGACGGCTTGCCAATGTGCTTTAAACTAACGAAAACTGGGGTGAGGATTTGGATTTGTGTGGGGGTAATGGAATATGTGCATATGTACAATATGTTTTACCGTTTTAGATTTATTCATTTAATTTGATTAATAACTCCTTTTTATTTTACACTGACCTTTTAGAAGGCCTTTGCAAATGCTATAGTATTCGGCTGCTTAAAATAACATATTAATGTAACTTAAGAGCCTGATAATAATTTATTTTATTTTTGCTAACATAACTTAAAAATATATTTTAAAAAAAAAGTGTAATGCAGCAGAAATACTTGTCTGACTTAACCATTTTTGATTTATAGTTACCCATATTACCTTTCATTTAATAGTTGCAACCAAAGTTTTAAATTTGTATTTGCTTTTTGCAAAATCCTTAGAATATTCAATGGAACCCATTGTGATTTTGCACCCTCACTGTAGAGCATTTGCATCTTCGAGCATTCCACTCAACTTTTGTTTACTTAAACTTTTACCATTTTGGGGTAAGTGTTAAAGTGGCCGCCAGTCACAGATCCCTGCTGTTTCTGTTCCCTGATCCCCGATACTCCCGATTGGCGGCTATAGCGGGTGGAGGTGATTCCTAGACTTCATGGTCTGGCTCTGGTCGCTCCCGGTCGTTTGATATATTTTACGGTGCCATTGGCAGAGCTGATTGTTTTTTAAATTGTTTCTGCACGCGATTCGTGTTTGTCGGCTTTATGGCTGTAATAGTCACGGCCAACATTGTTGTTATTGCTTATATTTTGTTCATTTGTTGTTGCTCTTGGTGTAGCATAATTTAATTTGAATGCATATGAGACCCAAAGTGGGTAATTGAATAAGTTTCGCTGCGACCTGGCAAGTTGCTTTTTTCTAAATTTGATTAGCGCCGCGACTCACAAAGTATTTGGCACGTTCTCAAAATCGCGTGTGTTTTTATTTTTGTTTTTGTTTTCGGGGGTCATGGGGTGCCAAATATTGCAATTTATTTTCTGGCCAGCTTTGCTGCTCGCTTGCCACTCAAATTGATATGTAAGCGTATGGGATTTTTAATGCCGCCGAACAGTTCGTTGAGTGGAGGTAAATTTACACACTCGACTCGTGTAAGTTTCGATTTGTGTTTGTTTTCCTTGGGATTTTTATTTTTTTTTGGTTGAGCTGAGCTGACTGGGCCACGCCCCCTGCTTGGGGCAATTGGATTGCAATTTCTGCGGCTTGTAATCAAAATCGATTTCTCATTTTCGCACACCTCCCGCACACCTCCCGCACACCTTCGCTCATACCATACGAGTATAATTGAAAACGATTTTCGGGCTGAAGAATTACGAGCACCCTCACGTACGAATCGAAGGAAATTGTTCCTAATGTGATTAAAGTCCATTCATTTGGCGCATTACCTGGCAAAAAGGTTCGCTTAAGGTCAGACACTTGATTAGAGTAATCTTGTTCGCTGTCATTGAACTTGTGGCCAAGCGGAAATCAAATCAAAGTATATATTTAGCCGAAAATCGCGAAAGAAACTTGGCTAATTGCCTGAGAGCCGAGATCTCGGGCTTCGAATCATGTCTCATTAATCATGCCAAATGCATATTTTTTAGCTTAGGCGGCTTTTCAATTAATTTGATTAGCATTAATCGTTTGAATGCGAATTATGAATCAATTTATGGCAGGGCCTCTCCTGATTTCTCTCCCTCTCTCCTTCGTATCTCTTCTTGCGAACAACAAGAAACAAGTTCGTTGCCTAAGTCTTTCGTTTCATTCGCTTCTGCCGTTTCCCCCATCCCTTCCCCCTGCGAAACTCACAGCATCAGAGTCTTAATCATTTTGACATGTCTCGCCTTCATTTGCATAATTTTGAATAACGTTTAATGCCGCGACACGCCCCCAAAAGTTACCGCTTCGGATCTGATCGGGCGTGGGTAGCTCTCGGCGATCGTTCGATTATTGATCGAACGGATCATGAATATGCAGAATGTGCCGCTATTAATTGGACAGCTCACAAGATTGTTAGCTTCTTGAATATGGCATTGAATGTGGGCCACGCTTGTCTGGGGCAAAAAATGTTTAATTACCGAGCTACACCGGCTTGCAAGATAAACAACAAAATTAAAAAAAAAAATTATAAGATACGTATCTGCTAATTAAAGAATCGGTCATTAATGTTTGGATGTCGTATTTTATTGTTTTGTAGAGGGTTTCATTTGTTTTGTTTTATTTATGATTGCATTGGTTTTAAATGTAAAAAAAAAATAAAATATATTAAAAGTCCAAAAACTTTATAAAATCAAGAGAGTTAATATTATTGATTAAAAACAATTTTCTAGGAAAACCAGATACCACTTAAATAAAAACATGTTCTGTTTTGCCGTATACACGAATATTTTATTTTAGTTTAACCATTTACGTTATTTGTCTTCACTTTAATTATATACATTTTGAAAGGCCACATTTAGCTTGTTCATTTTATGCTATTAATTTGTAAATGCTATTTTGCATTAATTTGTTTTTGGTCTTCCAATTAAAAGCTTATTGGCTGGAGAAACCCACTTTCTTTGATTGATTCACTAGCCCGGTGATCTCTCAACTCGCATGTAAATGCCTCGAAATTCAATTAATAACCATGGTGAACCCCCTGGAAGAGGAGGGCGACCTACAGCAAAGCCCATGCCCAGTCATGCTCTGCTTGTTTGCTCGCTTGGAGCCCTCCCTGAACATTCTTCACCTTCTCCGGATGGGAGATGGGATCCATGGGAGCCAGTTCATCCACTCCAGCTCTCACCACGTCAGCGAGACGGAGACGGAGTCGGACAAATGTTTGCACAACACACGATAATGATGACAGGCCAAATTAGCTACTAATTTTCACACACACACTTACTCGGTTGTATCTAAAAGAAACGAGGGTCAGTCGGAGCGCCAGGACCTCACACAGCTGACGTCCGTTAATGCCCGCCACCGGAAGTTGAGAGCGCGGGAGGTGGAGCGCGGAGGGAGCGGAAAGAGCGGAGGGTAGATCCAAAGAGTGGCCTGGTCCTGGAAATTGCCATAAATCAGCATTTGATTATCCTATGTCCCGCCCAATTTTACCTCTTGGCTAATTTTCTGCTCCCTCGTCCTACTCCTTCTCCTTCTACTCCTCTTGTTTGTTGTCATGTGCGTGTTGGTTTGTTTTTAATTTATTAATTACTAGGCGGTCCGCTGCATCTGGATGTGGGATCTGGCTGTTGGTCCAGGGCTTCCGCTATTAGCGAAATCTTCTCATCTCCTTTCTGGGTGATCCTCCACGTCAGCGATGCGCCGAAGCTAACGGAAGTTGGCTAAAAAAAAGAGTTTAAAGACAGCCAAAATGTGAACAAGAAAGTCCATTGTTGTTTTGACTAATTAAACCAAAGTAGAAATTTAGTAACAAATAATCTACTTTATATTCCGTACAGAGAAGGTAATTTTAATTGACTGTACTTACCTCAGAAACCCATTCAATTGGCTTAAAGGCTCACAACCCAGACTGTAATTGGGTTAAAGCCATATCTTGGCTTAGAACCAGCCAAATGGTGTTCAACTTTAAGTAGTGCCGTGATCCCCTCTCCCCTCTCCACTAAATAGAGGCTGTCAGGCGTTCCAGACAACTGCCACTTGGCTACCCGAAAAGCCAGTAGAGCACTCAGAGCGCAACCGAGATCACCTCGGGTGGTCGGAGGACGTCACTCAAATTGAAGTCCGGCAAATGAGAATTGCTCGCGAGTGAAAGAGGGGCCTGGGAGGCATCGGGGGGCATCGGATCTGATGGATCCGCTGACCAATCTCTATCATCTCCATCTGTGAGCTGGAGTTGTTGGGTTTTTAATTAAGCGTGGCCTGCACCCGAGGCCTTTTCGTCAAGTAGCTTCTCGCAACGGGGGAAGTCCGAGCAAGAGCACGACCAAGACCGAGAGCAGAGTTGCTCACGGCTCGGATGTGGAACAGGTCTTGTTAGTAATTTTTAATTTGAGCTCTTCTGACAGCCAGCTGTCATATAAATTTAATTGAATTTACATTTTTATTAATTGCCAAGTCTGTGCGGAGAGTCTCCGCGTCGGAGTGCTACCCGTTGGCATGAATGGGAGATGAGTTGCTCAAACTGACTGGCTACTCATCAGCCTGCTCCTCCATCCCCATCCCCATCACCATCACCATCCCTGTACCCATTCCCAACTGCGGTTCACTCTGTGAATGAATTTAATTTGAGATGATTTGTTGATGGTTTCGTTGCGGTGATTTCTTGCTGACTAATTTAATGTGATTTTTAAATTGCCAGCACACAGACTGGGCCTCCGAGTGTGTGGCCCGCGGAAGGTGAGGGGTAAGGGGTGAGGAGGCTGCAAATCTCTGTCTGAGATTGATTGGGACCTGAGCTCTGGGGCTGGGGAATATTTTTACGGAATTAATGAGACGACACGCCTCTCGCTGGGGTACTCCTCATACCTTTGCGATCATTATGAACTAATCTAATTTGCTAGTCCAGCGATGACAATCGAAGTTGGTCCCTGCCCTCCTCCTGGATCAATTGCACCTCCTAACCTGGGTTTCTTTTCTGCTGTCCAGCGCTAACGAGAGGCTCTCTTTCTTCCGCTCCTTTTGCCAGACCCTTTCAGAGTTTAATTCGCAAATCAAACAACCGCGGGGCAGAGCTCGGAAATTCGCGCATAAGTAAATTAAAAATAAATTTATGTCCGGGCAGGGGCGCGCAGAGAGCGCGATGTGCTGCATGTGTAAACGGGTTCGGGACGATCGCGAATGCAAATCCAATTAAAATTGCCCAGCTCCAGGGCAAGGGGATCGCATCCTGCGACTGGTACTGGCGCTAAGCCGTAAAGCGAAGCTGTGCGCTGATTTAAAACACTGCGGGGCGTGCTTATTGATTAAATACAAATTGCGTTCATTCATCATCTGTGGGGATGGTGTGGTTCTTTTTTGTTATATTGGCTATTGCTGGCAATTAAATTACGATTTGTGGCAGATGCTGGGCTGGTAATTCGCCCTTCTCCCCTATAAAATGCATCTCGATTGGGATAAAGTGAATCTCATTTGAATCTACGCGCCATCTGTAGTGAATGTTAAGTTAACAGAGCTGTTAGGTGTGTTCTTGGTATTTACTTGTGGCGCGCTGTTGGTATTTTGTACCACATTCGCTGCGGTCACACTGAACAGCTGTTTTTGCCTAAACAGACGCGTAATAATTTTTTATTTTTGTTTTGCAGTTTACTTAGTGATCGCAGTTTAGAGGCATTAGTTTGTTACTTAACAAAGTCAATGAATTACTTAATAATGCTGAAAGAGCTCCAATCTGAGTTGCAATAATAAAAACAGTTGTTGATCGACCAAACCTTGCATTGCATCAAATGTAAATTAATGAATAAGCGGGCAAACTTCACGCTTCCTCAATAACAAAGGCATTTAACGCATTCCAATGCCACACAACGATGACACAGAACGCCTGGTCGGTGGGCAGGAAGATGAGGACTTGCTCGGCTCGGAGGGCAGCTTTGTGCCCGCCTTTCGGCCGCAGGATCACCAGGAGTACCACCTGTCGGATGAGCAATCTCACCGCGAACGCGCCCAGGACGAGGTGATCCTGGTGTCCAACGAACCCGAGAGTGGCCGACTCTTCACTTACATTGTGTTCTACCTCCTGGGCATTGGAACGATGACGCCCTGGAACTTCTTTGTAACAGCCGAAGATGTAAGTCATGAATGAAACTTAGAATGGAATCTTCCAATCCAACCCGCATCCTCTCCAATCAAAGTGCTGGTGCACTTCGGTCGGGCGCAACATCTGGGCCAAGCGTAACTCTAAGGCGCTGCTTATCAGCTCTAGATTTGTTTTTGTTTTTATTATTTTTACGACCGCCGCCGGAGGCGATAGAAGAGTTATCGTCATTATTCGCGTTTCTTTGTGCTTTTTCGCTGACTCAAGCCCTAACCCTTCCTTTCTTTCTCACCCAGTACTGGAAGCGCAATTTCCGCAATACCTTTCCCTCTCTCCCTTCCAGTTCTTGAAGTTCACAGTCCGCAATATCTCTAGCCCTTCCGTTCTCTCTGTAATAGTTCCGCAATACCACTTACCATTTCTCTCTCCTCTTCCAGTACTGGAAATACAAGTTCCGCAATACCTCGATCAATGCCACGGATTTCGATGAGGAGCTCACGCCCCTGCAGAAGAGCTTCACCTGCGATTTGACATTGACGGCCACAATTTCAGGCACGACCTTCTTGATTTTGAATGCAATCTACGGGCATCATATGTCGCTGCGCACTAAGATGCTGGCCACCCTGGGCACGATCCTCGTCTTGTTTGGGATAACCACGGGACTGGTGGAGGTGGACACGGACAAGTGGCAGGAGCAGTTCTTCCTAATCACCCTTGTCATTGTGGTGCTGCTGAATAGTAAGTTATCCAAAAAATGGATGTAATATACACATTACAACTGAGAATGTTTTTTTATATTTTTGTAGTTTCTGCTGCCACCATGACGGGAGCTCTTTACGGAGTCGCCGGACTCTTTCCCTCTGAGTTCACTACGGCCGTGGTCAGTGGTCAGGCTCTGGGTGGCATTCTCACCGCTCTGGCATTTATACTCGTGCTCGCCTTTGACACGGGCCCCAACACCACGGCTTTTATGTTCTTTATTATGGGAGGAGTGCTCATCCTGCTCTGCATCGTTTGCTATGTAATCCTGGCCCGCAAGCCATTCTTCCAGTATTACCTAGAGGGAGGCGACAAGTACAAGGTGATCAGTGCCGTGCCTTCGCACAGGCCCAATGAGGAGTCAGAGGGTTTGCTTCTCGAACCTATAATGCGGCAGGTGATGTCCAAGATATATCTGCACGTCATATGTCTGGCATTGCTCTACGTCACCACGCTGTCCGTGTATCCATCAGTTACTGTACTGATGCAATCCGAGTATAATCACAGCGACTGGACAGGTAAGCCAATTAGTTTAAGTTCCATAATTCTAAACTGACGCCTACCCTTAAGATATCTACTACCTGCCGGTGGTCAACTATCTGTTCTTCAACTGTGGCGACTACTTTGGACGCCTGCTGGCTGGCTGGACGGAGCGTCCTTCGAATCAATCCACTTCCCTGCTCCTAATCGTTGTGCGAATGGCCTTCATTCCGTTCTTCTTGTGCTCCAACTCCAGCGAGCACCAGTTCCTGCCCGTTCTGGTGAAGCACGACTACACATTCATTGCCATGATCATTGTGTTTGCCCTGTCCAACGGCTACTTGACCAACATCCTGCTCATTAGTGCGCCCAGGAGCGTGAAGAAGCACGAGAAGGAGCTGGCCTCGTCCATTATGGCTGCAGCTCTCAGCTGTGGAATGGCGGTGGGATCTTTGCTCAGCCTGATGTTTGTCCAGATGCTGTGACCCTGCTATTTTGGGACGATTTCAACGACCCTGCAATATTGGTGCCTTAGGAAATTATAGAATTTGTAGGCTTTATGTTTTTATGTTACCTGATCTTGCTTTCATATCGTTAGATTTAAGTGTCCCGCCCTGCCAAATTCAATTCCATTTCTGTTCGTTTTCAAGGTCCCAAGTTGCCATTCGTTTCAAAGAGAATCTTTTTAATGTTTTACCATATTTACTTTTGGAATAACTCCTAGATGTAAGTTTAATGTGCTAAAAGCAGAATATTTTAACGAACAAATCAAAAACGCTGTGGTTTTTCTTGGTTTAACGTTTATTTTTATTTGTTTACGCGGATCACAACAACAATGTGGATTAAGTGAATTTCATTTTAATCTTTTTAGACATTATTCTTCGATTGAACAAATGAACTCCATTGTAAACACTGACTGTTCGACTGCAATTGATTTAAAGTTGTACAGATTTTTAACTTTTTTTTTATTAACCGCCCTGCACTTCGAGTGGAAGTGGAAAGAAAATATATATACTTTCCCTGTATACAAAATAAGTAAATTCATTCCTTTCCTTTTGAGGGTAAAAATATCGAAATCCAAAAGGTGTTGCATGCTTTCAGGATGGCTGTTAAATCTTTACAGTTTGAGAGCAAGTGCTGGAAAGTTTTCTGTTAATTAATTGCAAAACGAGATTATCTTGGAAAATTAGTTTAAAAACTTGGTTTTTTTTTTACTCTTGTAAGGAAAAAGGAACCAAGTTGTTGGATATACTTAAAGGAAAAATTGGGTACAGTTTTGGAATGATTTCCCAATAAACTTTTAGCTTGTAGTTCTAAAACTTGTAGATAAAAATATCCAGTAAACTCTGGACTGTAAAAAAAAATCTATCAAGTACAGGGCTTATTATTTAAGTTTGAATATCTCATTTAATTTGAAAACAATCTCCTCGTTTAAGTGAACTTTATCTTAAATTCTTGCTAACATCAAGAGTTTTGGTTTCGGTAAACGTTTTTAAGTGCCTTGGCAATATTATTGCAACAATGGGGTTCCTCGATACATATGTAGATTTATATATATAACTCTAGGGTAAGTCTAAACATTTATTTAACTATTTAAGTTCTTAGGCAACAACAAATTCGTTAGTTGCTCTGCTCAAAATTTCTGCTCCTCCGCTATGGCCTAAATGGTTTCCGTGTTTAATTTCTCTCCGGTTCTGTTTCCTTCGACATCCTACGCTGCTTTGCGGTTACTTGCTTCCTGGTGTTTGACACCGATTTTTGCTTTTCAATTTAAATTTTATTTTCGTATAAGTTATGCGCATTATCGTTAACTTAGCTTAACAAACACACACGAGCAACAAACATCGATTAAAGCCTTTCTGGAAGGGGGTGGGGATAGATAGATAGAGTGGGTTTCTGGGTGGCGCATGCAAAAGATATTCTGTGGTAAAAGCAGCTACAACATCAACAACGTCAACGACAACGATTGGGGGATAGCGAACAACATCGACAGCACACAGATACAGATTCGGATGCAGATAGAGTTGATCGGCTAATGCTTACATACGTACAACACCAAAACTATTTCGAATTGCTGAGTTCTACTATGTTAATGCTGCTGTATTGGATTAGGCAAGCCAATTATACGATTACACAGAGATAGACACCGAACGAGGCGATAGACGACGATAGACAGATCGATATCGTGGCGAGTATCGGGGAAAAACACACACATACATACAGTCAGCAGCTAGATAGTACGAGTAATATCTGGATATTGCTGGTTTGCTATGTGGATACATGTATCTGATCTGGAACAATCTTACTAAGAATTCTACAACACGCATACATCAAAAATTACAACATCAATGGGCGATCATATTCTTGTTTGTTTCCGGGGTGGATCGGGAAAGATCTCGAGTCGGTTCTTGAGTAAGAGTATGGGAAATTACAACATCTAAGGTGGTTCTGCCGTCCAGTGAAATGTACTTTCAACTTTGTTTTGATTATACTCATAGTGTTCGTTAGATTACGTACTCGTTTGTATGTATGTTGTGGAGTGGGGGCTATATGCGTGAATTTTGGATTTTGTTACAAGGCAGCTTGGGCTTATTTCATTCTTAATATGTTTGGTGTTCGAATACTCGTACCCGTTCCTACGGAGTGGTTTCTGGTCTACAACAAAGGGTTAAATACGAGTATATTTAATTAACATCGAGCTTCATAACATTTAACTGGTTGATTGTCTTCAGACTGCGGCTTGGGGTTACAGTTTGAGAAGATCTAGTGCCCCCAAATCTGTAAGCTGCCGTTCGTTATTGGATATTTTTTTTGGTTTTCTTTTTCCTTTTGGTGTTGTAGGTTGTGTGCCTTGTCGTCTGTGTGTGTGTGTGTGTTTGTATGCATTCGAACCAAGTGAAGAGAGGTGCGGAGCAGGGGAAACAATTCGATAGGAGACTTTATTGGAGCTTCGTAACAACTAAATAAACGTAAGAGTAAACGTAAACGTAACGTAGGAGTAGTGACTAAAACAATCAATAATAAATAGCAACCAACCGAAAAATAATTGACTAAGTGTTGGCCTAGACTTGTGCCAAGTGTGCGCACGAGATTCATTCCACAGTTTCCGTTTCTGTTTCAGTTTTGTTTTGTGCGAGAGCCTTAAACTAAGCGTATAAATTAGAGCGATTAAAACTGATGTAAAAGAGTAATACACACAACCACAATTAGCATTAGATAAATCGGAGTTCTCCTCGAACTCCATCTCCTTCTCCTTCGTATATATGTAGATATATATCTGTTGCGTTTGCTTTCTTAATTAGACACTCAGAGTTTCAGCGAAGTTCGAATAGGAAGAAACCGTGCGGTTCGACAGGGGTTTCGACGGACTCATCCGATCCATGCCACAGATACATATACACCGATAGTACACAGATACAGTACCATACGTTAACAGTTACACTACTACAAGTACATCATACATGCGAGAGAAAGTTACAACTAGTTTGTTCAGTTAGAAAACGCGATTCGCTTGGATTACACTTAGGCTTAGGTCTGGAGGTCCTAAGATCTATATAGCTAGTCGAGGTCAGTTCCCATGAAAGGGGTTCGGAAGGGTTCCAAGATACTTCTTTCGTCCTTTTATCCTTTTATCCTCCTCCTCCTCCTCCTTGTGGCTTAAACTCTACGAAGACTTTTTTTCATTTCTATGTTTCTGCTGCAAATACTGAAGACTAACAACTGTAGAACCGCAATTAATCCTAGGGATAGTGGGTTCGGGATTTATGTTTTCATCTCCGTAGCTGCTCCGGAGATGCTGTTGTGCGACTTGGCAGGTGAGATTCCCCCACCAGCCGCTGCGTCCAGATTCAGAGTGAGATTGTTGGCTGTTGAGCCGGAAGAAGAGCACCCATGATGATGGGGTCCGTGGAAGAGCACCAGGAAGCCATTGCTGGCCACGCAGCTGCGGGACTCCGCATCCTTGTCAAGGATTTGTCGGGCCTGTGGAAATACATTTATTTTCATCATATATTCTGAACTTAATTCCCATTTTATACCCAGCAGAGGGTATTAAAGTTTGCCTCACCTTGGAGCGATGATCCGCCAAAGCATTGCGCACTGAATCGTGCTGCTTCTGTAGTTCATCGGTGCGTCGGTCAAAAGTCTGCTTCAGACGCACTCGCTCTGCTACACCACGTTCCACCACCGAGCTGGCCACCTCGCGCTTCATCCTAAAAGGTAATGGAAAATTAAACCAACTCCAATAAACATAAAAAAACTCTGAATAAGAGACACCCACCTGACCAGCTCATCGCGATCCCTGTGTACGGTGGCCAGGTTCTTGACCTCGTTGCGACGTGCCTCCTGCAGCTGGTGCATTACCTCCCCAGTGACCTTGTCCAGCGAGGCTTTCAACTGCTTCATCTGCCCGGTCTGGGAGGTCTTCAGCACCTTCTCCGCTGCACTGTAGATGGCCTCGTGGTACTTCTCCTGCAGCTCCCTGTGCAGGGATGTGTACTCACGGCAGGCACTGCGCAGGCGGGACTCCTGAGTGCCTCCTCCATCCTGATTGCTGCTTCCCCCGGCCAGATCCTCGCCAGCTTCCGCTGCACCACCACTCTCCTCGCTGCTGTCCCCGAGGTCCAAGGGGCAGGCTGGCACCTCCACGCCCGGTTCGCTGTGCGGAGAGAGACAATTACTAATTTCAACGGCGTCGTCTGGCACTGGCCACACCCTGTCTGAGAATCGCCCTCCCGAACACTTACAGACTCTTGTTGCTCAGCCGCTTGACCAGCTTGTTGGTAATGGCGAACTTGGGTTTCTTGCCCTCCAGCGGACTGGACTTCTGGCCGGCGATCTTCACCTTCTCCTTGTCGTGCTTCTTTCGCATCGACTCCAGCTTCTTCTCCATCTCCAGCCTCTTCTCCTTCACCGATTTGTGGTCCAAGATCTTGTCCAGGGGTTCGGCTATAACCAAATCCACATCGAACTGCGAGGACTCCACCTGGCGGATGGAGGTGCTTACAGACTGATCCAGGGAGTGCTGGTGCTGGATGCTGGGAGCCACAATGGAGACGCTATCCTCTCCGGCTCCTCCCCTGTGCGATCCGTCCGTGCGATCTGAGGGCAGCTCCAAGCTCATGGCAGCTGCTGCTGAGATGCTGGCCCGGTGCTTGGGAGAGGTCGCTAGCGATTCCACCGGACGCAGCTCCTTCTTCTGGCCACCTACTTGGACGAAAACGACTGGAGGATCAGACAGAATCGAGCAGGGCGGGGGGATCAGGGGGATTCAAAGGATGTGCAGTTTGTGTGTCCGTCAACCGTATTGAGTGTGCGGGTGGTGGGTGGTTGGTGGTTGGTGGATAGTGGTGGTTTGGGTTGGGTGGTGTGTTGTGGTGGTGTTCCGAAAATCCAAAAGTTTAACCAAAGTTACATGAATCGTTACCAAAAAGAAAAGTAGAAAGAAAAGAAGGTAAATTAAAATCTTAATTCTTCAACTCGAATCGAGGTGGGTGTGAGTGGTGCTGGTGCTACTCTACTCTATGGCTACTCCACACTGCCATCACTACTCACACGACTTGGTGAGATCCTCGTCCGCATTGCCCACGGCATCGGCATCGTCCGTGAGCACCGACAGCTGGATATCCCGCTTCTCCAGCTCACTCTGGTACTTGATGGGATTGGCCAGGGCCTCGGCAAAATTTGACAGATCATCGGGCACATAGTCCTTGACCACCACGCACAGGAAGAGCGAGGCCAGGGCAATGGGTTGGCCCACCTCGGAGCGGAGATTCACATGCCGGTAGCCGGGACACAGACCAATTACTGGGAGAACCCGATGCCCGATTAATTTACCACCCTCCTCATAGGCGGCAATCCTAATGCTGGCCAGTTCCGGCAACACCACCTTCTTGAACACGAAAGGATCCTCGTCGTACACCGGATTCATGCCATTATCCCGAACCGTCTTGGTGCGGAACTTCTTCCGCACGGTGTCGGCAGGGAGCCCATACATATCCACCTCCACGAAGGTGTTGACCCTCTTATCGGTGAGGAATTGTCCGGACAATACGGTAATGGAAACAGTTCCGGCTATGATGCCATCCACAGTGCTCTCGGCAAAGGGATCCAGTCGACGATCCGATCGCCTCATAAACTCCGGCTTAAGTAGATATCCAGATCGGGCATTGTACTCGAAGATGCCGAGATTCAGCTGCATGGCCAGGTCGAGGGTTTGAAAATTTAAAGCCACCAGTTGACAGCCCGCATTCCAGAACAACTGCGGCATGAAGTTGGAGCTATCGAAGCGGGTGCCAGCCGGATAGACGCGGGACAACTGGTGTTTGTTGTAGTTCACAAACTCAATGGGACGCTCCTTCAACAAGGTGGTGGCCTGCTTCTCATCGAACGAGGACATCTCGTAGCAGCGGTTCTTTTCTAGAGGGTGACAAAAAAAATCAGAATTAGATAGTGTTAAAAAGTATATTATATTTTTTATTATAAAAATCAACTCTTATACTCGAGCTGGTTTTCAGTTTCATTTTTATTCCAAAAACTTTTAAAAGTCATAACCATTACAGTCCCTGGATTGTTTTGTATCTCAAAGTCATTCGAACTTACTCTCCGCATTCTCGAACGAACTGAAGTGAATGGGCTGCACATAGTTGACCAAGGCGGAGATCTCTGCCCCAGCTTCCGTCTCCTTCTGGGCCTTCTCCGGTGGGGGTTCATTGCCACTAGGTGGATTGGGCGTGGAATTGGGCAGGGATTCGTCGTCCGAGGAGCTGTCCGAGTCGGAGGAGCCAGTGCTGTCCTTGGAGCTCTGCCGGATTTGCTGAAGATTGCGATTAGAGAACAAAGAGAAAGAAGAAGTTAGATTTGCTGTAATGGCTAATCCATTGTTTACCCGCCTGAGGTCACCACCAGCCCCCATCCCAGTCCCTGTCCCAGTAACCAGTCGCATATTATGTATACGCAGAGGGGTACAACTGGCGGAACTATTAAATTGCATGTCATTGCATTGTACAACCCGGACTCGGACCCGGAAGGGTAAAGAGCACATGAGGAATGGCAGATTGAATATGAAACCCATTATTATGTTGTGTTGTTATCGCTGCCAGGAATTCCTCTCCTCCCCCTTTATCTTTGTGCAGTGGGAAAAAAGATGAAGGTTCAAACTACAAAATTCTGAATATTTTTTTCTTAATTTTCTGCATCTTAAGAATAACAGATTTTTTTCGTTTAGAACAAATTATAAAAAGATCTTTAATTACCAAAAAAAAAAACTATCAATATTAACAATTAATAAAGAGCTTTTATATTTTACTTCATGTGCAAATAATGCGGGAAAGAAAATGGCGCAGATTGTGTGTTCTCCTATATACAAGTAGAAGGGAAGAGGGAAGGGATTAAAGGGCTTTCACAGAGTGCATTGTTGGGCATTGCATAAAGTTACGACACGACGACAACCGGGACAAGCTGGTCTGCGGTCTCTGGTTTCCGCTTGGAACCCCTCCAAAAAACCCTCCACCCAACCTGGCATCCCAATGGAATCACGTCACTCCGGAATCGATTTATAAAAGACCGACAATTCCGGCTGTCAAGGAGGGAGTGAGGATAATGTACTCTATATGAGGCGAAAGCCAAGACCAAGCCCGAATCCCCAGCGACTCATAAGTCCAAAATGTACAGCATCCAGTGCTGGCCAAACTGTAGAAGGATGTTCGACTTCCATTAGCGCTGATTTGCAAATGGCCAACCTCCCAAATCGCATTTATTATGCAACCCGACCATTAAACCTGAACCAGGCCCAGCCAACGGAAAAATTAAAACCATAAATAATAACGTTGCACTAATGGCAGGCAGAGAAATTAAATTAAAATGCATGAACCGGGACCTAGGGGAAACATTCCTGGGGGACAAAGGGTGATTTCCTCCAACATTTAGCCAAATTAGTTTGTGTTTGCATTCCGGTTGCGTTTGCTTTTCGAGGTTTACCCAAAGGCCACAGTTTTGATTACTGCATGCGATTCGGATTCGGATACGGATACGGATATGGAGTGGAGTGTATGGAGTGTATGGAGTGTGTGGAGTGGTCGTGGCAACTTCTGATTAGTGAGGATATCATGTGTCATTTCCCTTCTGGCCAGAGTCCTTCGGAGTGCACTCCACACCGCTTTATTTCCATAGTTCACAGTTCGTTGACTGTCACTGGCCATCAACCATCGGGCATACCATATACTCGTACTCGTATTCCTAGTATGTGCACATTCACATTGCCGGCCACCTCCACTCTATTTCATTCATTTCCCCACATTCATTTATAACTTTTTGCGGTGCTCCCACACATAAAGACACTCGGAGTAAAAATTGTTGGAAATGGGGAAACTGTTATAAAGAATTTAAATGCAATTTGGTTGAATTGAGGCTGAAATTATTTTATTCATCTTTTTAAACTAATTTGCGGCGTTTGTGGTTGATACAAAAAATGCGAACTGTAAACTGTCAGCTGCATCCACTCTATTTAATTAATTTATAACTTTTTGTGGTGCCTCCACACTCGGAATAATAATAAAATTAAGTTCATTAGAGTGGAGCTGTTAATGAACTTACATTTTTTTTAATGAAAGGTTTAAATCTTATAAACAGACCTGTATCAAAGTTTTATATGTCTGAGAACTTTCAAAAAACGAAATTTTAAGTAGCCTAAAAAGAATTTAATCAATATGTAGGTATCTAGTTTTCCTCCATGTGCATCCACTTTCGAGTTCCCCTTTACTTTTGCTGTCATCATGATTATTGCGTATGCAAAGGCCGAACAGGACGATGACAATCTTTATCATCATCATCAGCATTGGCAAACAGAAAAACAAATCAGCCAAGTCAACACAGGCCCCGGCAAAATACTACCGAGCCCTGGATCCATACCATATATCTTCATATGCGAGTGTCTATGCCATTAAAGGCAATTACAGGCACGACACTGCCATTGCCTCTGCCACGCCCATGCCCACAATAACAATAATGGATAGATATGTTCTGCCCTTTGACTCTCCCACCCACGCCCGATCTATACCCCTGCTTTTCGAATAAAACAAAGGGTTGAACTCACTTGCAACGGCGGAGCATGCAACGCTGTTCCAGCTGCATTTCCGTTTCCTGTTCCTGCCCCAATGTCTCCGTTCGCCTCATGGCCAGCTGCCACTTGTTGCGCCGCCGCCTTGGCATCCACTGCAAATCCATAAAAATATGAAAATATTAAAAATAATAAAAAGGATAAAAAGGATATACATACAACAAAATTAAGTTATGGGCGAACGCAAATTGCTTTTAGCTCTTAGAAAAAAACAGTTTCGCCTTAATGGAACACAATAAAAATGTTTATAAATCAAATTACGGGATGAGCGGCAGGGGTTACGAGGATGCAATTGCTAGGCTCGGATCCAGGGAAGCTGGAATATTGTGATGCTGGTTTCCTGGCACTCTGGTTTCCTGGTATCCAGAGATGACGGCTGGGATCGGGCAATTGCAACCGGGGGCGAAAGTCATTTGCATTTATAAATTGGCTTTTTGCCATTCATGAGCTAAATGTCATCCGGGCAATGCCAGAAGGATGTGGTTGTGTTCGGGGTCGGGTTCGGGAGCGAAGAGCGAGGAGGAGAGGAGCTGGGGTCTGGTCACTGCAAAATGGCGACAAATGTCGGGCCCCCGAGAAAATTGTGCAGCTGTGCATGCAAATGGCTCCTGCAGGACCACATCTAGCGAGCAAATTTATAAACAACACTTCTGTTGGAAAAACTTTCTGCGAGAACAGCTCTAAACCTCTTTGCGAAGTTTTCTCGATTGCGAGTTGGGGGAAATGTATCGCAGACTGAGAGGAACTTGAAATTCCTGGCAAACATTTTGTCTGAAGCCACTCTGGGATATGTCCTTGTTTTCTTTCCAATTTAACCAGGGTGATAGTTTGCAAGTAATTTATTGTTTTATTGTTTTTTTCGGAACCCTTTGGTTGTTGCTTTTGAATCTGGCTTCCAGGAGAATTAAATTGGTTTGCCAGAAAAAGTTTCCGGGTGAGTTTGCTAGAAGTATCCACAAATATTCCATCTTAATTTATATGCTTGCCAGGAGTTTAATTTAAAAACAAAAGTTTTTAAACCCATATTTCTGTATTCAACATTAATTTTATTTTTTGCAAAATATTGAATACATTCAGAAAAATGTTTAACGATGTTTGGTTAGAAATATACAATACTAAATTCTTTTTTTTTTTATACATATAAATGCAAGTAGAGAATCAGAATATTCCAGTTATTTGCTTTATTAAATGAACACTGAAAGTTGAGCACTGGAAATATTAAATTCACCAGCGATCAATGTGTTCTGTTCATTAGGAGTTCCCATCCCTCCTGGTCGCTCCTCCCTCATCGAAGCCAAATGCTGCTTCAAATTTAGAATTCCCCTCCTGCCAGGGAACTTTTAGCAGGAAAACCCAAGAGCAGCAGCTGCGTGTGCGGAGCTCATTTGCATTTTTCATAGACCAGGAGGGGATGGAGACCGACAGGAAGCTCTACGAGCCATGTGTTTCAATGCCGTGACATATGTGCCAAGTCAAAACAGTGCCGAAAAACAAGGGGAGCATAACGCAGAAGCACATTACGCATACGCCATGTGGTGCTGGACCAAAACGAAAGGGGGGACGCACGGGAAAGAGAGGGGAGAGAGGGGCAACTCACCTGAGTTGGCCGTCGTCAGTTTGTTGCTAGCTGCCGGAGTGCCCACCTGCCCAGTCGGCTTCTTATGGTGATGATGATGGTGGTGGTGGTGGTGTTTCTTTTTGTTCTTGATGATGATCTTGCGCCGCAGCATGGCGGGCGGGGGCAAGTCCACGTTCGCCTCCAGCGGATACGAGTCCAGAGGCTTGTCCAGCAGCATATCACCGAATATTTCGCGGCAATAGTTCGCAATTTTGGCCTTTGAAACAAGAAATACAGGGAGTTGGATATAATAAATGACTTGGCCCAGAAGTAGTGCGGAGTGAGTTGCTAACTATCTACTAACTGGCATTTGATGGGTTGCGAAGTTTTCCTAATGCACAAGGGGAAAAAATGTGGTTTATTGAAACTAAAACTTTTTGATTTACTTTCCCCTTCAGAGAACATTAAAATAAACATAATATAATGAGTCAATGCGGAATAGATGTTATTTTTATAAATTCTTATTTCCTTATTCATAGTAAAATTAATTGTTGGTTATCCTTGCATTTTTATTTTATTTACACACAAACAAGAGAAAACCTTATTATAATATTATTATCTGATTTCCTTTGTTTTATATATTTTCTCTGAGTGAGGTACTCATCCCTCTACAAAATTGTTTCCGGCTTGTTGCAAGTTTGGTTGTGGCACGTGGCATGTCTGTTCTGCTGGCAGGCCTTGTTGTTACCTGCCGGTTCCCAGTGGGAAATTTAGTTTATATTACTACTTTTAATGGTTAAACTTTAGCCTCTGCTTCGAACAGCTCCGCCCCTCAGCTTTCTGGCCGTAAAAACTTTGCCTTTGTTATTATCTCGCCCATGGAGCTTAAGCAGCCGGCAATTACCTTTCGAGTGGCTTCTGAGATTCGCAACGATTCGACTCCCTTCGTGGTCTTTAAGTAATGTTTTCGGACTCAAGGACCCTCTCCCCCGACATGTGTATTTTTGTTTGTCTTTCGGCCAATGATGGATTAGGGTGATGAGTGAAGGATTCCACTGTTGTCTTAGGACAGGTAACTTTTTGCCCTTCTTTTGGTTACCAAAGGTGAGGCAACATTTACTAGTTTTTCTTCGTTCAATTACTTTCTTGTTTTTCCTTTTTTTCGGGCCCCGAAAAATTGTTCACCGGGAAAGAGGTTCTTGGTATTTAAAGGGATAGAATTTATCCACAAAAAAGAAATTGTTGAACTTTTCAGAAGCCAAAAACAACACGGAATTTCCTCTGAAAAACTATTTTTTTCTCTAAGTTCATCCCTGATTTTTCCCATCATCGTTTCTCTACTAATCCTTAAAGGCATCCGAAAAAAGGTTTCTGCTCTGCTGACTGAAAACGGAATCCTTTCTGCACGTTAATCCTCACCTGCTGCCTGGGATTGCAGTGATTCTCAAAGCTCAATATCACAGGGTATTCGGATGTTTTAAATGCACTCTCTGCGATAGCCTCCAGGACGTCCTTGGCGAAGATCTCCGGCACGAATGTGTAACCATGGACAATGACCGGCTCCTCGGTGCGTCCGTTCCAAAAGTCCAGCTCAACGCATCTGCAATAAAGTCAACCGAGTTAAAAGTGGTAAAACCAAATGACAATTTTCCGCACCCATTTTCGGTTTCCCTTTCCCCTTTTCACCCTTCCCCCAAAGGGGAAACCCTTGCCATTTCCCATTTCCTTGGCCGTAAATCGCACGCAAAGTGGCGAATGCATCCTGACAGACGGGCAAGCGGAGAATAAACGCAAAGTCACAACTTCTGCGTCAATAAATTTTGTGATGTGTGCATCATCATCAGCTTCAGTTGCAGTTGCAGCTGCAGCTGCAGCATCTGCATCGGCATCCGAGTCATCAGCGTCAGTTTCAGACCAAATGGGTGTACACACGAAAAAAAAACTCGAAAATTTTGTGATCTATTCAAAGTGGATTTCGGCTACATAAGTTTCTAAGCGATGGAATCGCTATATCTGAAATAATACTAGTATATAAAGAGTCTTCCATTTTGACATGAAATAAAATTCGTATTCGTGTTATTAGAACTAATTCTGCAATAGTTTACCTCAGCAAATCAATAATCCTATTTGATATATGGAAACTAATCAAGGTTGTTAGGTTGCCCAAGGGCAACGTTGAAATCTAGCTGGACACTGCCAGAAGATAAATTGAATTCTGTTAGTTCTAGCTATATGTTGTCTGGCTATAGTTTAAATACAAGTATAACATCTTCCACTCCCATCATTAATTTCGTATTGCAGTGCATTGAGAGAACGGCACCTGTACCGGGTGTGTCTCAGCTGAAGGTCAACGCAAAAGCAAATATTTTTAAACGCACACATCCTATATATGGAAGAGCTGAAGGTCATGGCCAGCTTTCAAGCGAAGGCAGCTGACCACAACAAATGCGTCAGTTGGCTTGCACCACTCCCCAGATCCCAGATCCCAGATGCAACGGAATCGGATTACATAGTGAGATCCCGGCACTCACCTGCATCCAGCCAGGAGGCACTGCCTGTAAATCTCCACCGAGGACTTGCCCGTCAGCTGGTGACCCGTCAGGTAGGTGTTGTGCGAGGAGTTGATGAAGTAGTGCGACATCGGCTGGTCCATGTCGTCGCAGAGATCGAGCTTGTTGGGCGCCATGATGGGATTGTCGTCGCCCATGAGGTACCTGTAGGTATCCAAAAGAGTAAGAGTGTAATTGCAAACGGGGATTAGTCGAGGGCCCAACTGAAAAACTTAATGTGCACGATCCCAAGGTGTTTATGGTTAAGCCGTTTCAACTATACGAAGCCGTTTAGAGCCAAAAAGCCTTCGCGAGTTTGTTAACAAACAAACTGTTGCACTTGGAGAAATAAAGTCTACAATTTGAAGTGTAGGCTTTCTTGTTTAAAATTGAAGGATACATTTTGCTCTTGAGACTCTAGCTTGGTGGATTAAGATTAAGGAATTTCCAACAAAGCTCCCTGCTAACAGCTTTTATCATTCTTAATTATTATTTTAATTTTCCTGCTTGTAATTTCCCCTGAAACGTATGCTTGCAATTATTTACCTACATTAATTTGTATTATTTTGTGATAAGTAACTCCTCCCCTTTGATAATTGATTTAAATTAGTAAAATTATTTCTTGTTTGCTTTAATACCGACTGTTTATTATCAAAACCTATTAAAGAGTATGTTGTTTTAGGCCTGCCCTTTCTCCTGGTGCAGGATTCCAGTGAAATTCTCACTTGGCGGCAACGTCAAGGGTTTGTGTTTCAGCTGAAGGTCGCGTCAGTTTTCGCGTCGTCCTTCGCAGCCTTAACTGCTGACTGCAGCAACAGCAGTGAACTGCGGGTTCTCATGACTGCTACTGCTAAACTACTCCCCAGATCCCCACTACCCACTACCCACTATCCAGTACCCAGTACCCACTGAGCTACACCTCATTCCCGAGAGCAAAACAGCGCAACGTCACATGCATATGCATATGAATGTGAATGTGAATGTGCACTCGCCTCGAGAGAGCCTTCAAGTGACTCTAACAGCCCTAAAAGCTCGCACTGCGTCTGATAAGCTGTCACGCCCAGCAGGCAGCTCAAGTGCATGAGGAAGAGGATGGGGATGGGACAGGGAATGGGGATGGGGATGGGGCTGTGGAGCCATGCCCTGAAATCTAGTGCCCATCTATGCCCTAACCCCTCCAGTAACAGCAACAAGTCAGCTTACCTCAAAAAGCCATCCAGGCTGAGTTGGCCCTTTTGGGCGTTGAACTTGTTCGGCTCGTACTGCTGGATGAGCTCCTTGGCCCGGGCGGGATTCGCGTACGGGTAGAGGATCTCGTTCAGGCGGGGATCGCGCTGCGTCTTGTTCAGGAACTCCACCAGCTGGGCAATGGACATGCACTTGCGTTTCGAGTTGCCAACGCTAGGGGGGATAACAAGTTCATAAATTATAAAGGGTTATAAAGAGATTAAGGGAAACTTTTTACTTGAGTTTTCTTTATGTACAACATTTTTTTTTTGCAAACGTTCCAAGCTTAAACCAATGATTTAGGATTAAGCTTGGAAGGTTTGCAAAAAAAACTGTTGTACAGTAAAGAAAATGTTAATAAAATAGTTCGAATTAAATAAGTAAGTTTAGTTTACATTTTCACATCATCTGAAATTCATTTTAACAAATAAGTTGTTCAAAATAAAAAGGTTTGCATATAAAATAACGATAGTTAAAGAATGAAAACCATTTTAAATACAAAATATTTACGTTAACTAAAATCAAATATAGAATACTCCTCTTTGTAATTACTCTTCAAAACACTTCCCCAAAGTAATAGCCAATGTAATAGTTATTGGGTACTCACATGCTGTCAAAGAGTCGCTCCACCTCGGAGCGTTGCGTGAGATATTTGTACAAATTGTAAAAGTCCTCGAATTGAAATTTGGACACCGATATGCTATCGACCTTGCCCGACGGCAAACCGGTCACGTCCAGCGCCTTCTCGACACGTTTGCGATCCTCCTTGTTCTGGGCGAAAAGTTTTATGATGCTAAAGTGGTCACGACCAGAATTGACCAGGGGGGAGCGGTGTGGATACGTAAGAAAGGACCACGGCAGACAATGCGGTGCGGTGCGGTGTTGATGTTGATGTTGACGATGACGATGATGATGAGGTTGTTGTTGGTCGTCAGTGATGCATGAGCCACGTTCCAGGAGTGCCCACAAAAATCAGGAGCAGGCAGGAGCGCAGGGGGGAGAAGGAAAATTGCGAAATAGAAATTGGCGTAAATTTCAATTTTCAGCTCAGCGTCGATGGCAACACTTAACAAATATTTGTCAAATGCTTCAACGCACAATGCACAAAAGCCAGGAGCCGGGAGGCCCAAGCCAAAAATCGAAACTTGGCAAAGGACTTCCCTTTTCAGGCTGTGGAGCGTTGTGGGTTCTTTTTCTTTCTTTTTTTTTTGGACGGTTGTCAATTACTTTTTCACTGGTATGCGACCGGTCTTGTCCACCTGCAGGCAGAGCTTGGTGTGGGCCTTCTGCAGGAACATAATCGCCGACCCATTCAGCTGGGCCAGGCTGTAGGCCAGCTTGATGAGTCCGTCCGCCCAGATCTGCAAAATGCGGAAAGGGAATGCGAAATGTGAGCTTGGAGTGGCCTCAATCCCCGTCGAGATGGATTAAAATGAAGTGGCGAAAAGTGGGGAGTTCCGTCGATGTTTGCACGAGCGTAAAATTTGTCCAAGGATATCCCAGTCTGAGTTTTCACACTATTTGCTGCCGCTCTAGTCCCAAAACCAAAACCCAGCTTCACCCTTAGGTTTTGAAATGGAAATGGAAAAGAGAAGAGTTGTTATGTTTACTTTGATTTGACTATCCCACAGCTCGTGCGTAATATTTTGGAAGTCATATCCATTTCCCAAATTAATTTTTCCCCCAAACGAACCGCTTTGTATTGCTAAGCGTTCCTAAAATGAACATTGATTTTTCGAGAGAACAGAACATATCCTATTTATAAAATCATATTGCCCAAAAGAGCTCTCTCTCTCCAGGATTATATTGAAATGAAGATATGAAGAGTTGTGAAAGTTTTCTGTTTCACTTTTCGCATATGTAATAAAACAAGGGGCGCAAACTCGACTTTGATTTTCAGTTGGACCCACAATGCGTATGCGTAATATATTAGAAAGTGTATCCATTTCAACAATGAAGAGTTTTCCCAAACATGATTTCGGGGAAATGGTCTTAGCATTCTTTAAATGGAAATTTCCTATCCTATCCTATTAATAATTTAATATTTTCCTGAAGCCTTCACATTTGATGGAATTCTTTGCATTGCCAAAAATGCCTCAAGTCAACATTGAAAACAAAACAAAAGGCCAAATTCAATAAATATAATTCCTTGAAACTCAATATTTGTTTAATTTTAGCTTTACCTGAATTTAATTAAGCAAAATGTGTGTTGTAACACACTGACAGGCTGTGATTTGGATTTGCTTTGTCGAAGGAAACACGTGGCGTATGCGTGATGCAGGTCCAAATATGAATGCCCGTCACTCAGTCGGTCAGCTAGTCAGAAAAGCGACCAATGGCTTTTCCCATTTCCATGCCAAGCCACAACTATCAATCCATTCATGTGTATTTTCCGGCCACATAGCCCGAATTGTTTATTTTCCTTCGTGTCGATTATTTTCGCTAGCCCAAAAATTCCTTTTGAAAACTTGATGAAAATTTCGGCATATTCATAATTTGATTTGCCTTTGCTGCTGCTGCTGCTGTTGCTGCTTTTGCTGTTTTCTGCGGTTCGAACTGCTGTTGTTTATTTCGGGAATGTCCGCGACGCGTGCCAAAAATAATAACCACAACAGCGCACGGGTTGGGGTATGGACAGAGGTTTGGGCGGCTGACCATTCATAGAATTCATAGAACATTGATTTTGGGCAAGGTCAAGCCAAGAGAAGGACAGCAGGACAGTGCGAGCACCAACCACTCCCTGGACAGAAATCAATAAAAGCCCCTTTGGAGTGGTCCATAATCATTTTTTACGCGCCTTTGGCGAGCCACTAAATATAGCCAGAACCAAAAGCGACATGGCACAGGTGTGTCGCATCAAATAAAAAAAAAATACATAGGGGTGAAGTACACTGGAAGAAAAGTGGCAGAAGAAACTGAGACTGAAACTACTATTACGCTGAGCTAATACAAAACTGGTTTTTTTAATGAAATAAGCTGAACTTTAAGCCACGAAAGGGAAAAGTATCTTGCACTAATTGGTAGCCAAGTTTGCTTGAGTTTGGGAAATTCATTTGCAGTTTTATTCCGAAATTCAGCTACTAATTAAAAAGTGCCTACTTGAACTACTTATTCTGAGATACTGGCTCCTTTACCAATTCACTTAGATTAATTAGTTGAATTGGTATTCCACTTGCAAATTCAACTATTCGTAATATGTAAGCTTGTGACTTTCTCTCTTTAAAATGACATTTACCATTTAGTTGATTAACTATTATTCAGGTACATTTCAGTATCATTGGCTTAAATTGTTATTAACACAATTTTCCATTCATTCCATTTACGGCCAAAATAAAAATATACCCCACTTGTTGACAGTTTTATTTAGCCAGCGGCACTACCCCAAGCTGTCCAATAAGGAATACATGATTATTTCTCATTGTGCAGAGCAGAGCTGACCATCATGTCCATCATTAGCGGCGTTCAAGTGTCGACCCAATTCCCCGAACGACTTGGAACTGGGTGTGCGACCCACAAATGGTGAATGGTAAATGGGAAATGGGAAATGGCTTTCCCTTTCGATACTTTTCAGCTGTCACCCAGTCGAGTCGTCAGGTTGTCAGTGGCCCCGGCCAAGTGGCCAAGTGGCCAATAATGAGGTGGCTATTTTGGACGAGGGCCAACCATGTAGAGCGGGATTGGGCACTTACCTGGGCTATGTCCCGTCGAGTGCAGCAGAAGTTCACGAACGTCATGTTGACGAAATCGGACCCGTGGCACACGGTCACGGTCTTCTCCTCCAGCGTGTCCTGCTGACCGAGGGTCACAATCTGGCGCAGCTTGTTGTCCTGCAATCGAAAGATGAGAAAGGGCTTTATTAATTACCGAAAGAAGCGAAATACCCAAGAGGACTGAAATGAAGTTTTATGGCCCCCACAGTCGTGAATGGAACTCCCCGTATCCTTGCCCCGCTAATCCTGCGAATGCAACAAAATTCATTTGCTCGCCTCGTAAAGCAGACACAAGCAGAAACGCACAAAGGATGGGATTCCCATCCGGGTTGAGCTGGAGACCAAGCTCCACTGACCGGGGTGCCATATTTCAATTAAACGGCACAAATGGATTTACGAGCCCGCGAGAACGTGCATCCTTAGCCAACGGACCAAACTAGCAACAACCAACTGAAGTAGTAAACTGGGTTAAATGCAAATCAGTTTGGCTTTTGCACAAGCCCAAGAAAATATCTAGGCGATTTTCCGGACAAATGAATACCCCTCTGAAGAATAAGAGGGCACAAGTTAGGGTTAGTTGGGCCGAATAGAAAATGCTGCGAATTGCAGTACAAGATTATATATCTTCTTTGACATAATATTCGAAATAAGTTTTCAGTATATATATTGCTTGATATACAACACAATTTGTAGTCATTGCTCCACATTTTCACAACTTTATGGATGTTACCACTTGAATTCTTTTTGTTTATACAAGAGATAGTAAATTTTAATGCTCCACTAAATGGGATAATAAAAATGTTATAAAATTTTAATGTGTTTGCTCTGAAGCTCGTTGCTCTTGAGAACAACGTGTTAAATTCAAAGGATTTAAAAAAGAGCTTGAGAGCTGAAATATGAACGCAATCGATAATAATTTGTATTTTATTTTAACACATGTTTTAATAAAGTGTTGTTGATTTAAAACAACAATTATGCATTTCCTTATTTTATGGATTCCCTTTTCTATCCTTTCGAAATACTATGACATCCTCCATATGTTTGATCCCCTCATTTAAACATCCTTCTGAGATGGGGGCTCTGGCCAGGATTATCAAAGTCCTTTCGAATGCATGACACATAGTGCGGACATCGGACATTGGAAATTAAACATACAGTTGACTGCAATGAAGGAAGAAAGGACTCTAGGGATGGAAGGAGATGACTCGGAACGGATGTCCGAGCATGATTTTGGCATTAACTTTGTGGCTGGACATGTCTTGGCATTCACATTCAGCCATCATCGAGGGCAGATAGTGTGTGTGATGTTTGGTTTGGTTCTGGTTTGCTTTGGTTATCCTTTTGGTCCTGCTGCGCTTCCGGCGCCAGACGCTTGACAAACTGCCCAGTTCCAGTGCCAGTGTCAGGGTGGACCTTATCTGCAGGCAATGTTATCTTTTGAATGCACAAGCTGGGGAATCATATTCAGGCAGATCAGATGACTTCCAAGCTCTTAAATGTCGTCTGAGCTGTCGGCTGTCCCGAAAGGACCTTTCCCCTTGCTACAGAGCAATCCCAATCAATAGCAAACCAACCAGAACACAAGGAAAAATTTGCTTAACTATTTTGATTTAAAATTTAAAAAAGCTACAGAGTTTTTGAAATAGTTCATGGTGTTTTGAAGTTCACAAACTATTATATTATTTATTAAGTTCAAAACTAATACGTAATTCGGAACGTAAGTTCCTTCTATGGTATATTATTATTCAATTTTTTTTATAATATTAACAAATGGCAAAAAACCAAATATGGGAATGATTATGTTTTTGTAATAACTAGAAATCAAGCAAACTATATTTAATATATTTTAAAACAAATTATTTCTTTGCCTAATCCCTAGGGTTTATTTATTTTTTGGATATCCGCCACCAATTTTATTTTCAGTATATGCAAATCGAGCTCCTAATAAGCCCTGCTGGTCAGCCTGAATATGGGGGATTCTGTTTTCAGGGACTGACAAAGGGCGGAACGAATAAATGGATGGATGATGCCTGAACTGAGCCGACTAATTGAAAGGCTTCCTCTCCTCCTCCTCATCCTCCTCCTGTTGACTGGCACTTTGGGGGCCATTAAAGCGCCGTTCCGTTTAGCGGTGATAAACGAGGACTCACCTATGACGGGGAACGTTTTCCGGATTTTGAGTCAGGCTGGGCTGGGAAGGTTTATCTGGCGGCGTCATGATTTGCTTTTAACTAAAAACTAATTCCGGCAAATTTGTCCCCCTGAATAATGAAAATGGCTGCTCTGCTGCCCTGTGCGGGTCTCCTGGATGTCCTGAATGTCCTGGCTGGATTCCAGACTGGATTCGTGGCACCGTGCGAAGCGTAAAGCGGAAATGACTACGGTGATTATCTTAATTGCTTCTCACGCTTCGCGCTCGGCACTCACGCGCAGTTCCCCATCCTCATTTTCCACTTTTCCCGCCCGCTTTTCCGGCTCTGTTCTGGCCTGCTAATCCTTTTGGCTCTGCTCGAAATTTGAATTTTAAGAACGCTCATTATGCGCCCAAAGAGGAGCAAGGACGGGGTCGGATAAAAGCCAGGAAGGATGCCAGCATCCAGCAGGTTGTCCGCGATAATTTTAGACAGCCCACCATTTATTGATTTTGAAGGTGCTAATAAAATAGTGTTTATAAGCCGCACGACATCGCAAAATCAATCTACCAAATTGAAATGCCTTAATAAATAAACCTAGAAAATCAATCTTAGGATTTTTTTAATTGTTTAAAGTTCAAGGAATCCTTGCATTTTCCTTCAAAAGTTTATTATTAAACAACAAAAAGCTGTTATCATTTTAAATTTATAGTTTTTCTTGTTAGGTTTTTTTGCGTGTTGAACGAAGACCTTTCGAATAGCCATTGAAGGATCAAGGACCAATGAAATCCCGTAAATCATAAGACATTTCTCCAACGTTAAGGATCAAAGAACCCCAAAGCCAAGTGTCAGTTTGTATTTTGTATTTGTATTTATTGTATTTCGATTTTAGGGTCGACCCGATAGAAAAACCAAAAATATTTATTTTTATATTTAACAAACAATTTGTAAATTTAAAATTTCACCAAAATTTACAAAATTGTGCAAGAAATTCAGATGTTCCAGCAGCTAAACAAAGCGCGATCTGCAAGATGAGTAGACACCAACCGAATGCGAGTTTGCAAAAGGGAGCCGTTCCCTGTCCCCCCGATGTTCTTATGGGTCCGGATGGGATCACCAATCCCTATGAGGTGATGCGCCAGAGGAACTGCAAGGCGGCGAAATTTAGTAAACAAGAAAAGTATCCCACAATCCAACCTCCGGTGTCCAAATGCGATCCCGACCTGCCGATGAATTGGGTGAAGGCATCCTTGGAGGAGGAGAACTACTGCAGGGCCATCAACAACCAGGCGGAGGGGGTCCTCCAGATGTATAAGTTGAGTGCGAATAAGACGGCAGCACGGTATTATGGCGTGGGAGATGCTCTGGAGTTGCCGGAGGCTATACATTTCAACAGGACTCTTACAAGGAGCATGTGCTATGCCAATGGCTTGAAGTGCAGTCGTTCTCCAAAGAGGCTAAAGCTTCCTCCTCCCCCCCCACCAAAACCACCCCAACCTGCTCCCGTGTGCCGGCCCTATGTCCTTAATCGTCAGGCCCTCCAGACAGAGCTTCAGAGGATTCCGATTGTCCGGAGGCAGTTGTCGCCCAAGACGGCCTTCGACACCTTGTTCTGCGATAAGTCTGTTGACCCTCAAGATCCATTTGGAGTGGAAGAGGTTACCAATAAATTGGTGAGCTTGGACGAAGCTCTGGACATGGTCAAGCCGGAGAAGCCTCCAAAGCACGGTCTACGAAGGAAACATTGGTACTGTCCTGGGGAATGCGGTGATGTTGAGAACCAGTGCACAGCCTACGAGTGGGCAAAGTACAAACTGGACCCAAAACCCTACCAGGAGGAGTTCCACCAGTGGTACAGCCAGCAGCTGAATCAACCGGATCGGGAAAAGGAAAGGGAGCCACACGACTACGATGAGCTCTACGAACGGTTCTTGGCTTGTTTCGAGGTAAAATGTGAACCAGATGCTGAA
The DNA here is from genome assembly GCA_021224005.1 of Drosophila setifemur. Classification (NCBI taxonomy): domain Eukaryota; kingdom Metazoa; phylum Arthropoda; class Insecta; order Diptera; family Drosophilidae; genus Drosophila; species Drosophila setifemur. The sequence continues at coordinate 15,929,703 of JAJJHY010003831.1, read as the reverse complement.
TGTATGGCCATTGTAATGTGCTGTCCGGATAAGACCGAGGAAATATCCGATGATGGTGGACCAGGAGGAGCAGGTGGAGATGGAGGAGGAGGAGCTGGGGGAGAAGCTGAAGAAGAAGAGGGAGGTGGAGCAGGAGGAGGAGGAGGAGGAGGAGGAGGTGGGGACGGTCACGGAGGTGGAAAAGGTCCAAAGGGTCCTGGGGGTCCTGTGAAACCTGGAACAGGTGAGGACTCAAAGAAGGAAGACGATGTGGGTGAAGAAAAAAACAAAGATGAAGACAAGGGCAAGGGCAAAGGTAAGGACAAGGGGAAGAAAAAAGACAAAGACGAGAATGTCCCAATAATCGATGAGAACAAAGACAAGGATAAACATAAAGATACCAAGGAGAAGGATAAAGGAAGCGGCAAGAACACAAAACCGGTTCCGCCAGCCAAGAAGCCCAAACCAGAGAAGAACCCTTTTGAAGACGATCCTGAAACGGACAGAAACCGATCCTTTATGTCCGATATCGTAGAGGACGTCAAAGGCGATTCGAGTGACATCTTCAAGCCAATGCCACCCAAACCCATTAGCGAAATGCCCAAGCCCCAGAAGCCCAAGAAATCGAAGAGACCAAAGAAACCAAAGGGGCCAAAGCCCCCCGCCTCCACAGAGGACAAAGGGAAGGACCAGGACAAATGCCCGCCCTGTCCCCCCCCTGGCTGTGAGTGCTGCATCTGTGACTGTTTGTACGTCAAAAAGGAGAAGGACTCGCCCTTGATGCTGTGCCTCATGCGGCAGGAGAAGACCCGTCAGCTGAGGGAGTATCTCCGGATTATGCGTCACAGGGAGTACATCGCCTGCAGAGAGCCCGTCTATCCGGTCTGCCAGCACCGAACCGATGAAATCCAATGCGACGACTGCTTCTGCAAGGACCCCAAGCTTGCCGAGTACTGCGACTGCCTGGGTTCCCTGCAGCTTCTCCAGAAACTGCTGGGCAAGCGCCGTAATCCGATCGTGAACAATGAGCTCCTCTTCAACCTCCAGGATCTCCGCTCGCGGTTGGCCAAACAGATGTGCGCGTGCATCTGAGAAGTCTGTTTTTTGTCCTAGTATTAGCTTTTATTTGGCCCCATAACGGCGACGATTTAATGTTTTTTGTTTTTTTTTTTCCAAAATTGTAACATTTGCAATTAAATTAAGTATGTATGTTATGTATTTTCTCTATATTTTACTTGTTGGCTGTGAGTAATGTTAACATCTGAACTCTGATCGAGGGGGTATATAAAATTAAACCACGAATTTGTACAATCTTTATCAGGAACCACTGAGTTGGTATGTTGTCCCAGCCCATGTAAACTAGCCTCTATTTTAAAGCTGCTATTGGAAAGCTAAAGAAAAAGTGGAAAAATGAATCAGTCTAGTAGCCTGGAAAATTCTTCCAACCTACCTCCTGACATTTATTGGTTCGAAGCCTCAGTTGTTTGTCATGTGTTAAACCCACAACACCTAAATTTTAAAACGAGCCTGTTTTTTGGTTCTCCGAATATTTTATACATTTAAAACCCTGTAAAAAAAAAGCAGATTAAATTGCTTTGGACCCGAATCGGAAACCATAGAAGATTACATTATCGCATTAGCCATGGGCAGGAGGAGAATGCCACGCCGTACAGCTGGAGGAGCCCCGGAGGCCTCGAGGGCCTCCCTGCAATCCCAGTTGTCGCAGAGATCTCGGGGATCCAAGGCGGAACCCATTTGCGAGGAGCGCGATCCGCTGAACACCTTCGAGGAGAACCCGGTGACCATGTACCAGTGGATGCGCTGGAAGAATTGCAAGGTCAACAGGATGCACATGGGGGAAGCGTATCCCATCATTCAGCCACCCATTTCCAAGTGCGGAGCGCACGAGACCCTCAACCATATAGACGAGGCATTGGAGGATAACAAGTGTGGGCGACTCTTTAACTTTGGCAAGGACGATGTTTTGGCCGTTTGGAACGAGAGTCCCCGCAAGGAGACGTTGGCCTGCTATGGCATTGGCTCAGAGCACGACCTCCCGGAGGCCATGATTTTTAATAAGGCCTTGTCGAAGAGTCTACGGGCAGCCAGTATGGTTAAGAAGCCTCCGAAACCGAACGTCAAAGCCGATCGGATGAAGGCTCCTCCGCCGAGTGGGCCCAGTGTCCTGGATCGCATGTGCCTCAAAATGAAGCTAGACAGGATGCCAAATGTAACGCGTCAACTGAGGTCCAGCAATGCCTTCACCTGGCTGCACTGCCCGCCTCCGTTGGATCCCGATAATCCCTTCGAGGATAATGCGGGCGTATCCGAAATCAATTTAAAACGGGCCTTGGGCATGGAGAAACCTCCGAAACCTCCCAAGCACGGTCTGCGTCGTAAGCACTGGTACTGTCCCTCGAAGTGCGACGAACCGGAGAACCGGTGCACGCAATTGGAGTGGGCCAAGTATAATCAGGATCCGAGAACTTTTGATAAAGCTTTCGCGAAGGAAATGGCTGCCCAGGAGGCGATCGCCAACGATCCGGAGCCCCGCAACTACGATGAGCTGTACAAGGCTTTGGTTCCCTGCTTCGTCCAGAACCAAGATGGCAACGACTTGTGCCAGATGTACGAGAAGTGCTGCAAGGATCCCAAGGACCCTCCCTCTCAAGGATGCGGCGAGTTTGCCCCAGACGGATCTGGAGGAAATGGTAAGTCCGGCGGCGACCAGAACAAGGATGACGACGAAGATGGTGACAAAGACAAGAAAAAAAGGGGAGATGGGGACGATAAGGGTGGTGGTGATGGTGGTGACGGCGGTGAAGGCGGTGATGGTGGAGATGGTGATGGAAAGGATGAGGGAAGGAAGAAAAAAGATATGGAAAAGGATGGGAACACGGGCAAGGGGGATGGGGACAAGGGTAAGGGGGAAGATGTTCCGCAGCCGGACACCTACAAGGACAAGAACAAAGGCAAAGACAAGGGCAAAGGCAAAGGCAAGAAAGAACCAAAAAAGCCCGAGGAAATCGTTCCTACGCCAAGACCCTCCGATGCTCAGGTCCCGGTCCCGGAAGCGCCCCCAGCCTTTATACCGGAAGCTCCCATCGAGGAACCTGACATGGAGGAGACGGTCGAGAAGAAAAAGAAGAAGAAAAAGAGAAGGAAGAAGGGCGACAAGGACAAGAGCAAGAAGGACGGAGCTGGCGGGGATGGGAACAAGGACTGTCCCTGCGAGATCTGCTGCCAGGTGGGCAAGGAGGAGGACACCCCACTGATCAAGGAGATGCGACGCCGCGATTTGGAGCGCCAGGTGAGGAACTACCTCCTCCAGATGCGCCACCGTCAGTATATTGAGTGCAAGGATCCGGAATATAGAGCTCCCACCGACAAATGCGGACCGATCGTGGAGGATAATTGTTTCTGCTTGGATCCCCGGATGCAGTCCCACTTTGACCGTCTGCAGGCCGTGCAACAGCTCCAGAAATATTTACTGAAAAGGAACCAAAAGGGGGACAATATGTTGCACCACACCTTGGACAAACTAATGCAGCGACTCTGCAATCGCCTGACCCGTGGAGGATACTGCTGCGGTTGACATCCCCAATCCCCCCCCAGAGTTTTGCCTCATCCCCCTGTGCGTTTATGAGTCCCAGTGCCTGTCCGTCAAATTTGCTCCGTTTTTATTTAATGTAACTTTCATGCAAATTTGTAGTGATATTGTGCGATTTAATAAACTGACGACATTAAGGATTACTGGAGGACTTGTACTCATTTCGCCACCACAGGGGGGATGATCATGTGAAGTGGAAAGCCTTCTCCGGCCAATATGCTACAAATTCTCAGCCTTTCCAGTTAATCAATGCACTTTTCCCTCTGGTTTTCCGGAAGAGTGTGTGTGTGTGTGTGGAAAAGCATCTCAATGCCCTCAGTGCATTTAATTAATACTGAAATCTCGATTTTCATGGCCATGCCATCGGTTTTTTCAAGGTGGGGCTTTCATTCATTTAATGGAAAATATTTTTCACTGAGTTGCAAGAGAAAATTGAACAAATCCAGAGGGAATTCTCATTAATAAGGCTGTTTAAAGATGAGTTATTTAAACCTGATTTACAGCTCTCGAGATTCTCTAAAAATATTTATTGGTAAATAGGTAATTCTTTTGCGGAGAACATTCAAATAATTATTTATTAATTCTTGCTTCTAAGACCATTCTGACTTTATTAGTCCATTTTAAAGGTACTAAAAATATTTCCAAAAATTATTATTCGTTTTACATAAATTTTTCGGGGTAAAAAAATTAAATGAATTCATTCTAACATACAAAAATGATGTTTAAATTAAAAAAAAACTATCCTAGAACTCGCATATTAATGTATTGTTACTATTCACTTTCTTGTAGTTTTAATGTTTGTCGTTTAAAATTCCTTAATTAATATTCTTTTTCCCGCGCACCATTCACAACATTTGCTGTAGCTTGCAAAGTAATCAAATATTTTCTCTGGCCGAGTATTCAAAACTTTCGTTTTTAGCGCATTTTTTGCCTGTCTCATCTCTCCAAGCCCTTTTTCATTTCACCGCTTTCCCGGGGGCCTGTTCTGTTTGCTTCGAGCAAACTGAAAGGAAAACAAAACTCATTTTGCTCCGGCCTTGGGCCCGTGGCTTTTCCGCAGCAGAATTGCGAACAACAAGCGAGCTACAACTGCAACTATTATCGGGGCGGTGGGCGGTGTGTGGTGAATTGTGGACCTGGGGGCGTGGCCCTAGGCCGAACACCGAGCAGCATGATTTATACGGAATGTGGAAAATACAGAGTAGAATGTAGAAGGCAGAAGGAAAGCCAAGGCGGCACTCCCCGCCAAGGAAAGAACCGACACGGAAATGACGCCCAAGGACTTGCCCCGGAATAATTGCCATAATGGCTGGGACAAAAAAGGAGCCTCATTTATGGAACTTTAATTTGATAATGCGTCGGGGGAAGGGTTAGGATTTTTAGCTGGGATTTGGGTTAAGGTTCGGGTTCGGGTTCGGGTTGGGGTTGAACCGCTCTCCAATGACATTTTTCTGGTCCAGGGGCCTTACATAAAATGCTTTTCAAAACGCACAAAGGCAAAAGTCGAACGAACGAACGAACGAACGAACCAGGCTGCCTTGTCATTGCCAAGATAAATGTATTAACTTTGCACACATTTGCCATGCATTGGTAACTGGAGCAGGAGGGAGACACTCGCACACAATGAGGCGAGTCGTGCCATGAAAAGAAAATTGTGTAAAACCGGAAAATGCGTGACGCGAACGAGGGAAAACTCTCCACGCACACATACTGATTCGTATTCCGATTTGGGTTGCCAGGATGGGGACGCACCAGGCACGTGACTTGGCTGGGCAATCTAGACTAGAATAGGGATTCGGGGACAGCACCATCTCCCGATTACCTGAGCTCCACAATTCCTGGCAAATCAGTTCCCCTAGGTGCCCCAGTAATTGGCTTTCAATTGCTACCTTGGTCCGGTCCCAATCGAATACATTTTATTGGCTACCCGTACACTTACTCCGGGGGATTCCAGGGATATTTAATGTCCTCAAAACTAATAACTCTAAAAATTAACGAACAAATTTATAAATTCTTGTACCTTGTGAAACTAATAATAAACATTTTTAAAGAACTCTTCTGCTCGGAAATGAAATTGAATTCAGGAGAATTTTATTTTATGATGAAACTTCCTGTGAAACCCTATCAAAAAAGTTTCTCTTACCACAATCACTCGTAGAGCTTCCTAAAAGCCAGTAACTGAAATTAAAATCTTGTCAATAAAATCCTCTTTGGTACATCATATTTTTTTGATTATGTTCTCAGGTGCCTGTTGCAAACATCCGCTCGCTTGATGAAAGAGATATTACATCCCACTTCTGAGCACACACATCTGAGGCCACCCACAAAACACACTTCCTATTTAAGGTGCTTCTCAAAACCAGACAAATATTTCTTGTATTTCTTTCATTTTTATTCCAGTGAAATGTAATTGCTTCAAAACTTGCGGTTGTCATAGAAAAAGTGCAGGAGAAGTGAAAAATGAAAAGGAAGCCAAGGAAGAATTACCCAAAGAAGCATGTACCAAGGAAGAAATAACCAAAGAAGAGTGTTCCAAAGAACAATGTTCCAAAGACGAAGAATTATCAAGCTTAAAGGGAGATGAATCCCCGCCCATGACCCTCAAGGAGTAGGCAAAAATTACGTATACGCACCTTTGGCTTCTTGGCATATTGTCCTGTGCGAACGTCGCGTATGGTGGCTATATCGAGGATGTCCAGCTCGTTATTCTGATCGACCCAGCATAGGAAGAATCCTTTGGCATCGACGCGCATCGTGACCGGTGTCCCAGTGCCCGAGTCCTGCAATCAAGGAAAAGCGGAAGAAATATGAAAATTAGAAGAACCAAATGGCAAACAGGCTCGATGGGTTATAATTGATTGCAGATGCGGTAATCAAAAACATATGTTTTAAGTCCACCCCACCGATTCGGGTCCAATAAAGATACACATGATAAACATTATTTTAATCTCAGAGTTGGTTGAACTGGGAACTCAACATTTTTTATTGATGGAATGTTTTTTTGTTTTTTTTTTTTTGACGTATATTTTATATAATTTTTATACATGCAATTTATAATTTGTTTTATTTATTTAAAACTGCGTTTTAATTTATCTATCCAATTACCAACATTTTGTTTGATCAGTTAACATTATTTTCGAACGTTTTTAATTGATTTATTGTTGCAATATCCATAAATTTAATTTATATTATGCACCCGCATGAGTTTATTGAACTGCCCACCATAATGAATTTATTCGGGCCAATTTCTCATCCGAATTGGCCGCAAAATGGACAGCACTCTCGTCGTCTGTTATTTCTGCTTATTATTTAAGTCAAATTAAATGGGCCTCTGCCGGCAGTCATAAATATTTAATACCCCAGCATCCAGCAGCCAGCAGCCAGCATCCATTCATAAAACGAAGGGGCCCGAAAAAAGAAAAGGAATGCGAAATGCGAATTGCGAATTGGGGAAGAGATTCTGCGCCCGCAGCTGGCGATGCCAAACAACAGATGCGCATTGCCACCCACTGCTAAAATTGAAATATTTTTTATTACTTGAATATGCATGTGGAATAGAGGAGGCTGTGAAAATCCGCGAAACGAAACAAGATGTCTCGCGAAATTTCGCCTTTCTCTTCTGGAAAACGAGTCAAACAACGCGTTAAATGGCGCGAGCCAAATGAATGTTTATCCAGAGGCGGAGAGCGGAAGGGGTGGTTGGGAGCCCCCAATGGGGGGTTGGTTGGATGGGAGGGGGGTTAAGTCAAGGCAGACAACATGCAACAACAGCGCACTCAATGTGTGTGCAACAAAGTGCGGGAAATGTGCGGCATGGTCACGCAAGCTTTCCTTCTAGGAATGGCAACAATGTTCCCCCCTCAAAGCCATGGCCGGAGTCATTAAATGCTTTCAGGGGGGTTTTCATTAAAATATTCATTGGTTCTCTAACATTTCCGGTTATTTATTTATTTGCAGGGTCAGCCATTATCTTTTTCCATTAAATTCTGAAAAAAGGATTTAAATATTTGAAGACATTTCCAGTCAATCATAAACTCCATAAATTCTTCAATTACTCATCCCAGGAATGTTAACTCTATAAATATGGATTTTATATGTTTGATTAGATAAGAAAGTGGGTTCAAGCTAATTTATTATTTGATTAAATCTTGAAGATTTAATATTTCATTAAATTCAATGCTTATCTCATCGAAAATAATTAAGTATCTGCAAGATGTACTTATTTTATATCAAGCTACAACGTCAACAAAACCCCAATTAAAAGAACAAGTATCCATTCGTTTACATAAAGATTTAACCCTCAATTCAAAATGATAACCTTGGCTACAGCCCAATATGATTATCTTCTAGTGATTCCCACTCATCCAGCTGGTAATTTAAGCCCCGTGCAGAGGTTTATGAACCGCCCCCCAATCACTTTTCAGCTAACACGAATTTCTCGACCTCTTACCAATTCTTTCGGGGATGGGGGTGGGGGTGAAAATTCTTTGACCCCGCCACTGGCCCATTAAGATTAGGGAATGCCCGTTGTTATGGCCAGAAATTGATGAGCACTGAAATACTCGTTACGAGCATATTTAATTCGCGCTGCCACAAGTTCATTATCCTTTCGGTTCGAATTCTGAGTTCTGGGCTTCGGTTTGCGTTTGGGGCTTTGCGTTCGTGGTTCGGGATTCGGGATTCAGGGTTTGGGGTTTGGGTTTAATGAACCCGCTAGGTGCCAAAGTGGCCTGCCTCGGAGATACAGGGAGGGCTGTTGTTCCCTTAATAATTGAAACTGAAAACATCCACTCGGATTCGCCTTCGATGGGGATTCCTCCGCCACCTCCTGCTACTCCCTCCCTCCACTTGTGTGATATTCAATTAGGCGCATATTTTCTGGGGATTTTCAGCTGGACCTCGGCTGGGGTTCGCAGATTTCGGGGAAACCGAAAAAAGGTTCGACCCCGCTAATTGGAAACCACAATCCCCCACTCGAGTGGCTCTTCCCTGTTTGTCTAATTACTGAAAACTAATTGAGTTCGCAGGGGCCAGGGGGATGTTCGAGAAAAAGTTCCCAAATTCAATTTCAATATGCAAAGCTCCGAGGAAACCCAATAAGTGCGGAAATTGTGTGCGAATTTCAGATCTCACTTCGTGACTGCCACTGAAAGTGACTGCCACTTGACACGCTTCTCAAAATATTAAAAGCAACCGCTTGCATGCGTACCAATAAAAGTGTATCTCTATATTCCTCGATATATGCGCATTCGTATCCGTATCCGTATCTGTATCTGTAGTTGTGCATGTATCTATGTGCGTTTAGGATAAGAGCGATTACATGCATAATTCAATTGGTGTAACAGTTGGAACAGTCGCTATAGAATTCGCATACGGGATACCACACTGCCAACCGAGCAGCACAAAAAGGGATAACTGCCAACCAGCCAACCAGGCAACCAGGCAGCAGATGTGCTGTAGATACATGCACTGAACAAAAAAATTAACATTTTTGATAATTTATGCAAAGGATTTCTCAATACCTAAAATTGGAAAAATCAAAAGCGCCGAGAATGTGAATATATCGAATATATTTAAATACAATTTTCAATGCATTAAGAGCTCATCTCGTAAATGTTTTATTATGTTGTAAGATAATTATCATTATTTTTATATTTGGAACACCAAAATATTGTAATTTATTTTTTCGCTTCATTTATTTATTTTCTTAAAGAAAACAAACACTTGATCGCAGAGCTTGTGACTAAGTCTTTATTAATGGCTTTATATATCGTCGATTAAATTTTGCTCAGTCATATAACCGACAATGACCGCAAAGTCTGCGTAAAGCGTGCTAAATTATTAAATTAAACAAAAGCTGATTGTAATCTTGCATCTGGAGTGGAAATTGTATCGCGTGTGAATGAGTTATAAACCCAAAACAAATGGAGGTTGACTGAACTATATATATACATAATTAAAATGGAAATTATCTCAATTTCACTTTCACTTTATTAGGGTTCTAAAATTCTGTCGATGGAACAGAGACATAATAACTATTTTGTCTTTATCTTAAACTAATGGAACTTTTAATTAATTATGTTCTCCTGTAAGCTATTCTGTTTTCCTAAGTATGTTAAGGTATTAAATGCTTTGAAAGTTATTTGAATTTTTTTATGATGCAAATTAAAGTGAATAAAAAAATGTGTTTCCCTTTTTTCTTTAATTTTCCTTAGTGCACATTCCCATTTAGAGCTACAACTACAGCAACATGGTACACATCTGTTGGTGACGATTGTCACACGCCATTCTCCATTCGCTTGTCAATCATGCTGAGGGAACTCAGTTTTGAATGGGATGTGGGGATGGGCTACCCGAGCTTCCTGGCCATCCCGGGAGTAAAGAGCAGGCAGGAGTGCCCCAGTGCATTAGGGAGCATCGGGGGGAGGAAATGGGGATATGCAAATGCTGTCGGGGACCACTCAGCTCAGCAGCTAGCTCAGTTGCCTTAAAGTGCGGAGTGTGTATCTTGCAAATACACAGTCTGCGTGCGGCCTTAGAGCAAACTATCGAAATGAGTTTAAACAGCTGTTGGCTCAAACTACATGCAAATTATATCATAAAATATGTAACAGCTAAGCTACCCCAGCCTCCCTTTACCAATTCCGTTTCCCGGAGCCACCTGAGAAAGTTTTCCCAGCACTCGTGGAAACTTTGCTGCTGCCACTTCTGTTCCCTTTAAAGGAAGAGCCGTTTGAGGGATGGGCAGGAGATGAACTTAAGTCATTTTCTCGTCAGGCTCTGTCGCCAAGTTCGCCGTGGGAGGTGGACCCAGAGTTCAGGAATTAGGATGGATGGGAAAGGATGGGCAATCCGGAAGAGTAGATGAACTAAAACAGCTGGAGACCTAGCACATCCCTTATTTTATTTCCATCAGAGATCGATTTTTATATATATACATATAATGAACAGCTGGATTTTAAAGCCATACAAATTAAGGCAGCCAAGTTTGCTAAATTGCATTCCGCCATAAATCACAAGTTAATTTCGAACACTATAAAAACTTAACAACTTAACATATTTTACGGCATTGCACACGTGTATAAAAATAGACTATTTTCAGATTGCCCAAAACCCATTGCAAATTGAGAATATTTTCACTTATTAGCAATCATTATCTACATACTAAATATATCATTTTTAAAGCCCCATTATTGTGCCTACTAAAATCACAATTTATCACAGTTTGTTTATTTACTAATAAGGCTGTACTTTCAGGGATCTATCATAATCTGAGGACAACTATCATTTAAGTTGTATTATAATCTGAGGGACTTTAATTTATTGTTGGCGCCTACAGTACTTAAGGTACTTGAAATGGTAATTCAAACAAATGGTAATCTAAATTTGGCAGAATTATCAAATCAGAACACTTGATTTAAGGTTAAAAAAGATAACCCTCTACAATTTGGTTATATTTAGGTTTCCTCCTAAAGATTCATCTCTCTGGTCCGGCAAATAACTCAAAATATTACAAACTCCCAATTCCACAGGCCACATAAATCTATGTCTTATCCAGGGCTTAACCCAAAAATTAACCCTAGACCTTCGGCAAACACCTGACCGTGATACCCAGTCTGTCCAGTTACTCAGCACTCGGGCTGACTCGATTATATATCAGTGGATCACCGATCGATCGTAAATAATAGTTCGATTTCAGGCAATCAGCCGTCCACTTATCGGGCAATAAAACAAGCTCTTCGATTAGATACGCGGAAGCCCGCAAAAGTGTGTTTTAATGCACTACAAAAGAGTATTACGCAAAAGATTCCTCCCCGGGTAAGGGGATCGATCTGGGATCCTAGTTCAGCTGGTAGTAGGCGGCGATCACCTGGTAGATCCAATCCACATAGGCCGGAACAGAGGTGTAGACCGTGGGCCTTGAAGCATACCCGCAGGGCATGTAGCTCCAGGATCCCAGGCCCACCAGCTCCGCAGGGCCATCGATGGGCCAGTAGATCACGGGAGTGCCTCCATCCCCGTAGCAGGTCCTCACCTGGGAGCACACCTGCCGGTTAGTAATCGGGGCATCCTCGGGCATCAGTTCCCGACAGGCGGTGCTATTCAACAGAGGAGCAAAGGCGTACTGCAGCTGCTTGGAGTACTCATCGTTGTCCGCATCCGTCAATCCCCAGCCATAGACCGCCGCGGTCCGGTTGCTATAATCATCCTTGATATCCGGCAGGGCAATCTGCTGCACTCGATTGTTGTAAACAAAACTCTCCGAGACATGGAGCAGGGCGATATTGTCACTTCCCGCTTCGCCAGTGAAGGATCGATGGATGGAGACGAAGTCAACATAACGCACTTGGGCTCCCGTCACATTGGACCTGTTGCTGATCCCCGCATATATGGCTGCCCCCAAAGCATCTCCATTGAACTCCTTGAGTTCGTTTACACAGTGACCCGCTGTCAGGACCCATGTCTTTCCAATAATACTTCCTCCACACAAATGTGTATAGGTGGCTTTGGTCAGCGAGAGGGAGACCAAGTAGGGAACATTGTCCACTCCCTGCACATCATACCCACCGATGATCAGGGGCTGGATCTCCACTGGCACTTGCTGGAGATCCCTCAGGGTCAAGTGTTGAATGTGCGGGATTTTTGCAGCACTGGCCAGGGCCAAAAGGGGCAATAGAAACAATAGCAATGACATCACCGATTAGATTGAGTACTGATACGGGTGGGTACTACAAAAGCGACTAAACGGGCGGCCAAAAAACCAAGGGTCTTATATAGTCCCTCGCCAAAAGCTTTGGTAATCGGGGAAAGAGAGAAATTCCTCAATCAGTAATGGGAAACCCGAAGAACTAGTTCTCAAAATCGATTGGTTTTGGTACAGGGTTAACTCTTTTAAAACCATTCGATACAATATATAACAAGGATTATGAACTCCAACTGAATTCCAACTTATATCCTAAGAGCTTCAGTTCCCCAACACCAAAGGATCTCGTCTTCTCCATTTAATAATTAGAATTCATGAACTGAGTAAAAGGAAAATGCTAGAAAATAAGCAATTTCTTTTTAACAAAACGGTGCTCTAATCGCCCTTTAAATTGCGAATTAAATTTAATTCAAACTAATGCCTTCCTGTAACCCCGGTGACTGATCCTGTGTCCAGCACGCAATAGGTCCTTAATAGATTTCCCCTGCGCTGCCGTACAAGGCATGCAATTACACAGGCTCTGGCCGAGGGAGGGCCATGGAGCACTCTTAGTTGCATGCACATCCATGCACATAATTGCCGCCCAGTGTTGTCCTGGCCAAGTCTTCCACGATGTGGATGTGGCATTGAGGCCACACATGCCCCGCCGTGTTCGGAAAATGTTTACGCAAACGTGCGGTCATTTTCTGGGCGAGAGAAACTGAAACTGGCCAAAGGGAGCCTGTGTATGCGCGCCATCAAATCCACTTTTAATTGGCTTAGTCCGCCGTGCCAGGGAGGGGTCAGTATTTTTAGCATCCTTTGAGACTGGCATCGGACCCCGACCCGGACCCGACCTTGCCTTGTCAACACCTCAGTTGGCAAATTACGCACGCCCATGTGGCGACGAAATCGAGGGTTGGTTGGGTGATGGGGAAAATCCCCAAGCCATTTTCCACTTAAGGACAGGGTTTCATAAGTAAAACACATACATAACAAGAAAGATCAAGAATATATATACTATATAGGTTTGGAATGTCTCTTTCCCTGCGTTGCAAGCTTGCAAGTATTCAAGACTTTGATAGCTTTGAATACTTCTTCTTTGAATCCTAAAATACATTCATTTCCAATTCAAATGAAATTAGGTTCTCCCTCGTTAATGATTGTTGCCAATTTCCAGGGATTTTCCCCTCAAAGGCGACTTTTCTTATCGTCCCAATCAATACAGACGTAATTCGCTAATCTATAAATATGTTATTACCCTAAGTCATCTTGATGTATTTTCTATTTTGCGAAAAAGCCTTTTATTTATTTCATTCTTTAAATCTCTAAATTTCAAGTAAGATTTTTTTTACATAAACCTTATCCTGCTTCCCACGTGATTAGACACTAAGAGTGTTGGCAATTTCCAAGGATTTTCCCCCTCAAGGGCAATCCGTTCTTATCGTCCGATCCTAATCAATACCGACGAATCGAAGTAATCACTAAACATTAACTAAAGTCAGTTACCGTTCATAAATCTATTTGCTAATCAAGATTAACAAAACGAGTATAAAAGCCCCGATGGGAGCTGGAGTCAATAGCATTTCCTGCTAGAACACCGAGAATGAAACTCATCGCTCTGACTCTGATCGTTGCCCTGGTGGCCTCCGCCCAGGGTGGCAAGCTTTCCGACAAGCTGGCCAAGATCGTGCCCAGCTTCGCCACCGGCTTCGTGATCAACGGCACCGAGGCGGATCCCCACTCCGCACCCTACATCGTCTCCCTGTCCACCAGCATGTCGAAGCACTCGCACATCTGCGGAGGCACCATCGTCGCCAAGCAATGGATCTTGACCGCCGCCCACTGCATTTCCGACCCAATCGGCATGAGCGCAATTGCCGGACTCCACACCCGCGCCGAGGTGGATGAGCTGACCCAGCAGCGCGAGGTCGACTTCGGAAAGGTCCACGAGCTGTACTCGGGCGGAGTTGGACCCTACGACATTGCCATCCTCCACGTGAGCGAGCCCTTCATCATCAACAAATGGGTGTCCCCGGCTGTTCTGCCCAGCCGCGAGCAGGTGCACGAGGGCGAGACCCATCTGTACGGATGGGGCCAGCCCAAATCTTACGTCTTCACCGCTGCCAAGACCCTGCAGACCGTCACCACCGAGATCGTCAACTACGATGAGTGCAAGGAGGCCCTGCCCGATACCGCTCCTCTGGAGAGCACCAACATCTGCTCCGCCTCGCTGCAGCAGTCCATTTCCGCCTGCAATGGTGACTCCGGTGGCCCGCTGGTCGTCGAGTACGAGGACGCCAGCTCCGAGCTGATCGGCATCGTCTCCTGGGGCTACATTCCCTGCGGACTGGCCAACATGCCCTCGATCTACACTAAGGTCTCCTCCTATGTTGATTGGGTCTCCAGCATCCAGAATGCCTACTACAAGCTCTACTAAGCACTCCCCCAAGTGCGAAGGCAGAGATCAGTAGAAATGTGTAAATAGCAGCGGATGGTCGTCACTTTGGATCAGAGTCCTGATCTAAGGTTGAATAAATGCATCCCACCTAAGTTCTGTAGTTTGATTTCTTATTTTCAGATAAAAGTTGGGCACTAAAAGGCAGATCCCCTTCAGTTGGTTTATAAATATTACAAACATAATATTACCCGAACCAATTCTAGGCGATTCGTCTTTTTTTGGGACTTACTAAAAAAAAAGGTTCAATAAAATCGATGATTTTATTAATGTTTCTTCGAAATTGTAATAAAGCCAATCTACTTAAAAAATCATAAATCAGGACAGAAAAAAAGATGATTGGGTACCTCTTATCGCTGGTTATCAGTCAGATACAAGAACTCATGGTTCTTAAGATCTTTATTATTCAGTTTTAAACACAAAATCCACAATGACCAATCATATTTTAAGGAATAATATTTAAAGAATAAATTGAACATAAATAAAATAAATAATGCAATTGAAATTTGTTTAGATAGTCTCGAATTTTATTTATAAATTAAATGTAATTCTAAGAATACACTATTAGTTGTATTTAATGCATAGTTGCATCCACCAGAACTAAATTAATCGCTTATAATTGTTAAATTTACATTAACATCGGTTCTGTCAAGTTCAATTGTACGTTTACTTCCTCCCACCAAGAAAATCACATGATGAAGCAAATTTTAATCCCCTCCAATCGGTTGTGAAATAATTGCAAGCCACAAAAGTCCAGTCCAGCCATTGTTCGCTAATCTGGATTTACAATTTATGGTGTCTGATCGATCGATCGATTCGGTAATCGAGACTGGAATTAAGGCCCGTCCAGTCCACAGTTTGTCTCCTGATTTACAACTTCGCTATAATAAGCTCTGGAAAAGCCCAGACATCTGGAGGCGTGTGCCATTGATAGGCTTTCCAGTCTTGGACGTCACAAACTCGACCAATCAAAGCGTTCGAGTGGAAGCTCCTTTATCGGAGAGATACGGAAAGTACTGCCCGAATTGGTTGAAGTGGAATGGAAAAGCTCAGAAAAGCTACAATTTCCGACTGATTCTTTTAAACAGGCATGACACCTACTTTACAACAATATATTGTAGGAACTATCTACTAATTGAATGGATTTTCATATATTCGAATCTATAAAGTAGAATCATACTAGTATATTCTTGATCACCATCATTGGTCTGCGATGTTAATCTATGCTTCGGCCCTATAAAAATAATGTATTAAAAATAATTATTTACTAATTTTGTTATCAACAACTAAATTGATTTAGCAATTTGCCATTATTAATGGATATTCTCTTGGTTCATTCACATCCCACTTATCTTATCGTTGCAAATAGTTTCCAAATGACAAATAAGTTATCTAGGGTGGATTTACTATTATTTACGACTAATATTGCCCACTATTAATTGTATTAATTGCGCTTAAACGAAGAAAAAATCTCAGACAAAGTTGGACACATATAGATTCTAGATCACCAACCAAACTTATTGGCCTGCAAGGTTATTCTAAGCTTCAGCCCAATACAAAAATATGTATTAAATATATTTCTTATTATAATTTGCTAGTTTTGTTATCAACAATTATATTGATTTAGCAATTTGCCGGGATCCGGGATCAATTTAATGAATGCTCTTTTGCCGGTCGGTTCATTCACATCCTGATTATCTTATCGTTGCAAATAGTTTCCGAATGACATATTAGTTATCTATAGAGGATTTACTATTATTTACGACCAATATTGACCACTATTTATTGTATAAATTGCGCTGAAACAAAGCAAAAAACTCTCAGTCAAAGTGGGACAAGCAATGAGGAGATCCAGGCCAAGAGCCAGACGGGGAAACCTTTGGTGTCTTCGACCTCAAGTGGATCCAGGCGCCGATTGGTTTGGAGCCTAATCAGTCAGTGGGTCAGGACCATAAATCTTTCGATCTAAATCTAAGGCGATAACCGATTTGCCAGAGATACGGTTCCCCTATAAAAGGCGCTGCTTGAATTGGCAGTACAACAAACTCAACTGAGAGCCCAAAAATGAAACAATTCGTGATCCTTTTCGCTACCGTGCTGGCTTTGGTGTCGGCTAGCATCGTCCCCCAGCCAGGATTCCCGGAGGGTCGCATCATTAACGGTCACGAAGCCATCCCCGGAGAGGCGGCCTACATTGTCTCCCTGCAGACTACCATGGGCGCGCACTTTTGCGCAGGAAGCGTGATCCATAAATCCGTTCTTTTAACCGCCGCCCACTGCTTGATCTACCAGAACTTTATTGTTGTGCTCGGAGCCCACGAGCTCACCAGCATGGAGAACGTCCAGGTGCGAGAAGTGACCAGCAACGATTATGTGATTCATGAAGAGTATGGTGGTGGTGTGGGACCCAACGACATCGGCCTGATCTTCCTGACGAAGCCACTCGACCTGAACGCCGTCGCCCGCGATGGCAGCAATCCGGTTGCAGCTATCAGCCTTCCCTCCAAGACCTTCGAGGGCACCACCTCTGGAACTCTCTACGGCTGGGGTCGCGACAACTCTGGAAGTCTGCCCAGCCGTCTCCAGAAGCTCATTGCGGACATTATTGACTACGACCTGTGCCTCAAAGCTCTGCCCGCCGGCAACAAGCTGGCCGATACTAACATCTGCACCTACACAAAGGGCACCGCCGACGGAGCCTGTAACGGCGACAGCGGCGGTCCTTTGGTGACGAAGACCGCCCAGGGCACCGAGCTGGTGGGTATCGTCTCCTGGGGCTACACTCCCTGCGTCTCCTCACAGTATCCATCCATGTACACCAAAGTCTTGTCTTTTGTGCCATGGATAAATGAAAATACAGCTAAGCGTTTAGCCTAAACTGAACAAAATATGTAACCTCGCATTAAATAAACGAACATTCTGTATTCAAACTAAAAGGGATTTTACTACTCTGCAGGGATAACAAGCCAGGAACCACAAATTACAGCTATAGATATTAATAATTAATAAGTAAACGTCCTAGACAATTATTGGCAATAGCAAAGACCTTGATAACCGTTATCAAGACATTCAAAATTTTGTGTTTAATATTTATATAATTGAACCACTTTTAGAAATATTAAACAAATTAAGGACATCTCTAAAGTTTGAGTTTGATTACAAAAATTGATAACTAATCGTTTTAAATAATGAATTGTTAGTATTAACATCTTAATCTTATCAGCGAACTTTTATTTCGGTTGGGCCAGAATATTTTAAATTTATGAAGTTAATGACAATTTAATGGCATGATTTGCCTGATTATTGTTAAAATTGACTATCATAAGCACGTCAATAAATATTTATATTGATATGAAATTAAACAGAACAAAAGCCAATGCCAGGTATTTTAGACTTGTTGATAGCGCACTTTTTTGTGATATTTAATCCATTATAATAATTATATTATATATATTATATTCATTAATTATATTCCCCCATCAAAATCACTTAGAATAAATGGTTCTGTACTCACATCGTCCCATCGGATGAACTTCTCGCCGTCCTGGAGAGCTTGAGGCACCTCCACGCTGGCTGTGGAAATGTAGGTCCCACCGGCACTCATCATCCTGAATCCTTTTTAGTTGGCTATTTGGTTTGCGGGTGCACTGTTTCACTGGCTCTGCAATTCCTGGTTCCCTCGCTGGGTTTTTTGGTTGGATTTTTTGTTCAGAATTGTTGCGGTTTTCGCTTAGCCGCTGCTCGGAATTTCCGTAGATGCTTCTGTTTGTGTCGCTGAATTTCTCCGCCTGCATACAAATGACGCCATGGCCCGGGCTCTGCAAATGCTCCTGGTCCTGGTCCGAATCCTGGACATGGGCGTGCACGTGGACGTGGTCCGGGCCACAATTAGTGAGCCGTTGTTTTTGCCCAGCAACCGACCTTTTTCCACTGCATTCTGTGGCTTGATTAAAATTCCGGCCTCGTTGCGCGGCTTCCTGAATGTTTAGAGCGAAAAAAGGGACAAGAGTTGGTCAACAAAGTGCTTTGTTCAACGAGTTGGTTAGTTCAAAAATAGCAGATCAACCCGATTCGGGTTAACAGAAATAAATCTATGGCCTAACATTTCAAAGAATTTTTTTGAAAATCTTTGGGTTGAGTAGAACGCAGAATAAAATTGTGGAAGTGTATATCCTATCCTATCCTTTTTTCTTAGAAAACTGCATTTCCCTACTAAACTAAACTGAGCTGGAACCATACAAAAAAAAACACTCATACAATAATTGAGTTCCAATAGGAATTTAATTTTAAAGCATAAATAAAATTCCCAGTACTGAGCATATATCAATAAAATAAACATATTTATTAACTCTCTAAATCAAAGCTGGAGTTCTTGAGAGAAATCTGAATCAAAACCGAACTAAGCTTATAACAACCCATAAAATTATTCAAAACAGAACTGAATAAAACTTCGTGTGAATCATAAAACACAAGATTTCATTTGGGACTCAAACTTTTGATTTAAGGCCACAATAAATCTCCGAAACGTTCGCTGAGAGAATACACTTCGTGCTGTAGTTTAGAGTTTAATTAACCTTGAGTTAGCGAAACATTTTCCCCACCCAGTGTAGATCGGTCCCTGAAAGGTTTATTCCACTTTCCACTTTCCACTATCTTTCCGCTTGCAAATGAGGCACGACAAAATGCAGATACGGGCTGCTTGATTAGCGATTCCCCGGAAGGAAAAAAAAAGAGCTTCTCCAGCTTTTGTCTCGTTTTCGTTGGCGGGTCAACCCGATTGGGGACCTCGAAAGGTCAGGCACCGGGGTCCGGGTTGCGGATCCCCTGACAGGCTTCCCATTCATCGGCGGGTTCCCATTCATTCATTCAGCGCTCGACTCCATTGTTTGCCTATTTTTGGGCTGCTGTCAGTGGCCATTGTGCTCGGGGATTTCCCCTTTAGTTTTTGTTAGGTCTTTGGTTATTGTATTCGGCTGCACTTCATTTATGCAAGAAAGTCGTTTTTTCGGCCCGCTAATTTGACGCACAAACATTTTCAGTTTTCAATTAGCTGGCCTGGTCGAGAACTCTTGACCTCGCCATTATCGAGTTGCTTTAAATAGACATCCGGTGTGGTCCGGTTGAGTTCTGAACCGAGAGCTGAGAACTGAGTTGTTGTGGCATAATCCACTTAGAGCAACTAAGATGTCAGCTCATCCAGGACCACACATTTGGGGCGCAATTCTGGGGAAAATGGGAGTGAAACGGGAGCACACGTGACTGCGGCTCTAATACTTTTGTAATTTCTTTTGGCCTTGTCATAACCAATTTCAGCCAAGACCGTCGGGCACAACCGAAAATGCATCTGAAACTGAAACAGAAACAGAAGCACCGAGTGAAACGGTAAGCAAAACTTTTACCCTCAGCCCACAGGCAACCGCACAGATTATGTGACCACCCAACCACCCACAAATGTGCACATATGCACCGAAAAAAAAAATAATTACAAAAAAAAACAATTCAGTCACCTACCGTTTGAATATCACATGAAATTCTGTGGAAAAGCATAAACAATTTTTGGAAAATTGTATACAATAAAAATTCTATCGTTCAGAATGTTTTAAATTTGATGTAATATTTTGCAAAACTTTTCTCCCAGTGCCTTGCGTTCGTCTTTTGTTCACACACATGTGTTTTGAAAGTTTTTCGCGTATAAAGGAAGTCATTTGTTTGTATTTGTTGCTTTCGCAAATAGAATTCAATTTGTGAATTTATTTTGCCGTTTCCATGCCATTTTCCATTTGAAATTGAGTTTGAACATCATAAATTTCCCGCCAGCAGCCAAAGGGGAAGTAATTAAGCATTTTCGTTCTGTTTTCTGTTCCGATTGAGTATTTTTATTGGACCGTGTGTGTGTGTGTGTGGGGGGGGAAAATGTGGATTTATTTCGATTCGATAACGAAAATTGTTATCGTAAGTGGAATGAAAAATGCGGTAGATGCCTGCTTGATTTTCCTCATTTCCATGCTCTGCTCGCTTCCCTGGTCTTCCCTTGCCTTCCATTCCCTTTGCAAATCGTTTTAAGTGTTTTATGGCAAACGGACAAAAAAATTTATTGCAGGCAATTTGCAGATGTACCCCAGAGTGGGCGAAAAGTGTGGGTGGGCCTAGGGATGGGGGTTTGTTTGAGGAGGATACGCAGCGGAAATCACAGCGGCAACACACAGATTTCAAGTGACTTTTCCTCATCGCTCTCCTGCTCTCGCTCCAAACAAAAAATGCGAGATAGAGCGAGTCCATGAATCATGTATGCGACAGAAACAGAGGAAAATGCTTTGAGGCTCCGACCACCCACCCACCTCCACCCATTTTCCACCATCCCCCCTGATCTACCACCCCCCGGGGCCTCGGTGGAGGGGAGGCGGCATAAATCAAAGCGCCAGTCAAAATATGTTTTCCTTTGCCAATGCACATCCAAAGGTTAAACTTTGATATATGCTGCGAACCATGGCGTACTTGTTATTGGCTTGTTTATTGCAGACTTTCAGTTCGTTTGGTACAAAGCATCAGAATTTATTGCTTTACCACCACATTGAACCATTCGATTGCAGCTTGTAACGCTTTTTCGAATTTAGAGAACTAGGCTAACACGGGTTCCTATTTTCGTTATTCAGTAAAATTTTCAGTTTCTATAAATTTCAGAAAAAAGTCATTTCTCTACTGAATCTTTCTGAACATCCGTATCATTATTTGAGCGTATTGTAATTTGTATAATTTTATTTTAGTAACCAGCAATGCCTTACAAAATTACAAAAAAACAAAATTGATCAAACCCTGAAAACGCATTTGATGGAATAATGAAATTATATCTATAATAGAATTCACCCCTCGTTTTACACAATTACACATCACTTAACTTTTTGAAATTAATTAAAAAAGCATAAACTTCATCGGCGGTTGCAGCTACTCATTTCTTCCTTCTCCATCAAAGTACATTTTTTTTGTACCCCCCAGGAACTGGTTTTTAACTACCTGCACCTAAGTGTCCATTTAGTACATGGGCAACTTTTCCGAATGAATTGGGATGGCCCCAGCGACACAGAATTTACTCTGGGGTCCTGCCATCTTCTTTTCCTTCGTCTTCGGTGCTTCGGCTGATGCTGTGCTCCATTCTTCCGTTTCCGTGAAAAGTGCGGAAGTTGCTTGTCAAACGGCAATCTTCCCAGCACGCACACTGCCCCACTGCCTCACACACAAACATGATAATCAAATCAAGGCGCCAGCTATTTGGTTAATGTGCATGACAGCCTCGCCAACAAAAGGAGCAGAGAGCAGGCGAGGGAAAAGCCAAGGAAAATCGAGAGAAAAGCGGGAGGAAAGCGAGGGAAAAGCGGGGGGCCAGGGGAAAGTTAAAATGTTTAAAAGTGAAGCAGGTGAGAACCGAGAGATAAGAATTGTGCCAGCCATCTCATCTCTCACCTGAAAGCCGGCACAATTTGGCGTAGCATGCTTTTAGGAGCGACAGTTTTCCCCGCCACTCATTTTTCCCGCGCGTAAATTGCAGCGACAGCCTGTGGCGTATCTGTATCTGTGAAAGTGTGAGTGCGGGTGTGTGTATCTGTATCTGTGTGAGTGCCGACTATAATTTCATTTGTGGTACATAAAACTTTGTCAGGCTTCATCTCTTCGGGCCAAGATGAGGGCCAGAAGAGAGAGAATCACATTAAACTAATTGCTTTAGCTTGTCATTGCCGATGTGCCCATTGTTGTTCCTGTTGTTTGTCGTAGATGTTGCCTCTGCTGTGTCGAGTGTTTTTGATTGTTAGTGCTTTTAGGCAGCGCAAATTATATTTACTTGTATGCCGAAAATGGTTTTCATTCGCATTTGGCAGCTATTAAAAATTGAAAAGCCACCAGCACATGCACACGCTCAAAGTGTCCTTCCATTTAACGGATCGAGAAATTTTATAGCTTTAACTTTCCCTACTCAATTTCTTACAAGATGGTCCCCAAATTTTCTTAAATTTAAATCGAGTAGATTTTGATTGCCAAAAGCGATTATGAAAATTATAATAAATTTATAATTTTACGAGCACTTCCATAGGTTAACCCTCGACCTTTAAAAAAAGCACCAAAAAGAAAATAAGAGAACAACCCAAGAAGCTGAACATCAAATATTAACTGAGGATGGCGCAAAGGTCACTGGGAAATGATTTAGATTTTATTCCTCATTTTTCACTCTCTTCAATTTATTTCACATTTTTTCCTCAACGCATTTCTAATATTGAAATTTAATTCGTACTTCACTTCCTTTGTGTATTTTTGCAGGGAAAAAATAATTCATGAATGTATCTGAATTGATTTCTGATGGTGTATTGTGGTTCCAGAAATTGCTTGGCAATCAATGCAAAAGTTGTGGTCCGGGCTCTTTTCTTTTATTTTCCTACCCATGTTTTCCTTACTGTTTTCCTCTTCCATTTTCCAGCAATCAGGGGGTGGGGGGTGGTGCCTGGGTGGGTGGAAAAGTGGGTGCAAGTCAACAACTTGCCGGCCCTTGGGCTCTCTCTTTCTCTCAGGCTTTCTCTCGACACTCGCACTCATATCGGTGGCATAAAGTACACAAATAAATAAAAATATAAAACATCGGACAGGGACAGGAGACAGGGAACAAGGAGGGGGGTGTGGTTAAGCAAAAGAAAAACAAAATTAAGTTCAATGACACCCCAAAACAACAGCCACCGGCCGTAAATTCGAGTTCTGAGTTGTTTCAGCTTGTTCTTCTTATTTTTTTGGAGGGTAACCTCCATCAACGTCAAGTTGAGTTTTCCTCGGGATCCCTCAATTCCTCTCCACACCCGGAAAACTCCCCCCAGCTCTGGGAGGTGGGTGAGCCTCCAATTGGAAAACTTTTGTTACACTTTGTTCCCAGGCTCTTTTTTGCCTGGGTGGGGCAGAGGTAAGCGAGAAAAATAAGAGGCAGCCGAGCGGGAGCAATTTATAATTCGAAAATTTCGTCATTCGTTTAATTTTTTTTGCGCATTCAGGTTTAGTGACCCACACCTTACCCCCTTACCCTTACCCTTACCCTTACTCTTTCCCTTCCCCTCCGCAAGCGATTGATAATACCCGCCGATAGGCAAATTGTGAAAATATTGACAAAACAATTGTTTTCAATGGCACGCAAAGCGAGGCTCCTCCAAGTCCTTCACCTTCATCCCCTAGCCTTCCTGAAATCCCCAGTACCTCCATGCCCCTCCATTCCCCCCCTTGCACCCCTATCCGCTGGCTCGTGTCAGTTGTTTGTCTAAATTTCCTATTTATAACACTGGCGATGAGTTCAATGTTTGATTGGCCTCCGCTGAAGGGTAAAATGAACCTGCGGCAAACGCTTTTCCGCCAGGAAGGAGGGGAAGAAGGGGACCTTCCAAACTGTAGCATACTATGGGGGTTGTAGGTTGGGGAATTTTCGGAAGGGATGAGGAAAACACTGGAGGTGCCATCTATTAAGCTCTTTGTTCGGAATTTATGTGAACGCTGTGTATTTATTCAGAGTTTTTAACACCTGAATTATGTTGGTGTCGGTTTGGAAACCATTTCAATAATGAATATTTATTATTTTCATATTTTAAGTGTTCGAACTTGGTCAGAACGAATTTTCTGGGATATTGTTGGTTAAGAATTTACCATTTAGGATTTATCATTGGCCACCATTAGCATGACAGAACCCTGTCTAAATAGTGGTGCCCAGACTTTCGATCCTTTTCCATTGGCACCACCTGCCCCACTCGCACCACCTCTTGGCCATAAATCGTCTGGCACTGCCACTGGCCCGGGTTCTGATTACGGCTAATTGCTCGACTAACTGCACGTCGGATAACCAAAATAAACAAATAAACAAATGCACCGCCTTAAATGCTTGAGTTATGTGCACTCGCCCGTAAATTAGTTTGCCCACCACTTCGATTATGCAACCCCTCTCCCAAGCCCCTCACCCATCCATCTACCTATCTATCTATCGATATCTATCTATATATCTACTCAAACCCACTCGATTCCGATTGTGGCAAGGTTGATCTGTCAAATTTTTGACAGCTTTCCCCGCTAACTGTGGTCAACCACAATCAAGTGAAAAGACAGCAAATTTGTGCAAACAAAATGAAATTGTGGTAGAAAATGTTAATTATTAATTAAAACCGCGTCTCAGTGTCACCGCAAACAATAACACAGATATATGCAAACTGAATACACAACATAAAACACATTAGCACGTACACATTTACGAGGATAATGTTTACACACCAAATAAGTGGCGAATTGTAACTACCCTTAATATAATTAAAAGTGAGGTTTGGGGACTATCAAATAAGTGTAAGTAAAAAATATTTATTAAATACTTTTCTAACATATTGTGTTATGATTTAAATGACAATTTTTTGAAATAGTGTTTTTTTTTTAACATACTTGTATTATTACAACCCAGAGCTCAGAATGTACAACCATTTATTGCACCTGAAAATACACATTAACTCTGCACATCGCGACTTTCTTGCTTGCATAAACGCCCGTAAATGGCAATTTGGCCAAGTTTATCACTCATTAACGGGAACGTCGGGAAACGTCAACAAACAATCTGCAGGCATCTCATTCATATTCATAGAATCTTCTCCTTTTCATCTCCCTATCCCTACTTCCTACTTTAATTTCGGGCCCATCCACCCGGGTTTTATCACAGCTTATATCTGCCATCCCATACAATATTCATACATAATTTCTGCGCCCAGAAACACCAACAACTTGAGCGGCAAAGACAGAGTTCTCGTCTTCGTCTTTTGTTTTATTTATAACATTTCGGTTTTTGTCTCTGCGCACATTTTTTCGCTTCTCTTTTTCATTTTTATCGCGCTTTTATCTAGTTTGTCAACGTTATCAGGAAGCGGCAACAACAATATCAGCAGCAGCAGCATTGGGACCAGGAGTACCACCCACTCTCCACCCAGCACCCACCACCCACCACCCCTCCTCACCCACTTTCCAAAAACCGCTCCACCCTTCCCCTTCGTCATTGTGGTGACATGGCTGGTCGGATAGTCCGACGTATTAGATTTGACGCTTCATTATAATGATAGATCGTTGTGCGTTGGTGTATAACCAGAGCAACCAAAACAGGCACAACACTGCAAGAAATGTTGTTAATTAGGGAATTATGTTAATTAGGGAGAGCATCAAAGGTGCTATTAATATAAAGGGGTGCCGTATAAAGTGATTTATCAAAATCAAGTAATTCAATTAATTAAAATTGGGTAATTCAAAGGTAATTAGGCAATTTATTTCTGTTTCAATGTTATTCAAATATTAAAATATATATATTCTTGTGAGTCCTTGTATGCCTCACAGAGCGTATGCGTATTATATGATATTACAGGCATTCCCCATCTTTACCAGTTAACAATAAAAATAAAAATATTTTACATAGGCAGCCAAAGTAACCTAAAAATAAATCAAAAAATCACCATGACAGGTTCGTCATTTGAATTACTTTTAAACTCATGGAAGGGCCCACCCTGCGTATGAGTAACGTGATATCTTCTCTACAGGCTAAATGTTGTTAAAACAAATAAATAAGGTAAATGACATGCATGAAGTGTTGAGTTTTTTATAATTACTTTTTAATAAAACACTTTTATCCTTTCATTGATTGCTAATTTGGCCCACACTGCGAATGTTTAACGCCGCATTTAAATTGTAAATAATGTGGGTAGTGACAAATTTGATCCGTTTAAAATTTGTTCAGCCCTCAATTTTGTACTATTTAAATGAGTTCCTAATTTTATACCATCAAACACTTGCAGATTCTTTGGCAACGGTTGTTTAATTCATAGCTTGGCCAACCCTACGTATGAGTAACTTTAAATTTGCGTTTTCAGCGAACGGAGATAAGAATTCATTCAGATAAAAGTGATATATACATATATATATGTGTGTGAGCATCCCAACCGGCATACATTAGCATTCCATTTTCGGTCAGTGTACTGCCCATGATAGTTGTTTAATTTTCAGCGTAGCCTACGCCGCGTATGCGCGACTTTTATTCAGTTTTGCAAACGCGCGTTGGCGGCTGCTAAATAATTAATGAGCAGCCTCAAGTGGTGAAACGGGTAAAGCGTAGAAAATACAGAGAATAAAGAGAGCATTGGGAGCAGGCAGCAGGGAGCTGGGAGTGAAGGGATAGCAGAAGGATGGCCATGTCAGCATAATGAGCCAAGCGGGCTTTGCACACACAAACAGACACCCACGCACGCTAATTGTCCTTGCTGGCTCGTGTCCTTTAATGCCTTAATTGTGTTTGAATGATTGAAACTAGCTGGTGCTTTTGAATGGCACTCGCCGGGGAACGTGGGAAGCAGCAGTCAAGTGGGATAATTGCATATCAGTGGTGCAGCTGATGTCTCAACTTGATAAATGCCCCCGAGTGGCAACTGGAACAGTGGACCAAAGACCAAAGCCCAAGTGGATGCTGCAAACCAAAGCAGCGGACAGGGAATTGTGCTTGAAGCGCTGCGCTAATTGGGAATACGATAACCGATGCTGCTCATTAGCTTTTGCAGTCTTATCGCAACGAGCAAATTGTCCAGATTGGCCATAACCTGATTACAACCTTACCAATCGACATCAAATTTGAGCTCTCATTCGATTATGTTCTGAACAAATATAGTATTTGTAACTAATTGGCTTGAAATTAAGGTCTGCGATTTACAAAATTAAGTTAATGACATAGTCGATTAAAAATTAATGCAATTATCTTTTTAGCTGCAATCTAAGTGCATTTTGATGTAAAACATTTGATTACTTTGGATGTTTCGTAATCAAAATGTGCAATTAATTTCTATCGATTAAAAACGCCTCCATTTATTTTATCTTGCATAATTTTTTCAAGAAAATTATAACTCAATTAATGGGAAATTGAAAACACACATTAGCTTGTAGTGTTTGGAAACTTAAAACAAACAAACAAACAAATTTTGTATCTGAGTATGGGAATTTTAGGAAGCACTCTTGGGATTAAAACAATACAAGTTAAATTGTGCTTTTTAATATTAAATGAATACACAACAATTCTGACTCACTCTCCTCCTCGTCTTTATTTTATTATACACCCTTATAATAACCAGATTTTTCTTCAATCCAACCGAATTTCGAGGAACTCAAATTTTACGCAATTAATCTGTAGCTGATTTTAAAAATTATAGTTCCAACGAAATTGGTCGCACGACTGGTTTCGAAATCCGGTTCTCAGGATCAGGGAATTCCTGCTACTTATCGCTGGGAGAGCTCGCTTCGCATGTGAATCGATCGCGAAGTGCGACCCAGTGGAGCGTTATCGCGCCGAGTCTCCGGTTTCCCCTGCCAGCTATAGTATCTCAAAGATTCACAGATACACGGCACGCCACGCGCTCGCTACCAGTTCAAGTACAACCGGCGGCGGCAATGACAAATGCTTCACCCCCCACGCTCTCCTCACCGCAGATCACCGGCTGCTCTGGCTGCTCTAGTATCGACAAAAATCTTTCAACTTTTCCAAATCACAATCGAAATATTTGAACTTGAAAAGGAACGCGAATGGGAACGCGGCACAGCAAATAATTCAGTTTCGGTTTAGATTTCGTGTTCGGGGAAACTCAAATAGAAATTAAAAACAAGCCAAGGGGGGAGCGGTGCGGATAAGGGCGAAAGCATTTTTCGGCACAATTTTCAATTAGCAGCCTCCGCCAGCATCCGAAAGCGAGAAAAAAATGTTGAACAAATAAATTGAATGAGATTGTATTTTGATTTAATTTTCTGTGTGGGGTGCTAAAATCGAGAATCGAGAATTGAGCATCGAGAATCGAATTGCCCCTCCCCACGAACTTCCTGATAGATCCCTGATAAATTGAAAAGGTTTCTGTTTTTTTTTTTTTTTTTGTATTTGTCAAACTTTAAGTGAGTGTGCGGCTTGTTACCTGTGCAAAAGTTTTTGACTTTCAGATGAAAACCTCCGAAGCAAATTTGAATTTCGTAAGCGGCGGAATTTCAATTACAGATTTTGCACTCGCACTCGCCGGCGAAGGAAGATGAACTCTCTTCTCTCTCCTTAAAACTGTCAGATAAAGCACATCACATTGGCATTGGGTTATTGTATTTGTATTAAAGTTTTGAATATCTTATTTTTAGCATTCGTTCCAGTTTCCGATTTATATTTTGTTAACTTTGGAGAATAGTTAAAACTGCTTAGCTTAGTCACGGCAACAGCCCTCGCACAGATACGAACTAACACACACGCACGCGGTAACAGTTACAGATACGGATACGGGCTCGGGTTCGGATTCTGCGGCTCTGATTCTGACTCTGGAGAGAGGCTCCTCCGGAATCGAAGGAAATCTTCTTCTGTCGCCTGCTGACACGACCGAACGCTTCGGCGAACGACGAATGTCTGTTGGGAAAATCTAAGTGGAAATCTCAATGCGGCCCGAAATGCGAAAAACATCTGAGAGAACGCGAGAACCCGAGAAATATTGGCCAACTGAGAGCGAGCGAGCGAGCGAGGAGGAGAGGGCGACCTTTGTTAGAGCTGTTCTCCCTCTCCCTCTCCCTCGCTATCTCCCTCTCTCTCTCTTCTTTCCTGCGTGAGTGTGAAGGTGAGCTACTGTTCTACAGAATGTTTTTTATTCGGCGTGTGCTTGCAAAATGTCAAATTGTAAATAAACGAAAATGCCCCGAAAAACTGTTCTACAAATAAAGGCAGAGGCGTGTTCAAAGGGTGAGTTTGTGGACCGTGAAAAAAGGGCGAACAAATTTGAAGGAGATAACGTTTGACCTGACCAAATCGCTTTAAGGAGTTAGGTTTTATATTAATAAAACTTGGGAAAGTTTTTGAAAGATTGGATAAACTTTTGTAGAACAAATTTACAGCGATAAAGAATATAAATCATAAATATGTATACTTAAGTTTTCATATTCATAACTGTAAGTAATAATCTTTATGGAATTACTTTGAAAATGCATACCACATTTTGTGCAATATTATTTATAATATTTTTAGAATATTTACAGTAGAATTAAAATTGTAATCTTATTAAATCGAATAACCATTAATTACGCTAACCTTTATCAAATGCCATTGCCCAACTCTTAAACCGTTTTGCGAGGCCCCCTCCCGGTTCCAAACACCGCCCCTGGGCGTGCGAATTTGTGTGAATCCCTACTGGGGGCACCCCTCATCTTCGCTCCTCCTCATGTTATACGGAAAATGTTATACAAGAGCTTTTGCCTTGTTACACACTTCCGTGCCGGAGCTCTTCCTCCTGTCCGTTTACTCTCTTTGTCTCTCTTTTTGCTTTCCCTCGCTCTCCAGGAGAGGAGCTTTCTCTCTCCGCAATGACAAAGTTTTGTTTTTGTTTTGGGAAAAGCGTCCGCGGCGAAATATTCATGTTTTGTCATGTTTTGATAAGAGGAAAGCGGTTGCCCTCTGAATTTTATTTTTGTTGTGGTTTTTTTGGGGAATAATTTTCGAATAAACAAAAGGGGAGTTGAACCCCAAGCACGACCCCAAAACCTCTTCTGGCCAACCCCGAATTGATAGTAGTGGCTGAATAGTTTTTGGCCTGCTTAAAACCTTTAGCAATTTACGGGGACTACGGCTATGACATTTACGTGGACATCGCCTAATCAGCATCTAAAACGGTCAGAAAATCAAATTAAAATTGCCAATTTGGGCGATTGTGTTGTGTTGTCTTGTTGTTGTTGCTGTTGTTGTTGTTGCTGTTGCTGCGTGTGTGTGCCTCAATTTGAATTTGAATTTCGGTTTGCTTGCCGCTGCCGATGCAGCCAAGAATTTTTATATATTTATTTATTTTTAATGCCCTGCCTTACGCCGTACGTGAGTACAGCGTCAAATTGTCCGGACTCGGAACGCGCGCATGTGCCACAAAAAAATAGAGGAACAAAAGCAATCGAAAACAGGAAGGGAACGCCTAGATACGGCTGCTGACTCGTCGAATACCCTTGCTGACCGTTCTTTAAATTATTTCATAAACACATAACATATGTACGTGATTAATTAAATGAAATGTTAGTTTGAGTCACTTTTTTAAATTTGAAAATCGGTTGCTTAAACGGTTAAGCAATGAAATGTTATTTAATAAGTCATTTTACTTTTCTTGATTTGAAGTTTATTTTTAACCTATTAATACATGGGTAAGTATTTTTTCTCTATACCTTAAACGAACTAATTTGTTGAACAAATTACTGTGACTGCTTTATGGGCTATTTTTCTGAGCTATTGTATTTAAAATTATGCAAATTTACTTGGTCTTGCTAAATGTCACAAACCTACTTTTAAATCTACGAAATGCTTGCCATTTTGAATTTGAAATTTATTTTAAGTAAGCAATTAGAAAATAAATATTTAGTTCTTTGAATTTATTAATGTTTTTTTATTTTTTAAGTTTTAAAAAAATAAACTTTAATTTTATTTAATAAATACGTTACGGATTATGTACAACACAAACACTAAAAAATAAAAATTGAAATTAGGAAATAGGAAATCAGAGATCGGTGAAATGGTCGGAAAATGTGTCAGCGCCGAAGGGACAGCGGGAAATATGACATTTAAAACGCGGAAAAAAATCGGAAGACCTGACCCACATATTTCGTTGGTGGTGGTGCTTATGCTGCTCCACATTTCCCCAGGCCTCATGCTTTCCCTGTTTCCACTTTCCCCACCAAAGTGATTGACAAGGTGAGACAAATGTTTCTGTATCTGTACCCCGTATCCGTGAGATACAATTCGTTTGTTGTCTCCACAAAGGCGAAAGTTGCAAGATGCTCCCCCAACCAGAAGCCTCCTTTTGTACGCTTGATTGATTGCTCGCCTCGGCGTCCTCAAGGTCACTCGGTGGACGACAAAAGATATGCAAATGTTGGTCCACAAATCGTAGGGCTGGCGTCGTGACTCACGCTTAGTGCAAACATCCCCAAACATCGGATTGGAGAACCATCCTAATTCTGGAAGCAGCCGAAAAAAAAAATCTAAATAGCAAAAAAAGATCTATGAGGGGCCATAAAGTCGACCAACTTATGGCAACTAGCCATATTCATTGCATATTTATTGGCCATAAAATGCGGGAGAGCAGCCTCACATGGGATCATCGCATTCCTTTCCATTCCAATCCAAGCGATCCCTAGATCCCCAACTAAATAAATTTCGGAATTGTTTATTTTTTTCCAAACAAATCAGCGTGCATTAAAACAGCGAGCAGAAAATTTTAAATCCAAATAAAACATTAACATCCGGTGGGAATTCAG